>OZ010708.1:8337721-8764877 GCA_963932265.1 Thymelicus lineola | reverse complement strand
ATATTAGCGAGTCAAGAAAAATGTAGTATTCCTGTTGAAGTATAAATACCGCTATAAGTACCCACTTAGTCCCATCAGGATTCCGTGTTGTGGGTGCCATAGACAACACACCACTCTGACTAAGAACAGCAATTCAAACTCATCAATCAAAATTGCCTCACTGGGAATCAATCCCAGAACCCATCAAACAAAATAACTATTGTGGTACTATGTTGGTAACTATTGTCACATATCCTCATACACTGTCTTACTATGGTTTCTCAAGCTTACTATTATTATTTGGGATATCAGGCTTGGGAGAACTATCCTAAGGGCCACTAAGACCAGGTCTGATCTATTGTATAGCTGTACCCGTTTCGGAGTTAGATCTGGTCGCCAAAGCCTACTGTTTGGACAAACTGTGGGATGATCCTGGGTTAACCTCACTAGGATATAGTAATAACACAAACCTGTATCCAATCCAAACAAGACATCACCATTTCTCTCCAACTTTGGTTTCTTTTCCGGTGACTCCTTATCCTCACTGGAGGAGGAGCCTTCCCTCGCAAGATGCATCGGTGAATCCAATTTTCCCTCGCAGAGTGCCATGATTTACACAAATAACACTATCTGAATTAAATATTAAATTCTATTCAGTCTTTTTCAGTAGGTATAAGCATCCTTTATTTGGTTAAGTTATTTAAATCTGTGCTCTTTAGAGTCGTAAATAGATTTTCTTTCTTTCTTTCTTTATTTCTTTCTTGCAATCATAAATAGTATTTTTTTCTCCTACTATAATATTTTGGAAAGAAGAAAAAGCACTGGTATGGAGTTGAAGCTATTGGTTGAAGCTACCTCATCTCTAAAAGGTTAAGAACCACTGTTGTAGAGTAATTCATGGTTAAAATAAAATGATTTTATGAATTCAACCAACATTATTTATATCCGTGGTGGATGCCCTAGGCATCAAGATGAAAGACCCATAGTCAGTAGTAGGTCCTAATAGGTTGAAGCAAATTATATCGACACAAGAAGTAGGCAAGACCTTGGTCAACCACTTGAGTCATTTTCAGTGTTCAAAATTATTGGGATATTTATTTTGTTTCATAATTACCCACCTGCCAGAACTGCATGTTATATCTTTATCAAGATAATTATCATGATATTTATCAGGATTTCCCTGTTTATTTTGTTTATCAATAAAATTAAATAATCAAGTCTTGTATTTTATGGAAATTCCCTTTGGTCAATAAAGTAATACTTACCATACCATAGAATTTATATACAAAATGTGAGCTAAAATTAACAGCCCAATAAGAGTACTACTATATCTTGGAATTATGTGACGTTATACAGTTAGAAAAATTACTGTTTTGTGTTTTAGTCACTAAAAAAGTTTAACATTAAATCTCCAAAAGTAACAAATTGAAATCACAATATACCAAGTCAAATACTTTTCTCTCAGACAAAAAATGCAGATAAGTTATATTTTTATCAGTTTGTTCCAATTGTCTCTTACAATTCTATGTTGTTTATAAATGTGTACTATATTTTGTTACATATTATGCTGTAGAAATTTGAACTTTTTTGACACCTGTAGTGTCTAAAGAAGACAAAAGTGTAATGACCTGCATATAAAAACTTGGGACTAAATTCTTGGCTGAAAGAGATAGTTATCAATGCCTGCTATACAATAAGTAAGTTCATACATATTGAAGAACTGCGTGAAGAACTTTGAGTAATATTTCTCATCATCTTCACCATACAACCAATAGGTACCTTTGATACTGCAAATGTTCTATACAATGTATACTTGTGAATTTATTACTTTAGTGTTCAATACAAGTTTCCAATAACCTTACTACATTAATGATACCGATAAATTTTAGTATGTTATACTTTTGATACAATCAAGTGGTTACAATACCACTTGAGAAGTTACGACGGAAAATATTGAACAAGCAAAATCGATGTTTGTTACGAAAAACATGGAAATAATTCTTAATTCGAAAAATAACAGCGTCCCATAACTCGGGTTAATTGCAAACCTTATCACTTCCAAGGCATTATAACGACAAATAAATGGTTCTTAGTTCTTTGCTTACCTCAAAATGAAGGCATACTGTCTTTAGCAAAAATATCCAATAATTCACTATATAACAACAGAAAACACGCACTAAAAACAGTTAAATAACAACGTAAAGCACTTTGAACTAAATTATGACTAAGAATGATTAAATTATATCGAAAAACTTAAGTAAGACTGTCTTATACAGAATGGTGCAGTAATAAGGCAAAGGTATACACGCTAAATGGACGTTTGCTGCGATTAAAATATGCACGCACTACATTATTGTACAAAAATATTCGTTTTGAAAGTATTCGCAAAAGTTTTCGTAGCCGATTATCGGAGATATAAACAAAATCGCAAATGTTCAAAACTCAGTGAACGTCCATTACTTTACCAGGAAGGCGATGCTACTGCCTCCGATGCGAGAGCGAAAGATAAAATCAATTTTTAGTCTTGCAACACAGATCGTAAGGCAGTCATTTTGATACGTAGGTCAAGTTTGAAAGTCGTGTAAGAACGTACTAAACAACTAATTTTGTTAGTTGTAAATACAACTTTAATTAGTTGAGTTAGAGTCTTTATTGGCAATACATTTTAGACCATCTGTCAAAATGTAAATGTGAAGGGTAATATGTAACTTGGTCGGGTAATTAGCAAAATAACGAAATTTCGAAAATTAAACGTGAAATAGGCAAAGTAAATTTTTATTTTATCCAGCTATTTTTTAGGGATGTGACCTTAATTTTTTGTAATTATCGGTTAATCGATAAAATTATAATTTTGCTTTTTAGCAGCAACATTTGCTTGGGTGTGGGACGAGTGCATTGGGAGGAAACAGTGTGAAAAAGCGATAGTTATAGGTAGGTCGGCCGCTGAGTTGGCATTGTATTATTACTTCTCGGCATCGTTATCAGAAGTCGTGCTCATGTTATCGAGGCGTTGTGTGCTTCATTCACCTCGCTCACTTATTTACCCGTTCAATACAAGTCCTTTTTTATTTAAATTTCAATAATGCATGTCATTTATTCAATGACATTAATTGTAATACATGTTTGTGCTTATATAATTTAATTATATATTTTTCACCTTAAATTGATTACCTAATTAAATAAAATTAATCTAATGGTTGTTTAACGACTAAGCGTCATCAAAAATGTGTATAAATTTACTTGTATATTTGAATATCTGTGATAGGTATAATTATAAATTATAATAATTAAAACACTAATAGAATAGCATTTGCTATATTAACTTGTAAGGTAATAATTGACATGTATTCATAGTTTATTACTATTACTCATTGTAAAGACTTATATTTGATTTCGAGGTCATGGTCTGGCTGGTCTGGAATGTCTGGATCATCCTATTGAAATGAAATATGTATGTATTTGCCAACCCATATTATGTTCATAATGAGAACCTTCATAATTATGTAATGAGTTTACTTAAAAGTTTTGGACTTTTTGATTTATTTTAGATCTTTTAAGAACAATAATAAGGTTCCATTGACATCCATATTTAATTAAAGAATGAAAATCCATTGAGAAATTAAAAAAATATATACAAAAATATATACAATGAGACCTTACGTACACAACGATTCCTATAAACTAACATTAAATAACTACAGCTTTAATTCAGTTAATTCCGTAAGTATATACATATGCATAGACGTATTATAAACTTAAAAATATATTTGTTGATTCAATCGCTAATGTATAAGACATCCAAGTCTAGTCCCGTGGTCTAGTCTTGAACCTAAGCTCCTGTGCTCCACATTCTGATTTTCCCATTAAATAGGCTTGAAGATCATCTATATCCCACCCATCACAAAGTGACTTTTAGGGTTCCATAGTAAAAACCGAACTCTTATAGGTTCGTCGTGTCCGTTCATTCATTCGTTCGTCCGCACTCCAAAGCATAGCGCGCGCAGAGTCTTAGAAATTTTATTTATTTATTTTATTTTTTTGTATTAATATCTATTACAGCTATTAAGGGTTTGTAAGATAACGAGCAATAGTCGATCAACTCACAACTACAGAACCTTACACACCACCATGGACTTGGCCGGTTTTATTTAGCAACTCTTTTACTTTTGGGATGTTGAATAATTTTACGATTCAATTTTATTTTATAGATAGAACCTCAATATTCACGAAAAAATATTATGAAAATTTTAATTTAATGTGTTTGATTCAGTGCCAGATTTATATTTTTTATCAGTGTAGGCCAATTTATTTCCACCGACCCATGTACCTTTCTAAGATAATAATTTACCATTCATAGTAAGGAAGGCACTGAATTATTTACTAAGAAAGTGCGTAAAAAACAAGAATTACAAGTTTTTACAGCGCTTTTTAATAGCCAAATCATCTAAAATATCTTCTGAAATCTGCCGCCCCTAGGACGCTGCCGCCCCTAGGCCGCGCCCTATAGGGCCTATTGAAAAATCCGGGACTGGTTTGATTTCGATAAAAGAATCATATTTTAGGCCTATAAAAATGTTACCACTAATACTTTAGACATAAAATATTAATTTATAATAAAATTAGTATCAACATCCCTATTCCAGAGCTCCTTTTGCCGTTGGAACACAGATGTTACTGTACATACAGTAACAGTAAAAGTAATAATAAGTAATATTAAGCTCATGTGATTTTACATTTTACTCACTGAATGAATAGAAAATTAATTAGGCCCTAATACCTACTATGATAGATGACGACTCAAAATAAGATTCATGAAAATATTGATTTGACTTTAGACTAACCAAAATAACACAATTAAGCAACCTGTAATATTGTGAATTTCAAGAATTTAATAAGCCTCAAAGTGAGTCTCCTTCATAGCCTGAACGCAGATAAGCTTTATATACGTTGATTGGTTGACTATCTTTGGAATTGGATACTAATGCATACTAAACTTACATTTAGCCTTTTAGCCGTGTTGAAGCAGCTTAGAATACTAACCCCAATCCTATGCCGGATAGGTGTCGTAAGAGGTGACACGGAGGGATTATATTGGTGAATTTGATTTTAATAGTTCATTAATACCATTATTTCGATTATTATTTCTCCACGAGGTCCGCTTGGATAGCTATCACCATCTTGCTTTCTTACAAAACGACGAATGTTATAGCTTGGAGCCAAATTTATCTTTTATAATACAGTATATTATAGATATCATAGCTCCATATTTGGTCGTAGTTTTTAATAAATGTATAGATCTCGGTATCTTTCCAGATCTTATGAAATGCAGCAAAATCATTCCACTTTTTAAAACAGGTGAAAAAACTGATGTTAATAACTATAGACCAGTTTCTGTTTTACCAACTCTTAGTAAGATCTTCGAAAAGATAATACTGAATCAAATGTTAACCCATTTCAATAATAATAAATTATTACATCCTGAGCAATACGGTTTCACGAAAGGCCGGAGTACAACCGATGCCGGGGCTAGGCTTTTAAAGCATATATTTGAAGCATGGGAAGCATCACAAAATGCCATAGGTGTATTTTGTGACTTATCTAAGGCATTTGATTGTGTTGAGCACGAAACATTGCTGCTTAAACTTGGCCACTATGGTATAAAAAACAAGGCCCTTAGCTTGATCGCGTCTTATTTGAGTGATAGAATACAAAAAGTAAGCATAAACGATATTAAGTCATCGGGGTCACCGGCTGTGATGGGTGTACCGCAGGGCTCTATATTGGGTCCGTTTCTTTTTCTGGTATATATTAATGATTTACCACATTATGTAAAGAACCAAGCGGATATTGTACTATTTGCTGATGATACATCATTAATATTTAAGTGTGAAAGGAATAAAGTAAATTTCGACGACGTAAATAGTGCTCTTTCGCATGTGTCGCGTTGGTTCACTATCAATAACTTACTTTTAAATGCAAAAAAAACTAAATGTATAGAGTTTGTGCTACCTAATGTTAAAAAAGTCAGCAAATCTCTTAAACTAAATAATGAAACATTGCATATGGAGGAATCGACGGTCTTTTTAGGAGTGACCTTAGATAGTAAACTTCAATGGGGCCCACATATAACAAATCTCGCGACAAAACTTGGTAGGGCTGCTTATGCTGTTAGGAGAATAAGGCAGTATACTGACGTCGAAACTGCTAGGATAGTTTATTTTGCTTATTTCCACAGTGTTATGTCATATGCCATCTTGCTGTGGGGCAAAGCAGCCAATATAGAACAAATTTTCATTCTCCAAAAAAGGGCTGTTAGGGCTATCTATAAACTTAAGTCTCGGGAATCTTTGCGTGAAAAGTTCAAGGTAATAGGTATACTTACAGTAGCTTCCCAGTATATCTTCAATAATGTAGTTTTTATAAGGAAGAATATAAACGCGTATAAACAAAATTTTGATATTAATAATCGCCAAACAAAAAGAATGTATCAATTAATTACGCCTTCGTTCCGCCTAAGTAATGTGCAACGATCTTTCATAGGGCTTGGTGTACATTTCTATAATAAAATCCCAAAAATAATACGTGACTTGCCAATAGAATCTTTCAAAAAACGTGTAAAAACACAATTGTTAGGCAAGGGATATTATAATGTAAACGAGTATTTAAATGACAAAGACGCATGGAAATGATTAGCTCTGCAACCAGTTCCACTCAGAATAGTAAACATTTGTATGATAATATCTTTTTTGTAATATTTTTTTTTAAAAGATGTGCTGAGGAGTTTCTTTAGGCTTTTCTTCTCCTCCATGACAAAGCACCTTCCGAAAAGCCAAAAAATGACGTGCATAAGTGTATCAATGATACCTATATGAATAAAATATTTTGACTTTTGACTTTGACTTTATCTTTTCTTGTTGGAAACGAATTGGTAATTTGGTACCACTGATGGCCATGGGTGACGAAGGCCATTTACCACCAGGCAGTCAGTGCGTTGACGTCAATTGTGTCAGCAGTTTTTCGGAATAATAATCTAACATTTTAACAAAAAATTAACCGACTTCAAATGAAGTACATTGTACTTTTGACATGGATGCCATTGTCAGATCTCGCTCAAATTTATGTAGGACTACACGACAAGCACCAGCTTTCGATTAAAAAAAGAATCATCTAAATCGGTTCACCCAGTCCAAAGTTCTGAGGTAACAAACATAAAAAAAATACAGTCGAATTGAGAACCTCCTCCTTTTTTTGAAGTCGGTTAAAAAATGTGATTCATCCGTTGCATCGGTTGCTACTGTTGTATCATCACAGTTTTATTACAAATAACTAAAAACTGAACCACTAGAAATCCAGTCCTGTGATCAACAATGGTTAATTGAAGAGTTTGCCCCTAAAACACGTAAAAGAGAGGTCAATAGTTTATGAGTTTATTTAATACCAGCGCACGGCCCCAGGCACCAGGTCCACGGCTTTGCCCACGTTTTCCAGCATAACAAGTACCCTATATGTTATTCCAGATGGTGGTCTATCTGTCTGTGTGCTAAATTTCATAAAAATCTCTTCAGTAGTTTTGGCGTGAAAGAGTAAAAATCTTCCCTACTCTTCTCATTTGTAATATTGCTAGGATAGTAATCCAGTACGAAGTAAGATTCATAAGCTTACTTTTTGTACTGCTTGTCTGATTTAAATTTTATCCTTCTGTAATATAAAATTGACAAACAAAATACGCACCGATAACCTTATCTCTATACTCTATAGTGATTAAGTACTCTGTGATACTCTATGACAGTAATCGATAAAGACACTAATAAAAACTAAATGCCTACCTATTGAACTAACTGTTATCGCAAAAAAATCAATAGCGCAAAAACAGATATGGTAAGAGTGAAAGAGAGAGTAGGAGCGAAAGAGAATTATTAAATTCTGATTGCAACACGAGATAAACGACTACGTCACTGGTGTGACATACGTTCAATTCAAACCAGCACAAAATAAGCTGTCGGTACTCGGTGCTTCTAAGCCTCGCGTTTTAGTAATGCGTTGGAACCTTGTTTCAATAATAGCTGCGTGACGTCTCCCTTAACGAAAAACTACAGTCAACAAAAATATTTTTAATGAATAAATTTATTTTATATTGTATTGTTTATTTTGAATTTGAATTTGTGAAGAATTTTCAAAATCGCTTCAGTAGATCCAGAGGTTACTTCTTACAAAATTAATTTATTTATTTATCACAAATCACAAACTTTATCTTTTTTTACCTGGCTTATGTTTTTCGTGTGTATTTATTTCTTTGACGCGCTCTCTAGCCGGCTTGATCGATTTCAGCTAGGCACATGCCGTTAGATCCGTCCTTATTGTGAGAGTGACACTTGGTAATATATCAATATTGAAAAAAAGGCCAATTTTTGACCCAATATTGTCTTCAATTTGTTTTTTCTCAAAACCTTTCAAGTGGGGGGTCCTTGAATAGGTATTCAAAAATGATTTTTAGGTCCTAGTTTAGAATGTTGTTAAAAGCAATTCTGAACAACTAAACCATAGAAGGATTAACGGTCCGGACCCATTTAAATTTTACAGGGCTGCTTGGGAAAAAAATCAAACAAGATTTGATTGGTTGAAGAATGGGCCCCGACTGTTAATCATTAATATAGTGTAATTGTTTAGTATTATTGTAAACATCATTCTAACTAAACAACTGGACTTTTAGTTTTTACAACGCAGTCGGGTAATTTTTTAATATCAGTACATTAAGTAGTTAAATTACGAAATTACAGTTGTACCGAGCTGAGATTTTATCGGAATGCGTAACTATGGCCGCTTTAACAATAGCAAAAACATAGGGAAATACCTACTGAGAAGGCATAAGAAACGTGTTTTGCATATTAGCTATCAAATTATACCGATAATTTTGCTCTATCATAGAATAATAAATAATAATCAGAGTAATAACTAACTATCAAGACTAGACTATACCAAAGTAAGCTCATTACCAACCTAAGAAAAAAATGAAAAAGTAAAAAATTAAATATTTATTGGTTTGGAATTTTAGGGCCAAGCCAATGGACCTAAGACACAGACCTAAAGCCTCTCACAATAAGTTACTTTGATAATATCATAGAAAAAAGTATCTTATATTAAGGATTAAGTCTAGCAACACTTTTGAAACGTCTTTTTCTCTATTTCTAAAATTCTAGTCAGTCTGTGGCTAAGAGGATTTTAATCAAGTGATTAACTATTAAGTACTCTGTGGACTGTGCTTTGCTAAACTGGCTTTGTTTGCCTTTTTTATTTACAACTTGACGTCCACTTTGATCAGTTGATTTTGTTGATGTTTTCGATACAAAAAAAGAAAACACAATCCAAGCAAATAGAAAATAATAACAGTATTTTTTCCAACAATTTACCAATAACTATATCAAGATTTGCAGGAAAAACGTACGTTTTTACATTGTAACTTGAGTGTTTAGTAACTTTGCAAAGTGTAGTAACTTTGGAACAAACGCAGCATCCGCTAAGTTTTAAACCAAAACACAGAACCAAAATGAGTCGATGTGATTTCAAAATAGTTTTATTAGGCAGTGAACATGTCGGGAAGACAAGCTTGGTGCTAAGATTTGTAAATTGTAGGTTTAACTCAGGGACACCGTATCAAAATGTGAGTAATATTTTTTCTAACACAAAAATGAGTCATTTCCACAAAGAGTATTATAATACATGGGGCATTTCCAGCGTCTTAACGTGTACCTAAACAAAAGATTTTAGATGTTGATATTATTTATTCAATATCAATTAGAAATCTACATTGTAATCGACGGTTTTTTAAAATCTATATACCAATTATAATTTTTTTGTTAAAGTAATAACATGGAATGGAATAAGCCCACAGTGTAAATAATAGAAAAAATATACAATTAAAATAAACTATTACGCATTTATAAAAATTTACGCAGTAATGACAAAGTAATGTATTCTTAACACATACATTCCAAACACACTACATCCATAATTATAATAAACATAAATAGAGGATAGATCCAGCCTTTGACTAATAAACTTCACAAGGCAAATCAAAAAGCTAGACAATAATGGGACGGCTAGAAATCTGCTCATGACCATACAGTTTTTAGCCAAATTGGGGGGGGGCTAAGTAAGGCTAAGTAAGAGGCCACTAAATCCGGCCTGCTGGTGGTAGGGCCCCTTGAGGGATTGTATTGGTAATATTGTTTTTAATTGTTAATTGATACCATTATTACTATTATTATTTCTCCATGGGGTTCGCCTAGTTAGCTACCACCCTTGAGCATGAGTCAGCCGCCAAACGACTCGTTGTGTTCCGGCTGGGGGCTTGAGAGCCAGTTCTTTTTTCTTTTTCTTCTCTCTCTTGGCCGGCAATGCATCAGTGCATTTGGTGTTGCTGATGTCCTAGGGCAACGATAGCCACTTACCATCAGGTGGACTGTCAGCTAGTTTGCCGGCTATTTCCATAAAAAAACTAGCTTCTAAGTCTAAATGAAAGTACCACTATATTGGTTTCAGACGATCGGAGCAGCGTTCTGTGCGAAGACCATGCAGTCTGGAGACAAGACCTTCAACGTGGGCATATGGGATACGGCAGGCAGTGAAAGGTTTGAGTGATAGGTTAGATTGGAACTGTTCGGCTTATAATGCATTAAAATGGTGATGACTTTGGTGATGATGTTCATGGTGGTAGCTGGTAAGGGAACATACCAAAACCACGTAACCCATTTTTTCCAACTTTTTACCCCCCTCCTCCCCCTTCGTGACCATCCGTAGTATATGAGAAGACCCCCCCCCTCCCCCATACTTTTCACGTGGTAATTGATAAATACGGTTTTCAATACCTTTTTGCAAAAACAGAGTTAAAAAATAATAATTTTGCTTATATTTGACGACTTTGTGGCGCAATGGTTGCTAAAATATTGACTACGTGACAAAAACCTAAACCCCCCCCCCTCTGTGACCAATCCCCCTCCCCCGCCTAAATGAGGCACGTGGTTTTGGTATGTTCCCTAACAGGTGGAACATCAGATTATTTGTAGGTTAGATATAGAAATAAAACATCTATTTTGTTGATAAAATATATTCCACTTATAAAATAAAGAGTAACCACCCTCGCTGTGCTTCGGTTTTCTTTATTTTGTATACCTTGGGTTACTTTATTGGAGTTTTATTAAGGATCCCTAATTTTTTTGATACTATAATATAGCCTGTGTCACTCGGCGATAGTGTAGCTTCCCAACCGTGAAATAAATTTTCAAATAGGTTTGGTAGTTTCGGAGCCTGTTCAATGCAAACAAACAATCAAATCTTTCCTCTTTATAATATTAGTATAGATAGTACAGATATGTAACGTCTTTTTTAAAACTTTGAAGTCTTTAGAAAAGACAGCCAGCTACGGTTTTATTAATTTGTATGATGATTACTATGATATAATTGTATAATATTTATAGTGTGTCAGATAAATGTGAAGACAAGTCAAATTTTATAATAGTAAAATTTAAAAAATCTATAAATCTCTACATCTATCTATGTATATTTATTATTTTTCTTGCTTTTATTCCTTTTTTTTTAAAAAAAAACATGTTTAGCTCATTTTTAAGCTATAGTAGTTGAAACTGTAATGATATGTATAATAATAATTTTTTTTTCTTTATGCGGCGAACTGTAATCACTCGTCCGAACTGTGACACAATAAAGGTCGTACTGAAAATCAGTAGCCGTGGTTACCCGCGGCATATGCCGAGTGCGTACCTTTTTTATTGAGCAGTGCTGCAGCAGGTTATATCGATTTCATAACTTATAATATTTTGTAAATGGTTTATTTAGTGTAAATTTTGTAACTTGTTGCAGTGCTTAGCAAAATAAATATTTTCTTTCTGTCTTTCTTTCTTTCTAATAGGCAATATCTGTAATAGGGTAAGGTGATAGATACTAATGATAAAATATCATATGTTTAGCTTCACCTTACCTACTAACATGTTCTCACACTTGTCTGACAAACTAAACCATAATCTTCTTTCATTAATTGCCAGAGAGGATAAGAGATAGTGTTAGAAAGAGAGGCAACTCACTATTGTTTCTGATTAGCTCTGTGCAACGTGAATTACACTTTATTGTGTTGGAGTAAGAGTTGCTATTTATTCAAATGATTTAGCGGAGTGAGTCTTCTGTACAATTAATAATAATAAATAAGCCTTTTTATTTATCCCATATTAAAAAAACAGTAGTTCATAATAAAATATAAAAACAAAAAGTTTAGATGATTGTTAGTACATATTAGTAAAGACTTATAACTATATTTAGTTGATTAGTGATTTATTGTATTAATTGATATGGGTCTTATCCTGGGTATAGGCATCCTCCATTCTTTTCCATATTATTCGGTTTTTCCCTACTTCCATCCATTTTTACTACTATCTCTTCTGTGGCTATGTAAGTGACTAATACATCTTAGTATAAGAACTGCCTTAAAGCCAGCTGTACTGTATTAACAGTACTCTTCTAAATTAGCCATATTCTCAACACTGCAGGTACGAAGCCATGACAAAGATGTATTACAGAGGGGCCCACGCTGCTATCATATGCTATGAGCCGTCTTCCCTGGTCTCCTGGACTCGGCTACGGCATTGGCTGGTTGAGCTGAGGACCGTTGAAGAGGTATGTATGTATCTTAATTGAGCTGACAAGCCATCTTATGGTAAGTGGTACTGTATTCGTAACGCAAGTACTTTAAATTCTTTTAAAAACCAGGTAAAAACCAAAACTAACCAGTTTCTCTCCTTCCTCCCCTCTCTCTTCTTATTCTTGTATCTCTATTTGTGATATTATTATTTTAAATAATATTTGTAATTTCCTCCATATTATATGTGCACCTTACCTCATTTAATCTTACTCTAATCAGCTCTCCACATCTTAAGATTGTCTGAATGAAATCGCTGTGTAGCAATAAGACCGCCTTTTGTACCTCATATATCTGCTTTATTTCTTTACTTCTAGATTGTTGTTGTATTATTTTATTGGTGTACAATAAAAAGTTAAATAAATAAATAAGTAAGTTTTGATACATATACTTTTTTTTTTCTTTCTTCTCTCTACTTCACCTTTTCACACTGTAGTAATACCTTATGTAGGTACGCCTATACCCAATTTATATTCTTGCTGTTTTCTTGCTACTGCTGGGTTGCCTGGAAGAAATCGCTACAAAGCTATAAGGTCGCCCATTGTTTTGTATTCTTTTTTTCTTGTGCTCTTATTTATTTATTTATTTATTTATTTATTTATAACAGATGCTTGCAGTACTATGTATATATGTATATTATTGTATGTATATTATTGTATGGTGTACAAACAATAAAGTGTTAAATAAATAAATAAATAAGTTAAGTTAAGTAACACCAGAGGCATTTGTTGGCCAAGAAAGGACAGAGATTTAAATATATTCATAAAAGTAGTGTCAATCGCCAGCGCCATCTGATTTCAATATAATTCAGAGGTTCCCGGAGATTTTTTCTCATAGATCACTTTCAAAATTTATCTGGTTCCGGGGGACCTCCTGCGGTTATATTTCTATGATATTCCCAAAACTTGATAAAAAATGTGAAGATTAGATCTAAGGGTGCTTTTCCATCAGAGATGTGCTATGTTACGTTGCTAAGGATGCGTTTGACATCCACCAATCATATTCATTGGTGGAAATCTATCGATTTATTGAACCAATCATATTTATAGGATTTCACATCTTCACAGCATAGCTGCATAGCACATCTCTGGTGGAAAAGCACCCTAACTATGAAAATTTGCGTTGCGGCTGAGTTTAGATTTTAATAGTTTTCGAAAAAAAGTTTAGATTTTAATAGTTTTCGAATGTCAATGAATCAATTTGCAATCAATGTGTTAAACCCAGCTATTTCTATTCCAGGATTGTAAAGTCTACCTTTGCGGCACCAAGAGAGATCTGATAGACTCAGGAGCTGCGTCAAGAGAGGTACCGGAAGACATAGTGGCCACTTATTCTCAGGGATTGCATGGCCATTTCCTGACTTCCAGCAAAACGGGAGAGAATGTTGGTATGTATCTATACTAAAAAATTTTAACAAAAAAAAACCGACTTCAAATGAAGTACATCCTTTCCAATAACAATAAAAATAAACCATCAAAATCGGTTGGCGTGATATTGAGTTATTCGTCCATTTGTCGCGCACATACTTAATGAAAATTTAAGACTTATATTGTTTTCTCATGGATGCCACTATCAGATCTCGATAAAATTTAAGTGGGACCACACGACAAGATTCGATTAAAAATAATCATCAAAATCGGTTCACCCAGTCGAAAGTTCTGAGGTAACAAACATAAAAAAATACAGACGAATTGAGAACCTCCTCCTTTTTTTTGAAGTCGATTAATTATAAAGCTGACGAGTTTGTTTCGTTGAACGCGCTAATCTCAGGAACTACTGGTTGGAATTAAAAAAATATTTTTGTCTTTGATAGTCCATTTATCGAGGAAGGCTATAAGCTATATAACATCATATTATATGTATTTCAGTAGTTAGTTTTTTCCACAAATTAACACGGGTGCAACCGCGGGGCACAGCTAGTCTATTATATACCTTCGTCAAGGGTTCTGGATTTCCAGTGAGGCGGAAATTTTAATGATGAGTACAAAGGGCATTGAACCTAGTTGTTATACCTACAAGTTACCGCCATTTTGAAAAAACTTCGTTTCGGCGGCCATTGATGAAATGTGTCTATTGAAAGAGTAAATGGTTACAATCAAAAATTCGGTGATGAAATGTCGTAAATGATCATTAAAGTATTATTACTATATAGCGTATTGAGCAGACACCGCGAACACTATGTATGTCCCAATGCATTGGCGCCACGTGGCTTCAATCTTCAATGGATTCGTTCCATTTTGAAAGGAGAACGGGGGCTCAATTTTGAAAATGGAACCTCCCGGCGGGCGATCATTTTGTTCGAGATGGTCTGTTATAATAATTTTGACATTATACTTCAATTTAAAAATATACTTTCTGAGATATGAGACTAGCATAACAGGAACATAAATGATTTTCTTCTCTCTTTTTGTTTTTTAATACCACCATCGCTGATTTCTGCTTAGACCAAAGGTTGACTGGTAGAGAATGCTTTTAGCATTAAGCCCGCCTTTTGTTCCACATTGTATATAGTAAAATAAAGTTTAAATAAATAAATAAAATAGTTTTTTAACGTGATAACGTCTATTAAAACGATGAACGCCGGGTGCACGCACGAAAAAGCATGACTCATCTGTCGCGTTCCGCGAGCGAGCGAACAATGGAGAAAGCGCCATCTATGAAAAAACTATATACACAATTAAGTCAGAAAGGAACTTGCTGAAAAAATAGTTTAGTTCAGGAGTTCTAGATGGCGTTGTAGTATAAGGATAAAAGTTTCTAATTATAAGTTAATTTCCAGAGATAATATTATATTCGAGCACTACTTCATCAATGTTTTGTCATGACGTTGTCACGTTAAACTACCGTCTGTAAACCGACTTTACAGACAACCATTTTTTTTATTTACAGAAGAACTATTCCAAAAAATAGTTGACGATTGTGCAGCGGATTCTTCAGTGATGCGAGCGATAGAAGAACAGAGAGTACAGCTGCAGAAAGAAGATGAGAGAACTAAGAAGAGAGACTACTGCTTTTGTTGATGCCTCTACGCTTTCCACTGCTCTTATGGTATGGAAACTTTTTGATAAGTCCTATTTAGTAAACTAATGGATACCCGGTGTGTTTTTCTACGCTAAAATTTTTTTTATTGACACAGATCAGTTTTGACAATCTGTATTATACGCCATCTTCATATATTATCTACAAATTGTTGTATGGGAAATGTGTAAAATCGACTTTATCAATGGACCGAATGTGCCTAATGCATTGTTTTAGTGGTCTCAAACCACCTTTGGATTATTGACTTTCCAATGAAACCAAGGATTTATGCGCAAAAGGTCCCATTCGCAGAACGTCCTATTCTTAGAAAGTCCAATTTGCAAAAGGAAGTATAACTTCACAATTGGTCGATGTTTCTAAGTACTTTATTAGGTGGTATGACCACTTATCATCAAGACTTGTCGGCTTTTTAATCTATACAACACTCTATGGTGTAAAAAGTTGGTCTGATAAATGTGAAGACATCACGTGAAAAATCAGCGGGCCTATTAAGAGCTTTAAAAAACCATTCATGTTCCAGGCTATTCATTTCTCGAGCTTTAAACGACGTATGATTGGCTAAAAAGTGTCACGTGACCGCTTTGGTGACACGAATTCATAGATATATGAATTACATAGATTTGGTGTAATGTCATATAGATATTTAGATAAGGAATAGTATAAAAGACGAAATAATAAACATAATGGCGTCCTTGTCTAACGTATGAAATAAAAACAATCCAACTCTATACACAACAGTTTCGCTATACTGTCAAATTTTTCATGACGTCAGACGTGTGCCGTACTCGCCATTTTGTTTTATCTCTTTACTACAGAGTAAATTGTGACTTATTACCAAGGTACTAAGGTGGAATGTCAAAGTCACGTCAAATTGGACATTAGTAGGAACAAAACCGCCATGTTTTGTTGCGTAGGTATGCACGTTTTTTTCGTAGATAGGGCCGCTCCTGGTACCTCCATGCACGAATTTGACGTTTACATTCTGGAACATGGATGGAATTAAGAGTTCATTATTGACCCGCAGATAGGGCAACACTAGACTGAAATAGAGTTAAATGTTAAATGACATTTAATTTGCAGTCGTATTTGTGTTTTTCTTCCCTGTCATGTTTGCCGCGACCATGGAGTATAGAGAGCCATCTTATATGGGAGGAAAGTTGAAAGTGTCCAGCTGTTTACTAAAAATAAAGGTTTCAGTATCTACTGGAATGGCGCTGGCGTCGCAAAAATTACGATATGAACATAGCTGTTGTAGACGGAGTGAAGTTTGCGGAGTTCAAATACTCTATAATAATTGGAACGAAGTTCCTTATCGCGCGTTGTGAAAGGGGGCTAGACGGAAAAAATTCTTACGACACTTTTTGATTCTTACGAATGACGACACTTTTTTTGAAGTAATTCGGAGAGTTTTACAGAGATGGCGCTGTACAACGCTACTAGCGTGATTCAGAAAGTTGTACAGCGCCATCTCTGTAAAACTTTCTGAATCACTTCAAAAAACAATACTTAAATCGAAAGGAACTTCGTTCCATCCGGGTGTCTCTTGACACCTCTCATGTTTTTTAATTTATCCTAGGCTACCGCAACGTCACTTTTATTGTACACGTTTTTACGGACACTTTTCGTACACAGATATGGCTCTCCTTACCTCTATACTCCACGGCCCCGACTTACCATTTTTCAGATAAATGTTTTTTATTGTCCAGTAAAATTTGACATGTATTTATATTTATCCGACGCACTATATCGATCAAAAGTGAACAAATCTAGGCTTAAGATTTAAATCCAGGACAGACTGGGATTTGTAACTGCATACTTGTGGCTTTAATTACCTATCAGGCGGTCTATTATGAATTAATTCCAGCCATGTTCCAGTGTAAACGTCAAATTCGTGTTACCAAAGCGGTCACGTGACATTTTTGACGTGATAACGTCTATTAGAACGGAACGCCGGGTGCACGCACGATAAATCATGACTCATCTGTCACGTTCTGCGAGCGAGCGAACAATGGAGAAAGCGCCATCTATAAACAAAACTATATACACAATTAAGTCAGAAAGGAACTTGCTGAAAAAATAGTTTAGTTCAGGAGTTCTAGGTGGCGTTGTAGTATAAAGATAAAAGTTTCTAATTATAAGTTAATTTCCAGAGATAATATTATATTCGAGCACTAATTCATCAATGTTTTGTCGTGACGTTGTCACGTTAAACTACCGTCCGTAAACCGACTTTACAGAGAACCATTTTTTAGCCAGTCATACGTCGTTAAAAGCCCGAGAAAAGAATTGCCTGGAACATGAATGGTTTTATAAAAGTTCATAATAGGCCCGCTGTTCCTTATTGTGGATAACTATCCCATTTTATGGCGTGATCTTCAGTACATAGTAGAAGGGTAAAGGTATTTAGTTTTGTAGCCGCTATATTTAAATACGAAGCTTTAATTTTATGATAAGTGTGTATTTTATTTTATTTAGGTATAAGATATGTATTCATGTAAATAATAAATGATAATAAAATTGATATGTTTTTAAAGATTTGTAGTTTTATTTCTTATTATCTCATACGGCATGGCATGAGCAGTGATAGCCTAGAAAGAAAGAAAGAAACATTTATTAGCCTAGTGGTTAGAGCGTTGGTAAGCCTTGTACTTTCAAAGCCATCTAGCATCTATCTAGGAAATACGAGCGTCTGCACTAATATTCGCGCATTGACAATGTTGAATTGATATACACGAACTGTATTTAATGCCATCTGTCGATAGGCTCGTAAACTTCCACAAAATGGCTCCTGTGCAAATACTACGAAGTTCACGTGCTGTTCACTAGATGGCGCTGTATATAGTAATGCTGAAGGATTGATTTATTTTACAAAATTATTGAATTAGTACACCAAAACCTTTGTCACTTCAAGAAGATTGTAGTTTAACGTTCTCTCACAATTTTTAAATGAACTTGTAAATTATCCTATGTTTAGGCACTTTCACATGAGTTGAAATTTGGTACTCATGTGACATAGTACTTCAATGTACTCATGTACTTTTTTTGTGACCCAAAGACGAAAGTATAAATTAAACAACTGAATTTTGAAAAAAAAAACAATTCTTAAATCAAAATTAAACAAAAACTATTTTGCTAACCGTGTCGTGTAGAATGTCAAATGAAAGGGCTTATTGTAAGGATCTCAAATATATGTTTGTTATAGTTCTACAATGGACAGTTTTAAGATTATTCAAGAAAGAACGAAAATTAAAGCCAAAAATTGACCATTCCTCCCCTTATTTCCGAAACTACAGACGCTAGAATTTTGAAAAAATACAGAGAATAGTTCTTTAGTACAGGAAAACCTATGAGAAGTCTATGGTCTGAAAAAAGGGCAAAAATCAATGATGTTTAAATAAATATAGATACGTTATGCCCTTACAAATCAACCGAAAAATCTGTTCCGATGTCCGCAAGGCACGCTTTATTGCTTTATCGCACGTCTTTATCGCTCTCGCGTCAAAACTACATCGCTATCTCTTTCTTCACCTGAATATGAGTTCCCAACTGGGAACTTTTTGAGTCACACAACGCGCGCGCTTATGACATATCTGCCTCTTTTTAATATATAATATCATTGGCAAAAATGAATAAAATAGAAAAATAACGGTAAATACTTAATCAACATACGGAACCCTCTCCAAGCGAGTTTGACTCGCACTTGTTAAGTTTCTTTGATATTTTATTCTATGATTCTCGAGTTTTAATAAATGCCAAATTACAGCTTTTTAGCCTAGCTCGGCTTTGATTCGGACAGACGGAAAGACTGACATGACAAAACTATAAGGGTTTTTTTACTTCGGAACCAATTGAGAACCACCTCCTTTTTTGAAGTCGGTTAATATTTTAAGAAAACAGAACAAACAATAGTACAATATCAATGTGAAGTAAACCGTAGTAATAATTAAATTACGGTCGAATTTTGCCTGCAAGCGGATCTCTTACTTTATGGGAAACAATCGTTTTTGTAAAGTTAATTAAGACTTATGACCAGTTCTTTTATCAAAATAAAACGATTATATTCACGCCCTAGGCCACAACTACTCTTTGGATATCCGGAAAACCTTTGTTTCTTACTAGAAGCCTTTGTGTGGTACATGTTAAGACCGCATTAAACACGTCATCCATCCATCTATTCTTTAAGAGTCCACTGCACTGAAAAAATAGGCCTCTCCAAAATAGGGATGTTGACAATAATTATAAATTAATATCTTATGTCTAAAGTATTACTGGTAACATTTAAAGGCCTAAAATATGATTCTTTTATCGAAATCAATCACAATAAATTAAATATCATTAATTTAAAATGTTAAAAATTGTACTCACTGTCACGTGACCTCAAACGCCATTTTGAGAATATGACGTCATTGTTCCTATTTTATATGGAAATTCAACAAACTTCAGTAGACTGTATTAAATATCAGATATTGACGTCACGTGACGTTTTTGGTGGCTTTGATAATGATTTTTATTTATCAATTTTGACTTTTAAATTGAGGATCATTAGTTTTATTATATTTTCAATTTTATTTTATAGATATAACCTCAATATTCACGAAAAGTATATTATACTTTTCGTGAATATTGAGGTTATATCTATAAAATAAAATTGAATCCTAAAATTTGTCAACATCCCTATTGCGTCATTCTGACTAGTTCTGAACCTTCTGAATCCACTGGATATGGTTTTCCTATGGTTATGAGTCCACTTAGTTGGCGTCTGTAATCGACGTCCTATGCTCCTTTTTCCAAGCTAGACTGATTGTGCCTAGTTTTAGACTCGGCAAAACTGGTGGCTTGTTCAGATAGATGTGTCAAAACCTGTAATAAAATCCCGTTAGAATTAACAGAAATGCCATACCTACTGTAAATTTAAAACTCATGTCAAAGGTATTCTCATGAAGAAAGCATATTACAAAGTTGATGAGTATTTAAATGACATGACTGCTTGGACATGAGTTTTTTCATATTAAATATTGCTCTAGTATTAAGTGCTGTCAGGAACAGTGTGAGTAGGAGAAAAATAATCCCGGAAGTTTCTTGCCGCTTCTTCTCCTGGGACCACTCACGGTAGGGATTTGTTGGAGCGATAGTGTTGAGTGACTTTCGAAAAGCGATTGTAACAAACCTACTTCGAATAAGACTTATGTCATTCATTCATTCATTTATTTCAATAATTTCATTCATTTATTCTTTATTCTTCAACGGTCCTTTGCACAATGTATACACAGCTTCTATCTCCAGGAACGTTTTTAATTTTCGTTGGATATTTACATATGTCCATATTTTTTCCCCTAGACGTAAGGAGGGGTGATTTTTTAGTCACCTACCGCATATTATCATAGTGTTAGTTAGGACTTTCAAAATTGTTTTGGGTTGACCAAGAAAGGACTACTTACCTATTACTCATTAACTACTTAAGTATGCTAACATAGCCGTGATAGTTTTCCTTGTAAATTAATCATATAAACTATTTTTGAGAATTTTTCACTTGTCCAACTTCAACCGTTTAGCCAACAAGGGGTGAGGTGCAATTGCCTCAACTACTCCCACAATTACAACTCGACCAAAATTAGCATTTTAAAGCTAAATATTTTGCAAACGGACCCTTAATTCCAAAAATTGTAAAAACCCATAATATTTTTGAAAGACCTTTTCAACGATACCCCATACTATAGGATACGCAACGAATAAAAATTCATCCTCACGTTATGTACCCTGAAAATGCGAAATTAATTGGTTTTGATTGAAAAATAATCTAACATTTTAACAAAAAAATAACCGACTTCAAATGAAGTACATTGTACTTTTGACATGGATGCCATTGTCAGATCTCGCTCTTTATGTGGGACCACATCACAAGCACCAGCTTTCGATTAAAAAAAGAATCATCCAAATCGGTTCACCCAGTCCAAAGTTCTGAGGTAACAAATATAAAAAATACAGTCGAATTTTATTGAGAACCTCCTCCTTTTTTTGAAGTTGGTTAAAAATACGATAGTTGTATATCGAATTTAAAAGAAAAACTACACGTAGACTTAACAAGTTAACAACACACGTGGCCAAACATGCAATTGGTCTTTATGAAGGCCATAATATACGATCAAGTATACTTGTCAAGTTTGCTGCGGACTTGACGCGGCATCCAGTAAACTTGACGGTGTATGGCCACGGTATAGCTATCTGGCCATATAGCTATCTCATGCAAACTGGATGCCGCATCAAGTCAAACTGCAAACTTGACAAGTACTTGATCGTGCATGGTCAACTTTATCTATTAAAACAATTGATAACGCGCTGCTACTAAAAGGTCGCTTTGACAGCCTCCATAAAACATATAAATAATTAGATGCCTCTAGTAGAAGTGTGCAATATTATTAAAACAAAAAACAAGTCTTGACTGGTTTGACTCGATTCGGATAAAAGCAAAAAGCAAAGCAACAACCCATAATTGTCCCACTGCTGGGCTCGGGGTCTCCTCTCACAATGTGAGGGGTACAGGCCATAGTCTACCACGCTGGCCAAGTGCGGATTGGTAGACTTCACACACCTTCGAGAACTTTATGGAGAACTCTCCGGTGGGCAGGTTTCCTCACGATGTTTTCCTTCACCGAAGCAAGTGATAATTAACTTCTAATACGCACATAATATTTGAAAATTAGAGGTGTGTGCCAGGATTTGAACTCGGGCCCCTTGGTTCGGGAGACCAATGTTCTAACCGCTAGGCTATCACTGCTGACTCGATTCGGATAAGAGTGGTTTTTTATTATATTTTTTGCATTAAATCGCCCACTCTTTAGCTTGGACCATAAGATACTGAGTACTGACGTGTTCACTTCACATGAATGCGAACCTCGCGTCCGACGCTCATTAGAGTAGGGTTGGCGATTTTACATTTTATTAATTAGCCATTTTTATCATTAAATCAAGTACCTAGTACATAATAATATTTTATGATTTTAGAGGGATTACCGAAGCTAGTATGAAATATTTTGATTTTGACAAACAAAGTAATTCTATGTTGTTATAATTAGTTTGTAAACGTTCGACTTTGTCGGAGGCTAAAAACTTTTGCTACGTGGTACTACGTATCACGTGAAGGGATATTGGGCCATCCATGTACTGTAATTGATCATTTTTAATGGGTTAGTAGGTATATATTCATCAATAGAATACTCTGTGTCCCACAAAAACACATAACGAAGACCACAATAACCGAGAATAAAGATTTGCCTAGGTATATTATTGTAATTTGCAAATATATATTTATAATATACTAGGAAATCGCCCTCGCTTCCCTTCGGGAAAAATAGTAAAAAATAATAATATAGCCTATGTCACCCGGGGATAGTGTAGCTTCCCAACAGTGAAAGAATTTTTCAAATCGGTTCGGTAGTTTCGGAGCCTATTCAATGCAAACAAACAATCACATCTTTCCTCTTTATAATATAAGTGTAGATAAGTATATTGTTTGTGGGTTGTTAAGGGCTAGGTATTTATTATTATATTATACAACGTGGATATCAAATTGACAATTGAAATTTTATTGTCAGTAAAATAAAAAAATAAGATAATGTATTTCCAATAGCGACAACCCTATCAATACTTGTCCTACCACATAATTTCTTGGTTGCGATCAGTGTATAAACGTTTAAGTGCATGAGCGCTCGTTTATAAAAATAACTGACCAACAAACAATTTTAAAAACAAAATTTTCCATCATATCGCTATTAAAAAGTTTAAAAATCATACTTTTGACACCCCTACGTGAAAGTGATGTGAGATTTGTTTCTGGAAATTGAAAATTGTGATTTTGGTTGTTTCAAAGTAGTGAATTGGAGTGTAAAAGTGAATTTTAAAACTTTTCAATTATTTCAAAATATTTTATCAAGTACAAGTTTGCAAGTGTTGATTTGTGTGGAAAAATACATTGAAGTTATTATGACATCGTTAATGTAAGTACCTACTAATGCAAATTAGTTTCTAGCAATAATTATTTAATAACTCATATAATTATGTACTTAAATAATTAATTTAAAATCTTAAACCTTAGTATCAAAAATTTTAAACTTTTTTTCTAATATCATTCTGACACTAAAATTCCACTATGAAGGGTACGATTTTATACTTTTCTTTAGTGTCTTGCCATGGCTATGTAATTGGCCTGAAATAACAAAAATCGTAAGTGCCTCTTGCGTTTAAAACTATAAGTTTTCCAAATTTATTTTTAAGATCGCCATTTCGGCGTCTATCTGTACATTTATACTTAAAATCTTCAAAATCTTCTTAAGTAAAGTGCCGAACTAATATACTTTGTATTTAAATTACGTTTAAATAACAATATTATAATATTATTATTTTTATCATAATTGTATATAAGACAAGCTAACCCACTTCGCCGGGCGTCTAACATTTTTAACTACTTGTGATCAAGTATAATCTAAAATTTTAACAAAAAAGAACCGACTTCAAATGAAGTACTTTCAATAAAAAAGAATCATCGAAATCTGTTGGCGTGATATTGAGTTATTCGTCCATTTATTGCGCACATACTTAATGCAAAAAGACTTACATGCTTTTGACATGGATGCCATTGTCAGATCTCGCTCAAATTTATGTGGGACCACACGACAAGCACCAGCTTACGATAAAAAAAAGAATCATCAAAATCGGTTCACCCAGTCAAAAGTTCTGAGGTAACAAACATAAAAAAATACAGTCGAATTGAGAACCTCCTCCTTTTTTGAAGTCTGTTAATTATAAAATCATAATTTATTAGTATCTAATGGTTATGTATCTAAGAATTTTTGCAACAACAGCTGAATTCAATCCGGTAATAAATAGCTTAAATCTCAAGAGTGGTTTGAAATGACTTTAATTTGCATATTTAATTAATAAAGCAAAAAACTATTCCGGATTCTTAACTTAGAATGATAAAGGTTTGGGCGAAATAACATGTGATTGCCAGATAAATAGACAGAGAAAAAATATGTTTTTTAGTATTTCTGGGAGTAATGGTATGGTCGCAAGACCCCAAATCCTATGCTGAGAGATTAGGGTAAACGATATAACCTGCAACCCGGTTTTGACATGGTTTTGTAGTGGTTTGAACCGGTAAAAAAAGGAGTTTCTTAATAAAATTTGGTTGTGGACGCTTGCAATAAAATTCCAATTTTAAGCTCTGCTGTAAAGTTATACAATGTCGCTTAGTCAATTTTTCCTTTCAAGCGTCGATGTTTTTGTTTTTTACATACCCTGTTTACATTATCAACCAATGATGTTTAAATAAATATAAATACGTTATGCTCTTACAAATCAACCGAAAAATCTGTTCCGATGTCCCCAAGGCACGCTTTATTGCTTTATCGCACGTCTTTATCGCTCTCGCGTCAAAACTACATCGCTATCTCTTTCTTCACCTGAATAAGAGTTCCCAATTGGGAACTTTTTGAGTCACACAACGCGCGCGCTTATGACATATCTGCCTCTTTTTATTATATAATATCATTGTTATCAACCAAGATTTGAATCATTCTTTTTTATTTTAAAGGATGATATTTCTAGATTGGTTCCATTTGCATTAATATCAAGATTGAGTTTCAATAATGGCATTTATGAGAAACTAACTTTTGCACGCGGATTCGCTTAGTGGTTTTGAAACGAAATTTTTAATTAATTAATTAGATGCCCGTGGCTTCGCGCGCGTGGATATCGATGTTTTACAAATCCCGCGGGTACTTTGAACTTTTCCGGGATAAAAAGTAGCCTATGTATTAATCCAGGGTATAGACTATCTCCATTCCAAATTTCAGCCAAATCGGTTTAGTAGTTGTGGCGTGATTGGGGAACAAACATACAAACATCTTCACAAAACATTTAAAACTGTAAAATTATTCTTTTTATTTTTCTTTAATTCTTTAATTTGTATAATAATTTTTTTTTGGAACGAAGTTCCTTATCGCGCGTTATAAAAGGGGGCTAGACGGAAAATATTCTTACGAAAATTTGCCACGACACTTTTTGAAGTGATTCAGAAAGTTTTACAGAGATGGCGCTGTACAACTTTCTGAATCACGCTAGTAGCGTTGTACAGCGCCATCTCGTTTCATATTGCTGAATCACACTGCTAAGCGCGTAAAACAATACTTAAATCGAAAGGAACTTCGTTCCATCCGGGTGTCCCTTGACACCTCTCAAGTTTTTTTATATTTTGTGTTTATATTGTGATAAAGTTGGTATAAATAAACAAGTTAAATCAAACATATTAATACTAAACCATTTCGTTTTGTTTCGCTAAAGAAAAAACGTGATTTGCGGTAAAACCGTAGGTGAGCCTTTAATGTCATAGAACAGACATCTCGAACAAAACGTGTGTCCCGCCCGGGAGGTTCCCGTTCCCATTTTCAAATTCACCCCCGTTCTCCTTTCAAAATGGAACGAATCCATTGAAGATTGAAGCCACGTGGCGCCAATGCATTGGGACATGCATGGTGTTCGCGGTGTCGGTTCTATACGCTAGTAATAATACTTCAATGAGGTGAGCCGATTTTTTGATATAGAATTGAGGGACCTTTAAACTGCTATTTTGTTATCTTCAGCAATTTATCAGTGATTTTATTATAAAGACCTTTTCGAACTAGGGTTTTTTGTTACATAAATAATTATGTATTTCATTTCTGATTAACCTCCGTTCAGGATAACTAGTGCTCAGCCCGCGGCGTTACATATGTTTTCCGGGATAATAAGTGTCTACGCCATTATTCATTAGTAATCAGTGACTGAGAAGAGAGGCGGGGGCCAACTGGACGAGGAGCGGCTTTCGCCTTACCACATCGCGGTCACTCTGTGCTCACTCACACACGCGCCGATACTCGCGACAACGTCTTATTGGAACGAAGTTCCTTATCACGCGTTGTGAAAGGGGGCTAGACGGAACATTTTCTTACGAAATGTTGGTACGATACTTTTTGAATTGATTCAGAGAGTTTTACAGAGATGGCGTTGTACAACTTTCTGAATCACGCTAACTTTCTGAATCACTTCAAAAAACAATACATCGTACATAAATACAATACATAAATCGAAAGGAACTTCGTTCCATCCGGGTGTCCCTTGACACCTCTCAGTTTTTTTATTTTCTTGTTTTTTGGTTAAATGCACAGTGTGCTTCTTGAAAAATTATAGTCTTATTCAGACATTCTATTCTTTAATTTCTTATGTTCCCGTACTGAACAATAAGTAGGCCATATGTTACTCCATATCAAGGTCTACCTATGTGCTAAATTTTATACAAATCTGTTCAGTACTTTTTGCGTGAAATAATAACAAACATCGGTATATCTTCACAAATTTTCACATTTATAATATTAGTAGGAAGTAGGATATTGTATTTGAACTGGTTTTAGTCAAGTACTTGGATAAGTAAACTATTTAAACTATGTACTATTAACATTTGATTCATGATTGTAATTAATAAATCTATACAAATAAATAAATTTGGAGTGACTGTTTGTGACATTAAAATAACCGATTTTTACTAAGTGCTTTTGGATGTATACACGGTACAAATACCAAAACAACATTTTTTACAATTTTTGTCTGTGTCTGTTTGTTTCGGCTAATCTCTGAAATGGCTCGACTGATTTTGATGGGACTTTCACTGGAAGACAGCTGATGAAACAAGGAGTAACTTAGGCTACTTTTATTTAAAAAAAACGTGATACTAAGTCGCCGGGTCAGCTAGTGAATAAATAAATAACGCTTCACACTCATAGCCCCACACTAGGATTCCCTGTGTGGGTGCCATGGACAACACACAAGACAAGGACACTCACACCCAGACCGAGAACAGAAATACAAACTCATCATTCAAACCGCCTCGCTGGGAATCGAACCCAGGACCCTTGGCGCGGCGATCCGGCATACCATTGCGCCACACAGCCCGTCATTTGTAATGAATACAATATAATTGTACGCGCACATTCAACGAAGTGTATCCTAAGACAAATGCGTAGGTATTAAGATAATTGTATGTTCTGACATATCTATTACATGATTAGTATGTCTAGTTTCCACTGACAGATGTTATTATATTTATTAATAGTAGAAGGTATTTCTTGATTATAGGTTTGTTCGTTATATTGTTATATATACCTACTACAAATATTATAAAGAGGAAAGATTTGATTGTTTACATTGAATAGGCTCCGAAACTACCGAACCGATTTGAAAAATTATTTCACTGTTGGGAAGCTACACTATCCCCGGGTGACATAGGCTATGTTATATTTTTTTTACTATTTTTCCCGAAGCGAAGCGAGGGCGATTTCCTAGTATGTAATATGTATGGGAAGCTGAATTTAGAACTTCAACAATATTCGAATTTGGGTCCTTTATTGAAGCCTAGCTGTTGCCCGCAGCTTCTCACGCGGAAATTATGCTTATTATATTGATACCCTATTTCTCCCCTTGGGGGTTGAATTTTTAATAATCCTTCATTAGTGGATGCCTACGTCATTAGAGGAATACGTGTGCAAATTTTTAAGTTTCTAGCCACAAGGGTTTGGCCTGTGCGTTGATACATCCGTCAATCACTTTTGCCTTTTATGTGAACAGATTTGGCTAAGGGAGATCTCCCACCAGGCGAGGTGTATTGCCTGGGTGGAGGCCGAGCGCCGACTGACCTTGTCGGAGCATTTGTATATTATATACTCGTGGTTGTAGAAACTTCGATAGCGTGATTCAGGCCGACCTGACGTCACCGTGTGACGTGTTTGCGTCGTTGCCAGAAAGATTAGTTAAAAACACACATATAATTATAAATATATCGATTTTTTTAAATTTTTAAAGTTAAAACTTTATGTTTGGAAAAAATATGAGAGTAAAATTTTTAAGACGCGCGAACAACGATAGCCAAATAGCGACATGACAAAGTTAGCTGATAACTGATTCCTTTTACAAACAAAGGGTTGTGGCATACGGGATGTAATATTTAGCTATTTTTGTTCTCTTACGCCAAATAAGTATACCTTCTTACATGCGTACATACACACACGTTTTTTGACGTGATAACGTCTATTAAAACGATGCCGGCCGCACGCATGAAAAAGCATGACTCATCTGTCGCGTTCCGCGAGCGAGCGAACAATGGAGAAAGCGCCATCTATGAACAAAACTATATACACAATTAAGTCAGAAAGGAACTTGCTGAAAAATAGTTTAGTTCAGTTCTAGATGGCGTTGTAGTATAAAGATAAAAGTCTCTAATTATAAGTTAATTTCCAGAGATAATATTATATTCGAGCACTACTTCATCAATGTTTTGTCATGACGTTGTCACGTTAAACTACCGTCCGTAAACCGACTTTACAGACAACCATTTTTTTAATTTAAAGTGTTCATTTTCAAATTTTTAGACCAGAGTGTTCTTACTCTTAGCATATTTATTTCAATAACAATATTTATAAAACTGAATGAAACGTGCCTTTGTGTAGTCGATGCCATTATAATGCAATTAAGCTGCATTGTCTATAGCGACATTAAACACAAATTCGTACATTTCTGAATCATTTCCGTTCTAAAACGATGCTGTAATTACATAATAAAACATGAGAGGTGTCAAGGGACACCCGGATGGAACGAATTTCCTTTCGATTTAAGTATTGTATTGTTGTACAGCGCCTGTTTAGACTTAAGATATTTAGTTTGGTTAGTTGCGGATAGATGGCGTTAGTAAATTAATTCTGAATCACGCTATCAACTTATACTTGTAACATACGTAAGTTCAAGGAAACTATTAATTTTTTTGAATTCGCTCTGGATACTTAGTTTCATTTACCTTATATAGTTACGCAGTTTGTACAGCGCCATCTCTGTAAAACTTACTGAATCACTTCAAAAAAAGTGTCATCATTCGTAAAATCAAAAAGTGTCGTAATTTTCCGTCTAGCCCCCTTTCACAACGCGCGATAAGGAACTTCGTTCCAATAACTATAAGTTTCGTTGTTTGTGTCGTCTTCACCCATAAAACTGGCCATATAGGATCAAGTGTACTTGTCAAGTTTGCAGTTTGACTTGACGCATCCAGCACCCAACTCCATATAGCCGTTTTGCCGTGATTGAGTAACCATCAAACTACCTCACATAGTCACATGCAAACATACAAAAGTTTCGCATTCATTGTATGAAAAGATGATAAAGTAAGGGAACATACCAAAACCACGTACTTAACCCATTTTTTCCAACTTTTTACCCCCTTCCCCCCCTTCGTGACCATCCGTAGTGTACGAGAAGACCCCCCCCCCTCCCCCTAGTTTTCACGTGGTAATTGATAAATACGGTTTTCAATACTTTTTTGCAAAAACAGAGTTAAAAAATAATAATTTTGCTTATATTTGACGACTTTGTGGCGCAATAGTTGCTAAAATATTGACTACGTGACAAAAACTAAACCCCCCCCCTTCCCTCTAGACCAATCGTGGTGTTTTGAAGACCCCCCTCCCCCCTAAATGAGGCACGTGGTTTTGGTATGTTCCCTAAGATACTTATAGCTTTTGCAAACAAAACACATTTATTTACCTATACTACTCTGTGATCAGCAGATTCAAAACCAGAATCGATCACAGTCTTGTAAGAGGCACATTAAATATTGACGTCAAGCTGGAATGGTCACGCCTGATGAAGTTTACGCTTCGCCCAACACCTGTCCAAATCCAGGGATCCGAAAACTTTCAACTTGAGATACAAAACCGTTTTGCGTGCCTAGAATCGTGCACGTCGGTGGATGAGTTTAACACTAATGGTAACAACTGTCCACGAGGTAAGGTCGAAGTATTTCAAGACCCACCCCAGTAGTAGATCTCAAGTTCTCTCAAAACAAACTCGGTCTTATGAGGGATCGACGAGAACTATGTGTGCAGTCTCCAACCTCTATGGCGGAATACCGACGGCTCAATGAACAGATCTCCAAGTACAAGCGATGCGACTTGCGCAAACACAACGCAAATTGTGAAAAACACAATAGAGCGAAACCAGGGCTCCAAAATGTTCGCCAGAGATCTGTCTATTGGGCAAAGTCTGAAGTTTTGAGAGAAACTGAGAGATCCTACGGAGGACGGTTGTGTGCCTCCTCTCAAGCTCCAGCTCCCAGCGAGGAGAGCGACAAGAAAGCTAAATTGACCCTACACTACACAGAGGATATCCCGGACGTCAGCCTTTATAAGATTAGGGAGGCTCTCAAACATCTTAAAAACAACAAGGCACCGGAAGATGACGACATCACCAACAAGGACCTGGGGGGAAACCCCTACTAGTGGCGCTTCAAAAACTGTTTGATACCGTCATCCATACTGGAACTACCCCGGAAGCGTGGAGCAGAAGTGTGGTGACTCTGTTTTTCAAGTGGTGGTTCCGTATTGCTATGACATTAGGAATATTTAAATTGTTTTTCGCCATCATGACGTTAAATTGTTATATTTTGTAGGTACTAGCGCTCTGTTTGTGGTTTAAACCGTGTTTTCCGGGATTAGGAGTAACCACAGACTTAAAAAAAGAACAGACGGAATGTCAACAACAAATTCAGTGTAGCACCCATAGTAATACCAACTCCCCTATTCGTACAAGTATCACACGCACACATTGACACCATGCTGTTATAATCGGCCGCCATTACCGCGTCGCGTCGGAACGCACTAAAATTACGCACACATGGTAAGCGGGCGGCGTCACTCTCGATAAGACAAGGTGGCGTCTGGTTATTTTTTAAAGTCTGTGAGAGTAACCTATATGTTATTAAAAAGTATGTGTTGTTGTTATTTCAGTTTATATCTAGTTTTTGCTTGAAAGAGTAAATAACATCCACACAAAGAAACTTTCATATTTATTGTAGGTATCTATTGTATTAATAGGATTGTACAGTTGTATTGAGAGGAATTTATTGCATAGACTACTGATGACTTATTTTATGTAAAGTAAGCAATAAGGATGAATGTATAAATATACTTTTGTATGACCATACTTTATAATATAACGTTATTGAAGTAATACTTCTTATGGGGCGTTTGGAAAAAAAATTGAGAGTAAAATTTTTACGATGCAACAGCCAAAAAGTGACATGATGAAGGTGCGTGATACTAGGCGCACAGCATTCGCTGCAGTTGTTTTGGATTGCGCGCCGGGTCGTGGGTGCGAGCGAGAGGTACTTATATACCTACTTAGGACATAGACTCATACTTATATTACTGCTTGAGCACAGGCCAACTCGCATTCAAAATGTGGCACTAAAAAGTTGGCCCAATTGGCCCAAAGTTCAACAGATATAGACCGGTATATTGTTCAACCATCTCACGTAGTGCATAGAAAGAGATGGCGTTACTTTTTGCTTGTACGTACGAAGAACCTTTGTGTGAATTGTTCCAAAGGACCTGTTTATCTTTTTGAAATATTTGGCTGCACCCAGAATAATTAAATTTAATAATAATACAAAATTAATTTAAATCACTAAAAAAATTCTTGAAATTTTGCAAAATATAATTTTGTACCTCCTTCATAGTACTTGAAATATTTACAATGAATAATTCTGTTGGTATTTGGCGAGAAGCACATTTGAAAATTGAAATCATAAAAAAAATATTTTGAAAATGTTGCAATGTATAATTTTGTATGTAGGTCTTGTATCTGTTTGTATAAATATGAAACGCAAAAGTGACTGACTGATGTATCAATGCACAGGCCAAACCCTTAGGGCTAGAAACTTAAAATTTCGCACACGTATTCCTCTTATGACATAGGCATCCACTAAGGAAGGATTTTTCAAAATTCAACCTCTAAGGGGTGAAATAGGGGATGAATATGATAAGCATGATTTTCACGTGCGAAGCTGCGGGTAACAGCTAATATCAAAACTGTATTTACTAAAGTGTTACACACACTTTAGTATACAGTTTTTGTATTTGCATAATTTTAATTGAACGCATAACGTAAACAACTTTATGAAATAAATGTCGAACGTTATTTTTATAAGCGAAACTTTTCCACTGAGAATATTCCGAGACGATGAGGAAAAGGTTCCCAAGAATGTATCTTATTATCACATTCTACCTGAACCTAATGAAAGCATTGAACTTTTAATGAAACAATAATGATAATAAATCATAATCTATACTAATACTAGCTGACCGGGCGAACTTCGTATCGCTTAACAATTGATCAGTAATCGAGCGGGATGAAAAATGATTCAATTACTAAAATGACTATTAAAAATAGGGGTTGGTGATAGAAGGGTGAAAATTTAGGGTTGCATGTATTTTAATGCCACATTATAAAAAAATGAAAAATAAAAATTTTGTTCAAAAAATAAAAAAAATATTTAGGGGTGGACAACCCTTATCACTTAGGGGTATGAAAAATAGATAGTAGCCGATTCTCAGACCTACTGAATATGCATATAAAATTTCATAAAAATCGGTCAAGCCGTTTCGGAGGAGTAGGTATGGTAACTAACATTGTGACACGAGAATTTTATCTATAATATTATAAAGAGGAAAGATTTGATTGTTTGTTTGCATTGAATAGGCTCCGAAACTACCGAACCGATTTGAAAAATTCTTTCACTGTTGGGAAGTTACACTATCCCCGGGTGACATAGGCATATTTTTTTTTTACTATTTTTCCCGAAGGGAAGCGAGGACGAATTCCTAGTAACATATAAATTACATGACAAGTATCCGCGATGGACTCCTAAACTACTTAACAGATTTTAATTAAATTTGCACACCGTGTGCAGTTTGATCCAACTTGAAAGATAGGATAGCTTACATCTCAATTTATAGTCGCAATATTATTTTATTGCAAATTATTTGTCTATTAATACTTAGTTGATAAGTTTGTTTGGTTGAACGCGCTAAACTCAGGAACTACTGGTTCGAACTGAAAAATTATTTTTGTGTTTGATAGTCCATTTATCGAGGAAGGCTATAGGCTACAAGCCTACAACATCCTATGTTTTAGTATGTACTTATTGGAACGAAGTACCTTATCGCGCGTTGTGCAAGGGGGCTAGACGGAAAATTTCGACCCTTTTTGATTTTACGAATGACGACACTTTTTTTGAAGTGATTCAGTAAGTTTTACAGAGATGGCGCTGTACAACTTTCTGAATCACGCTATGTTTTTTTCCTATTTTACTTATGTTAGCGCCAAAGAGTCTTAACAGCGTGATTCAGAAAGTTGTAACTAGTTGAAACTAGATGGCGCTGTACAACTTTCTGAATCACGCTGTTGAGACTCTTTGGCGCTAACATAAGTAAAATAGGAAATAACTTCGTTCCACCCAGGTGTCCTTTGACACCTCTCAAGTTTTTTTTTCTACAAATTAACGCGGGTGAAACTGCGAGGCACAGCTAGTCTAAGATATATTTTAAGGAAAGACTTTAATGACTTCCATAGTGTTAAATAGTCACCGGATATTTCTTAGTAGTAAAATTAATTTACAGAAACGCGTGTTGTACCTACCTACACCAATAATGCGTCACTATGTTAAACGGGGCAAACGATATGTAAATTTAAACTACCTCGTGTTATTCTTATGACTAAGTTATAAGGGAAGACCCATTCTCATTCATCTTTATAAAATGCTACTTCCTACAATTGAAGTATTATTACTATGTAGTGTATAGAACCGACACCGCGAACACCATGTATGTCCTAATGCATTGGCGCCACGTGGCTTCAGTCTTCAATGGATTCGTTCCATTTTGAAAGGAGAACGGGGGTGAATTTGAAAATGGAACCTCCCGACGGGACACACATTTTGTTCGAGATGTCTGTTCTATGACATTATACTTCAATGCTTCCTACTAATATACGTATATCTAGCTGTTGCCCACAGCTTCGTATACGGCAATGATTATTATATACTTGGTATACGGAAATTATGTTTTACCTTATTTGTACGTCTTGCAGAAGAAAATTTTAACGGTGTATTTATATTGAAGCATTTATGTTTAGTAATTTATATACTGAAACCCACGATACAATCACAAAGGATTCCTCCAGAAGCGGGTTTTGAAAAATAAGCAGTATTCACAATAATTTGCATTTTTTCTTCTTGTAACATTTTATAATTAAAAAGCTTAAAAATATGTATTCCATCAATTTAAGGAACATTTGTTGCAAAGAAGCAAATTGGTTGTTTTAAAAATATTTCATACAAACTTTCATCCCGTTGCCCAGGGAAAGACTTAAATTTTCCGGGATAAAAAGTATCCCAAAATATGACCCAGGGTATCAATAACAACTTGACCAATTTTCATCGAAATCCGTTCAAGGGTTAACGTGTGATGCCCGGACAGATAAACAGACAGACAGACAATAATTCTAAAAAAATATTTTTGTGCTCAAAAAAATATTTTTGGGGGGCACTTCAATAACGTGTTAGAGCACAAAAATATTTTTTGACTGAAATTTTATTAAAATATTCAATGTACAGAAAATTTGCCCTTTGAGTTTTTTTATAGTACTAGGAAATCGCTCTCGCTTCGTTCGGGAAAAATAGTAAGAAAAAAAAACTTGAGAGGTGTCAAGGGACACCCGGATGGAACGAACTAGATGGCGCCGTACAACTTTCTGAATCACGCTGTTGAGATTCTTTGGCCCTAACATAAGTAAAATAGCAAAAAGTGTCGTCGCGACTTTTCGTAAGAATCAAAAAGTGTCGTAAGAATTTTTTCCGTCTAGCCCCCTTTCACAACGCGCGATAAGGAACTTCGTTCCAAAAATAATAATATAGCCTATGTCACCCGGGGATAGTGTAGCTTCCCAACAGTGAAAGAATTTTTCAAATCGGTTCGGTAGTTTCGGAGCCTATTCAATGCAAACAAACAATCAAATCTTTCCTCTTTATAATATTAGTATAGATAAAATAGATAGAAGATAATATAGATAGATTGATGATGATGATAAATACCTAGTAATGTTTTTAATTTTGAAAATTCTATTCAATGCTACCAACATTATAGCCAACTGCAGACTTGACTGAAACGCAATATAGAGAGTTAGCACAAAAGTTAGTCTATTAAAAACCAGTCGATGACACGATTGTTATTATATAACAGCGCTGTTAATATTATATCTTCGTTATATTATCTTCGTTGTAAGCTGTGATTAAACTAATTGATATGTCATTAAGTTATTATGGAATGTGTTCTTACTTTACTTCGAGGAACCAGTTGCTTACAATAGCAATAAGTATAGTGCGTTGGATTCATGTAAAATGTCAATAATAAACTCTTAAAAATCCAGTGTTACCAATTTAGCCCTTTCGGGGCTAGATCTAGCCATTTTTACGGTTTTTCAGCCCTTCAAATAATCATTTAGCACCTAGCTCAATTTCTAGCCCCAAAATCATTTTCCGCCATCTTGAAAAAAGGGATAAATTCAGGTTTTCCACGAACTTTTTGATGTAATCGATCGAAAAAATCAATTTAAGTAGTGAAAGATATCGAAAAATGACCATTATTATACTTGTAGAGCGTCTCAGTACCTTTTTTTGCGCTCACCTTTATTAACTAAGCAATAGCCCCTATTTTCAATGTATTGGACGAATCTAGCCCTTTTTAACCGACTTCAAAAAAAGGAGGAGGTTCACAATTCGACTGTATTTTTTTTATGTTTGTTACCTCAGAACTTTGGACTGGGTGAACCAATTTTGATGATTCTTTTTTTAATTGAAAGCTGGTGCTTGTCGTGTAGTCCCACATAAATTTGAGCGAGATCTGACAATGGTATCCATGTCAAAAGTACAATGTACTTCATTTGAAGTCGGTTATTTTTTTGTTAAAATGTTATTAAAACTCTGTTTCGCCCGAAAACCTGATACTGAGTTGGCAACACTGTAAAAATCTGATAAGGTAACACATGTATCTGTAATAGATAGGCTGGGGCAAATTAAGACATAGGTATTAAAAGAATATGTAAATACTTACTACTGCAAAATGCAGTTAATAATTAGTAGTTTTATTTACTTATTAATATTACACAACTGGTAGTGGCAATAGTGGAAGCGGATCCAACGTGGCTCCATTAAAAAATAGCCAGTCGCTCCTATTACCCCCTAATCCTATTAGCCCCTTTAATTTCGGCGCCCTTTCATCGTCTCGAACTCCGAGATTTAAGTAATTTCTGGACACAGGACTCGTAAAATTCCCGATTTCTCGACAATCCTGCCATTCTAATGCAATGCTGTTCCATGATAAAAGAAAATAATTATAATTATTAATGAAACAGTATTAAATGTATACAAATATGGAACATTCGATAGATAAATGCATCCTGTGATACACGGACCGACATTGTGATAAAGTGTTGTTATTTATTATGTTTAATGATTGTTTATAGTTCCAAGTATGTTTTTATAAGCTGTTGATACTGACGATTTTAACCTATACTAATATTATAAAGAGGAAAGATTTGATTGTTTGTTTGCATTGAATAGGCTCCGAAACTACCGAACCGATTTGAAAAATTCTTTCACTGTTGGGAAGCTACGCTATCCCCGGGTGATATAGGCTATATTATATATTGGAACGAAGTTCCTTATCGCGCGTTATGAAAGGGGGCTAGACGGAAAATTTTCTTACGAAAAGTTGCCACGATACTTTTCACACTAGCGTGATTCAGAAAGTTGTACAGCGCCATCTCTGTAAAACTCTCTGAATCACTTCAAAAAACAATACTTAAATCGAAAGGACCTTCGTTCCATCCGGGTGTCCCTTGACACCTCTCATTTTATATTTATTTTTTACTATTTTTCCCGAAACGAAGCGAGGGCTATTTCCTAGTTATTTATAAGCACAATGGCATCTAGTTCTAGATAGATTCCGCACAATATTTTCCAACATACCCTAGGGATACCCTAATTACCCAGCAGTATGAAATAACAATATTTATTTTACGACCTATTCTTATATCTACCAAATATACATAAAAAATCATAATAATCGGTCGAGCTGTTTCGGAGGAGTGCGACCAAAAACCCCGTGACACGAAATTTTTATATTGCCTAAGTATATTAGATATTTAAACCAGTCAATCAACTACTTTTCGAGCGGCTATAAACATGAGGAATTGTATAAATTACCTACTATTCTAGAAATAGCCTAAAAATTGTTAGAAGTAACGGTTAATAGGCAGGTATGTTAATATCTATTAATTTATGCTAATAATATAAAAAAGAACGGATTTTTCTTTTTATGACCTAAACAAATAATTTTGGTTCATTCAACCTTTAAAAGTGTAATTAGTTGTAATAAATGTTCTAAAAATTATCTATCTAATTTATAAAAAAAACCGGACAAGTGCCTGTCAGGCCACTCGCAATGTAGGGTTCCGTAAGTTTATCGACTATTACTCATTAACTATTTATGCTAATATAGCCGTCATAGTTTTCCTTGTAAATTCATCACAACATATTTTTGAGATTTTGCGAGAATTTTCCAAGTGCGGATTGTTAGTTCACACACCTTTGAGAACATTGTGGAGAACTCTCCGGTGTGCAGGTTTCCTCACGATGTTTTCCTTCACCGAAGCAAGTGATAATTAAATTGTAATACGCACATAATATTTGAAAATTAGAGGTGCCAGGATGTGAACTCGGCCCCCTGCGTTCGGGAGACCAACGTTCTAACCGCTAGGCTATAACAACGATACTCCACACTATAGGAGCGACGAATAAATAATCTATTTTTTTTTGTGTTTGATAGTCCATTTATCGAGGAAGGCTATAGGTTAACATATTTTAGTGGATAGTTTTTTTTTACAAATTAATGCGGGTGAAACCTCGAGGCACAGGTAGTATATTAATAATAGTAGTTATAGGCTAGTAGTATAATAGTCCAATGTAAATAACATGTTGTTTTCCTTGTTCCCAGATTATAAAATGTCACCATGGGGTACAGCGACCTGTTTCGGACAGTTCTAATACTAACATGTATTAGTCATATACATAGCCAGTATTATGGTAAGAACAATATAATTATATTTTTTGTGTTTCTAGGGATAATAAGTATCCTAAGTTATCCCAGATCATGGTTTACCTATGTCACAGATTAGGGAACATACCAAAACCACGTAACCCATTTTTTCCAACTTTTTACCCCTCCCCCTCCTTCGTGACCATCCGTAGTATATGAGAAGACCCCCCCCCTCCCCCCTAGTTTTCACGTGGTAATTGATAAATACGGTTTTCAATACTTTTTTGCAAAAACAGAGTTAAAAAATAGTAATTTTGCTTATATTTGACAACTTTGTGGCACAATGGTTGCTAAAATATTGACTACGTGACTAAAACCTAAACCCCCCCCTCCTCTCTGTGACCAATCGTGGTGTTTTGAAGACCCCCCTCCCCCCCCCTAAATGAGGCACGTGGTTTTGGTAAGTTCCCATACCCCCAATAGATAACGCATAAGTGAAATTTTCTTTTGAACTCACAAAATTTGGCGCAATGCGCGGCTTGCGGGGGACAAAAAATGCTCTATGATTGGCTATTTCTAATTCATACTTGGACTTGACAGTTCAGTATTGGCCGACACTATTGTAAGCCTTATATTATTTAATAAATATATTTTACGTTTATTTCTAAATTAATATTAAATTCAGGTACGTAATAAAATTGTAATTGCTTTAGATAATGTCGCACCCTTAGAATGAAAGTGACCTAACTCAAAAAACCTGTAATTTCTGTTTTTGCTACATACTGACCTTAAAATGCGTACCCTATAACCCTGTGATGAAAAAGTGCTGAAATTATGAGTAAAACAAGAAAAATCTAATACATCGGTCACTTTAATTGATCGCGCTATTCATCAATGCACGTTGTATGAAAGTGACCAAATCAGTATTATGTCAGCGGTGCTCACGAGTGACCGTGTTTTATATCGACGGATCTCGAATTGTGCCAGTTTACTCCAAATACTGTGACTGGTAAGTATATTGTATTTTTTAGTTTAAACTGCCTCCTTTTTGAAATAGGTCTGTTTATTACTAAATATTTATTAGATTGTTTTGACCTTTTTTAGTTTGAGTCTCTTTAATAATAAAATTTTATAAAAGAAGTATGTCACTTACATGAATAGGTCTATTTATGACCACAGATTTTATGAAAATTTCTTTTTATTTTATAGTTCAGCCCCTTTAGTAGGAAAAATAATAAAAAAACAGTAAATATCATTTTGGAATGTGTCTCTACTTTATAAAAGTAGTGAACAACATTTTTAGATTTAGGTATGTAGTAACTTAGTTAAAATGTTCGATTTACACGTATTAAGTAGTTAAGTCGATAAATAAATTTTAAGTAAATTAATACTTGTAAACGGACAATTTAGTAGTTAAAATTTAGTACGCAAGCAAACAAGTAATTTAGATTTTTTCTGTTTTTCAGTTCTTCATCCAATAACAGTAGCCCATCCATCCATCCATACATCTATCAGCCCTTGGAGGTCCACTGCTGGACATAGGCGTCTCCTAACTTACACCACTCTGACCGGTCCCGAGCCTTCTGAATCCATCGGATGCCCGCTGTCGTCTTCAGGTCGTCGGTTATTCTGATTGGGGGGCGTAGGACTCAAGTCAAATTAAAGAGCACTCCTTGAAACCTCTGTGTTCTCAAAAGTGTAGACTGAATTGTCGAAAAAATGTTAATGAAACTCAAAGACCAATTATATTAAAAAAAATTAGGAGTTAAATGATATTTTTCTTCAACGTTCACACATCAATTCTTGTATGAACGAAATTATTACAAAATACCGTTACTCCAATGCACAAAATCCAAGACAATTTAACCATGCATTTTATTTCGTAGTGGATAATCAGAAACAATGAGTATGTAAAACATTTTTCTTGCACATTTTTGCAAAAAGATCTTAGAGGAAAGTATACCGGACATACATATTATAACAGTCGACGCAAATATTATTCAAGAGATGAAAGGTCATAATTCGTACCTTCAGTGTAAAAAAGGCATAAGATGAAAACTGCAATTTTACAGAAGAGCAAAAAAACTGTTCAAATATCAGTAAGTAGTCAAAGGAATTTACATTACGAATTCTTGCACAAAACCGTCAAGATTAATGATAAACATTAAAAAAAAATTGATATACAGCTTTTATCTTTTTTTTTCAGTCATATTAATAACTAAAAATTAACATAAGACAACTTATGCTTTTTTTCCACTGAGGGTGCGATATTAATTGTATTTCCCGCATCGGATCTCATTATTTGAGAGCGCAAAGTTCACGAGAGTATCATCGGGTCCTTACTAATCACATTGCACGCAGGCTTGACGACTTCCAGTTTCCCGAACAAGCAGGATTCCGAAAAGTCTACAGTTCCATAGACCACATACACACACTGTGGCAAATTATACAAAAAACTGAGGAGTATAATCTGCCGCTGTGTGTTGCTTATGTGGACTATGAGAAGGCCTTTGATTATATCCGAGACCTGGGTAGTACTAACTTCTCTTCAGCGGTGCTGGATTCGACTACCGGTATATCGAGGTGTTGAAGTGTTTGTACTCATCAGCCACCATGTCCGTCAAAGTATATGACATAGCAACGAACCCTATCCAACTGCAGAGAGGGTCAGGTAAGGGGATGTCATATCTTCATAACTGTTCACCGTTGCGTTGGAACACGTGTTCAAGCTGATGGAGTTGAAACGACGTGGCATTTTAACATCAATGGCGAATACATTGTGATGTATTGACGTGATTGTATTTGTATACCGGTTGTTGTTGACAGCGCTTCTATCGAAGTTGTAGACGAATACATTTACCTAGGACAAGTGATCCAAATGGGTAAGTCCAACTTCGAGAAAGAAGTCACTCGTAGAATCCAACTAGGATTCTGCGATCGGGAAACTGCATCATAATTATCTTGTCGTCTAAAATACTACCTAAGTGCCTAAAGTCGAAGGTGTTCGAGCAGTATGTATTGCCAGTGATGATATGCGGATCCAAGACGTGGAGCTTCACTTTTGGCCTAATGCATAAGCTCAAAGTCACCCAGCAGGCTATGGAACGAGCTTTGCTCGGTATCTCTCTTCGCGATAGAATTAGAAATGAGGAAATCCTTAGACGAATGAAACTGACTGACATAGCGCGGAGAATAAGCCGGCTGAAGTGGCAATGGGCTGGCCATATAGTTCGAAAGACCGATAACCGTTTGGGAAGAATGGTCCTCAAATGGAGACCACGCCTTGGAAAAAGGAGCACAGGAAGCCCCCCGACCAGGTGAACTGACGACCTAAAGAAGACATCGGGCATCCTCTGGATTCATAAGGCTCAGGACCGGTCAAAGTGGCGCTTGTTAGGAGAGGCCTATGTCCAGCAGTGGACTTCCAAAGGCTGATGGATGGATGGATGGATGGACTGAAAAACTTTCTTTTATTTTACTAGGTTAGTTGATTATTTAGATGTGATTTTATTTTTGTTAACTAAATATTGTAATGCTAATTTACTAGTTAAGAACAGCAATTGTTTATGTGATTATCAGTAACTATACCACCTTATTAATGATTAAACTAAGAGAAGATATTATAAGCCTGATTTAAGGATTTAAAATAAATTGTGCATTGTATTTTTCATTTTTTATTTTTTATTTACGCCCTTAGATGTATAGTATTTTTAGTTCAAAAATGACTGATTCCGTAAAATGCCATTATCATTTGTTGTATCTTCTGTCTTAAACAGGCTTAACTCATAAAAAGTCAAAGAAATAAAGAAATATTTTTGCAATAAAATGACTTAATTTAAAACCTTTTTAAATTAATATCAAAATAAATATTTAAAATACATTAAAATTGTCTATAATATTACTAATCACTAGATAAAAGATCAATAAATAAATCTGCAAAAATTCAATGATTTCCAATGAAACACGAGGGAGCTACATTCAAACTTACTCAAAACTACACTTTTTTGAAGACTTTCTTGCTCATTTCCCACAAATTGCAATTTTTGAGTTAGGTCACTTTCATTCTAAGGGTGCGATGTGTTAAGTTCCTGGCTGATATATAAAAGAAAATTGTCATACGTTGTCAACAGAGAAAATAATAGAATGTATGATGTATGATGATTTTGAAAGCAAAAGGACTGAATTACAAAGCATTGAAAAATACGTAAAAATAAGTATTTTTAATTAATCCCAATCCCTGGCTATTTTAACTATTGTCGTCAACATATAAATGCACGAACGTGTTGGCGCGCGTCAGTTGCCTTGTATGCGGTATCTATTGGGGGTAATCTGTGACAGTGCTAAACATGAAAATCAGTTCAGTAGTTTCTGCGTAAAAGAGTGACAAATATCCTCTCAACTTTTCACATGTATAGGTACTACTTAAACTACATCATCAGCGAATAAAATAATTGAACAGTTTAAAAACTAAATACACGCTTTATAACCAAAAAAAACATAAACGTGTACCTACTTATGTAAAAACAAATTTCACAAAAAAAAAAAAAAATATTAAAAAACAATATTAAAACAATAATTAAAAAAATATTAAAAAAACAATATAAAAAAAATTTAAAAAGCTATATAAAAAAACAATATTCTAACGATATTAAAAATTAATAATTTTTCCAAACGAGCGTTTTTAAAACCGCACGTGGCGTTTTTTGTCACCGTCGTTTTTGTGTCACCGTCCGTGTTACAAATCTTAAAATTTCCCTCTCATCATTTTTTCCATTTATTTCATAACGCGCCTAAAGGAGTATAACTTCAAAAATGGGAGTGGGCTCTTAACCATTAAGGTGTTCCCATAGCTGAACGAAATCCTGGGAATAGTGTCAGGTCAAGCTTCTAGCTGAATCACTAATCCACCAGACCGATTTGACGTTTACAATACCAGTTTTTAATGAAAAAAAACATGAGAGGTGTCAAGGGACACCCGGATGGAACGAATTTCCTTTCGATTTAAGTATTGTATTGTTATTTGTTGTACAGCGCCTGTTCAGACTTAAGATATTTAGTTTGATTAGTTGCGGATAGATGGCGTTAGTAAATTAATTCTGAATCACGCTATCAACTTATACTTGTAACATACGTAAGTTCAAGGAAACTATTAATTTTTTTGAATTCGCTCTGGATACTTAGTTTCATTTACCTTATATAGTTACGCAGTTTGTACAGCGCCATCTCTGTAAAACTTACTGAATCACTTCAAAAAAATGTCGTCATTCGTAAAATCAAAAAGTGTCGTAATTTTCCGTCTAGCCCCCTTTCACAACGCGCGATAAGGAACTTCGTTCCAAAATAAATATGATAGTGTCGTGACCGACCGATGCTAAATTCTAATTATGAATAACGAATTCGTTGTGATTCGAATAAATTTTGGACAAGTTCCATATTTAAATTAAAATATAAATCAAACCTAATAAATTACTGAAATATTTTTTTTAAGTTTATAATTAAACGGCTAAGATATAAATAATTAAAATTAACGTATTCTCCGACTCGTACGTCAACGGTCACGTCATTGCTTGATTTCCGAGATCGTCGTTCGTATAATTTATTTAGTCATTAGGCCTCGTAAAAAATAAAGTGTTAATTTGCCTACAGTTAATCTAATAATTATATATATTGAAGTATTATTACTAGCGTATAGAATGCGAATACCATGTATGTCCCAATGCATTGGCGCCACGTGGCTTCAATCTTCAATGGATTCGTTCCATTTTGAAAGGAGAACGGGGGCTCAATTTTGAAAATGGAACCTCCCGGCGGGACACACATTTTGTTCGAGATGTCTGTTCTATTCTATGACATTATTCTTCAATGTCATTATACTGTATTCTTTTAAGTCCCGCGTGGAGAAAGTAAGTACTGATACGTCACAAAATATTCTTAAAAACCACTACTGTATTTGTGTACAAAAATTGTTAAATAAAAAAACATGAGAGGTGTCAAGGGACACCCGGATGGAACGAAGTTCCTTTCGATTTAAGTATTGTTGAATCACGCTAATAGCGCCATCTCTGTAAAACTCTCTGAATCACTGCAAAAAAAGTGTCGTCATTCGTAAGAATCAAAAAGTGTCGTATTTTTCCGTCTAGCCCCCTTTCACAACGCGCGATAAGGAACTTCGTTCCAATAAATATATAAAACCACACTTTTAAAGCGTCACTACTATCATATTACTTCCATATCTAAGGTAAGTTATGTGGTTTCTTTCACATTAATGTATCTTTTTCTTCGGGAAAAATAGTAAAAAATATATATATTATATATCCTATGTCACCCGAAGATAGTGTAGCTTTTAACAGTGAAATAATTTTTCAATCGGTTCGGTAGTTTCGGAGTCGATTCAATGCAAACAATCAAATTTTTCCTCTTAAAATATTAGTATAGATTAATTTTAATAATCGAATAATCTAAAATTTTAACAAAAAAACCGACTTCGAAATGAAGTACATTATACAATACTAATTTTGTTAGAGTCAAGTGTCCCCCCTTGCTGGCTAAGCGGTTGGAGTTGGACAAGTGAAAAAATTTTCAAAAATTGTTTATTATGATAAAATATCCGGATGACCGAGCTTTGCTCGGTTTAGTGTTGCTTAACAACGCCATTTACTGAAGTAGCTTTAGTATTGCTACTTGCCAATAGATGTCAGGAAGAGTCTATTGTAGCCGTTTTTCATTGCCTGAAAACACGGATAAAACGACATTTTTTAAAAATGAATCCTAGCTAGATCGATTTATCGCCCCCGAAACCTCCTGCATACTAAATTTCATGAAAATCGTTGGAGCCGTTTCCGAGATTCAGAAAATATATATATATATATATATATACAAGAATTGCTCGTTTAAGGGTATTAGATTTACAAGGCAAACTATCACGGCTATGTTAGCATAAGTAGTTAATGAGTAATAGTCGATAAACTTACTACTTCGGAACCCGGTTTTAATAATTCGCACCCCTAGATGAAGACTCCGGTAAATCAAAAAACTTAATTTTTCAGAAACACCGAAAAACTGATTTTAGAATAGTTATGAAAGATATCAAAAATCTAATAATATATACATAAAGGTACCATTTTATAATGCTTTTTGAATTATTTTATTTGTATATTGGCTGTTAAAATCCTAAGAAAATCGAGATTTTTTAGTTACTCTACTTTTGCAGCAGGAGTAAGCTACTTTTTTATGCACTAAGTAGAGTTACTTTACTTTATCTGAAATAAAAATGAGATAGGTACATTACTTTTCACCTCAGAAATAAGATAAAACTTTTTTTTAAGGGTTTTGCTATGCACAACCTGGTAAGCTTAGGAACACTAGCTTTAGTTTTTATTTTTATGTAAGTGCATTATGCACTAGAATGGTTAAATAGTAGAAATAAAACAATTGTTTATGCAAAAGGTTGTTATAATTTTATTACAGCAAAAATTCGTTTGTACTTAGTGTTATAAAAATATTATGGCCTATAAAACAAACTGAGATCGTACACGACTTATTATATATAAATATTAATTATTCGTTTTTAAATAATCACATAAATGTACTTTAAAAAAGTATCTCTTTTATACTTTAAAAAATTCTTATTTCCTTAACTGTCATTACAAAATCCTAAAATGTACAGCTACTGAACTAATATTACTTAGAATGTTACTGGTCATCTAGAATAATTAACGAAGATTCTAAAATGCTGGGTGGTGAAGCTCCTTCAGCTGGCAACTCAGGCTCAATATAGTAATTGAGCATATCCTTACCAGATGATGACAGAGTTCTTAGTGGTCAGGGTTCTCTTTTTATGCGTTTATCAATTCTAACATGAGTTTTTCACGGCCTTTTATTGTCCTAAAAATAAACAATGTTCATATTCAATAATAAATCAAGTAAAGTCAACCAACTCAAAAAATCCAAAAATATCACGTATTGTTTTTCATAACTTTATAACGAATAATAAAATCAATTAAAAATGTCATTAACAACCTATTTCTCTATTAAAAGCACATATATCACTAAACAGACAAAAATAAACGAAGGTAGAATTAAAATTCAACAAAACTACGTTAAATCGAAATTTAGGTTTACTTTCATGTAAATCTGAGTAAATCAAAATATCAAAAAAAATATTGTAATATAATCTCATCTAAACCCCTAAAAATCAAAATAAACTATTATTATCATCAGTGAAATTTCAGCAAAACCTAATCATCTCAAAATAAACATGAAACTTACCTAATCAAATTTCACGTAAACTCCTGCAACTCAAAATATCCCACTATGCAATCGTACTCCACCTGCGTCGACCGGGAGACAACTAAAAATGGTGGAGTAGTGTTCGCGCCGTTAGGGGTAAGTTCATTCAAGTAAAGCAGCACTTCGAGCCATTTTTCGACAACGGTTTAAGCTATCGTTACGTGAGTTATATCTCCGTGTAGGTATTCGAGTCAGCAATTCGAAAACACCACTAACTCAAAACGCATACTTTTTGATTTAGTGGGGTTTTCATCTAGGGGTGCGAATTATGCAATTGTCTCTTTGAAATAAATTTGAATAAACTATTGTTAGTAGAAATATCTTACTAATGCAATTTGTTCCCATAAAAATGATTTTTACACGCTTTATATTAACTTCACCTGTATGTTTGATTGTTTGTTTGTAACTTCTCTTTGGACTTGATTTTGACCCACATCAAACGGTCAGATTCTTTCAAACTTCGTAGACTTATCGAGGACCGATGACAATTCAATATTTAAAGAAAAAAAGAAAGAAAGAAAGAAAGAAAGAAAGAAAGAAAGAAAGAAAGAAAGACAGAAAGAAAGAAAGAAAAACCTAATTAGTACACTAAAGTCTTCGAGTCTCTTTTGACTAATCTCAGTTACTGCTTGAACGATTTGTATGCAGTTTTCGCTTTATTTCTACATACTTAGATTTACGTACTTTAATAAGTTACCACCAAATCCGACCAGTCGCATAGTACGTAATTATAAAGTCATCTGCGTTTTTGTCGTTATTCCGATATTCTTGTCTGAGCGGCTTGAATTCTTTTTTATCAGCCATGACATTTAGGCTCTTTACACGCGTGCGACAGAACTACGACAAAATGTCGCACTGTCGTTGGAATTCAAAATTTTTCACAAAAAACCGTCGCCAAGAAAATAATAGTTCTTGAACCTCTGAAATTATCACTGAGTAAAATATTAATTTCGTTATATGTTTACTTTTATCTTTATATTAGAGACTTAGATAGAATTCAAGGATCTTTATTATTTTCCTAAATCGTAATGGATAAAAAATATGAAACCAATCGAAAGGTACATTCTTTCAAATAAAAAAATCCGAATCGATTATAAAAATAAAACGAATAATAAACAAAAATTTACATTATATTTAATAGTACCTATCAGGCGTTACTTTGCGGAAATCCATTGTTATTAAGTTAGTATTAGTATACTTTGCAACAATCCGCGTTTAACATGTAAGATGGTATATACTTTAAAACATACACAGCACTTCCCTCCTTACAACGGAAACATAAAAGCAAAGCAAAAAGCAAAGCAACAACCCACAATTGTCCCACTGCTGGGCTCGGGGTCTCCTCTCACAATGTGAGGGGTACAGGCCATAGTCTACCACGCTGGCCAAGTGCGGATTGGTAGACTTCACACACCTTTGAGAACATTATGGAGAACTCTCAGGTGTGCAGGTTTCCTCACGATGTTTTCCTTCACCGAAGCAAGTGATAATTAACTTGTAATACGCACATAATATTTGAAACGGAAACATGCACTACAATAATTAAAAGTATATACCAACATGTATAAGAATTCAGAACTTTGCAAGTCTTTATTTTTAGCCGGTTAAAAATTTACAGTTTCATCACAAATGCAACGCATCCTAAAATGCATCGTAGCGATACAATTGTTGCAAAGCGAGTTCACACACGCGACTTTTTGTCGTATCTTTGTCGCATTTGAACAGACAGTTACACAAAAACTCGTTCAGTATCTAACCTTTAAAATATATCGACTTGTTTATAATAGTGAATTCATTAAACTTCTTGTCAGACTCGTTGAAATGCGTGTATTTTTATTCGAATAACGTTTTTTTCTTACCTTGTTGACTACTTTGAAATGAATAATAAAATTAAGATAATATTTTATGGTAGGTTGATATTTAGGTAGGATGTAGTTTTTTATGCTTTGAGCAGGCAAACGAGCAGACGGGTCACCTGATGGTAAGTCACTGCCGCCCATGGACATTAGCAACACCAAGGGCGTCACCAACGCGTTGCCGGTCAAGAATATGACGATAGACGATTCTTGAAGGACCCCATGTCATAGCTTAGAGGGAACACCGATGCAGGTAGTTTGTTCCACAGTTTACACGTGCGAGGTAGAAAATGACGTGAGAACCGAACTGTGGACGAACGCCAGGTATCCAGGTAGTGTTGGTGGAACCTGGTACTTGAAGATGATGGAGTTGATTTGATTGTGATTGGAGAAGCATTTTTGGTATAATGGGCTTCATTTTGGGCAGCGCATACCCTGGAGGCTACGGTGATTATGGCGGTGATGTTTTACCCACCTGGCAAGCTACAACTGTTTTTAACCGACTTCAAAAAAGAAGATTCTCAATTCGACTGTACTTTTGTATGTTTATTACCTCAGAACTTTCGATTGGATGAACAGATTTAGACGATTCTTTTTTTAATCGAAAGCTGGTACTTGTCATGTGGTCCCACTTAATTTTATCGAGATATGAGAAAACCATATGTCTTAAATTTGCATTAAGTATGTGCGCGATAAATGGACGAATAACTCAATATCACGCCAACCGATTTCGATGATTCTTTTTTTATTGTTATTGGAAAAGATGTACTTCATTTGAAGTCGTTTTTTTTTGTTAAAATTTTAGCTTTTTACGTGTTCCATAATTATGTCAGAGAGCTACAAACATCCGCTTTTTGACCGTGATGCCTCATAGTCCATTCGTTTTAGATTTCAATGTAGGTAATACGGCGGATACAGAACTTTCGACAAATGATAACAGTCGTTAAGCCATGTCGGAGGCCCTCGGGCGGTTTGAAAACTTCCGACACTCGGGTTGGCCACTAACCCCTCCTCCAATCGGCACTGGAGCAGCGTGGTGGAAGCTCTAGGCCTCCTCAAGAGGAGAGACCCGTGCCCAGTAGTGGGCCATTAATGGGTTGAAGCCAATACGGTGGATAACGGGTTAGTGACCATTGACCAGGTCACGTCAGTCACTTCTGATTGACCAATTAGCATGTATGCTCATTAGATTACTTTTATTAATGAGAAAACATTTTTTCAATGACACTGCCTTTGGAATGCGATATTTTTTGTCGCTATAGTGCGATGGAACTTAATGATTAAACGAACGTAAGTGAAGTTCTATTATAATTATGCTTCTGTCACAGAAGACGTAATATTAATTGGTACAGAAGAGTCACTCCGCAAAATCATTTAAATTAATAGCGACTTTTGTGCCGAAACAATAAAGTGTAATTTAGGTCGCACAGCGCTTAACAGAAACAGTTAAGTTGCCTCTCTTTCTAACGCTATCTCTTATTCTTTCTGGGAATGTTAGGGTTGTCTTTTTTAAAAGAGTAATTAATCTTAAAGTTTAATTACCAGCCCATGCTACTCTTATGAAGTACCTAATGACGTTTCAATAAATCTAGGCTTTCAGTAGATATTTGCTGGTAAGTCTCTGATATAAGATAATATGTACATACTATTTTATTTGACAGTGTTTGAGTGTAAGCGTAATATGTAATGTAAGTGTGTACAGATTCGTGGTGTGTACTTATCTTTTCAATGAAACAAATATTATCTCTTTTAGGTTTTTAAGTAGGTATGCGTATCAAATATGGAATGACACGACAAAAAAACGTGAAAAACGTGAGATTCAGATCCTCGTTATTGTTTGATTAACGGAATGAAATGCAATATGTTTTTGCCTTCATTTTAGTTCATGTCGTTTAGCACGACGCAGTGCGTTGAATCGAACTATAAACATGTCTCTTTTATACAGGCCACAGTCCTACTGATCAACTTTTAATTTTCACACTTAAATATCTTTCACGTGTCCTCAATTCTCAATCCTATCTTTTTTACTTCCAGATATTTTCCAAGCGTTTCAACCATTCGTCCAACCAGAGCCAAGTCAACCTCTAAACTTCCTAAATGACTTCACTACAAGAAGGCCAAAACCCAAACAAAAAGCGGTCAGCAATGTAAGGCATGAAGAAAATACCAGAAGACTAGATAGGATACCAATTGCGGATAGCATTAATAATGCTAATGTAAGAAAAAGTACAGAAACAAATAAACAAACAACGAAGAGGAAGCCAACAAACGCTTTTGACTTCAACTTCTATACATCTACACAGAGAACGACCAGAAAAACAACCAAAGCCCCTCAACGTAAGAATCAAAACAGACCAGAAACCCAACTAAGTTCAATCGTATTCTTCGATGACGCCAAAAAATTCGATAGACCCATAACATCTATACGAGAAATAGACAACAAGCCAAAATCAAGACCTAGTAACAGGAAACCTCAAATCCAAGAAACTAATTACGACAGCAATTGGTACGATGGGCGAAACACAGTCAATTATTACACAACAAGACCACCACAAACAACAAAGGTTTACAACTATCAACAAAGCAACAAGAAAAACAACAATTACTACACAACACACAATCCTCTCCTCAACAGACCTGGTGTAAAACCTGCTGTTGTTAACGGACCACCGATAACAAACAGACCAGTTACCCAAAGACCTGGTTTTGATCACAAGCAAGGAATTAATATAGATGATGATCTGAGCGTCTCCCCCGAAGTTATATCTGGTCCGGATGAAGATTATATGACGGCTGTGGAAAAGAAGAGATATGTTGACATCGCGGAGAGAAGTGAGTATTAAAATTAATATGAAAACTACAGTCAAATCACTAATCCACCGGACCAGATTGACATTTACAGTGTGATCTGTTTTTGATGAAAAATTAATTTAATCTCATCAAAAATATAAAGAAAAATGAGGTCTGAATGAATGCCAAGTTCTATTTAGAAAATTCTAAAATTTTAGTCAAAAGAACATTTATGATTTAAACTTTACATTTGACTTGGCTAGTTTTAACGTAAATACAGGCAATATTGTATCTCTATATTCAACTTATCTTCGTTAATTTTGGTTTGTTGGTGCTTGAATTACATGTTCTTTTGACTAATATTTTAGAATTTTTTGAGTAGAACTTGGCACCCATTCAGATCTCAATTCTTTTTTGAACTTGTTTCTCATTTATGTTTTTGATGAGATATCATTTTTTGTCTTATTATTTAGTATTTATTGATAATTAATAACCCTATTGTTATTTGTAATATTACTCTATATTCACGTACTTTTATATTTAACTTATATATTCTTAATTGTTACTAATTATCAATAATTTCCGGTTTTTAGATTTTTTTTCTTGTATACGCCTAATAGTCTATCTTGATGCCAAATATCATGTTTCTAGGTCGTCTCGAAGTAGTTTGTCACTAAGTCAGTCACCGAAATACGGGTTTTTAATATATCAATAACTGTTTAAGCTCTACATGCAATTATAATTTTGAAATAAGCTAAGAGGCTTTAATAAATGTGTTTAATTTCATATATGTAGATTAAACAGGTCTTGAGTTGTGAAGGGGTCAAAAGTAGCTCGAAATGGTTCGTGTAATATACATGGCGCTGCGATAAGTGCCGTCGACTTTATTCACCTGAGTTAATTCACCTAGGTGTCTTAAGTCTACTTTTAGTGTACTTTATTCACCTATGCACCCTGGTGATTTAAATCTACTGATCGAGGTGATTACTAGTTCCCTTTTTTGAATTTTGGCTGGACACACTGCCGCGTGTCTAGATAGTACAAATATTGTGATAAATCAATTCTTGAACGAATGTACCTACTAATATTAGTTCGTTGGATGTGAATCATTGATACGTTATGAATTGAAACGTGTTTTGTTTAGGGACCAAGAAGTCACCATTAATAATACTATAATATCCGGATGACCGAGCTTAGCTCGGTTTAGTATTGCTTAACAACGCCATCTGCTTTAGCTTTAGTGTAGCTACTCGCCAATAGATGTCAGGAAGAGTCTATTGTAGCCGTTTTTCATTGCCTTAAAACACGGATAAAACGACATTTTTAAAAATGAATCCTAGCTAGATCGATTTATCGCCCCCGAAACCCCCTGCATACTAAATTTCATGAAAATCGTTAGAGCCGTTTCCGACATTCAGAAAAAAAATATATATATACAAGAATTGCTCATAGGTATTAGATAGATTATATCACAAACTGACATTAGATTCTGTCAATTTGTCGACTGCAGAGTCGAACTGGGCCGATTTCATTGCGGTTTTTTGCATTCAAAAGCTATCATTAAAGAGCAGATTCCTGGTTCATAGGTAGGTTTTATGGCAGTAGATCACCAGAGGGCGCTACAGTAGCCTGATACGGCGTGGGTTTTTTCAAAATTTTCAGTTTTGTGTTTTATCAGTAACATTTTACAGCATATTATCCCGTCCAATAATTATTATTACCACCTGCCACACCTTCTCACCTACACCATGGGTTGACTGGGAGAGAATGCCCCATGGCATTAAGTCCGCCCTTTGTAAGCCTAGCTTGTAGGTTTTACAATAAAGCTTATAAATAAATATAAAATATTAAAAGGTGTCAAGGGACACCCGGATGGAACGAAGTTCCTTTCGATTTAAGTATTGTTTTACGCGCTCAGCAGTGTGATTCAGCAATATGAAACTAGATGGCGCTGTACAACTTTCTGAATCACGCTAGCGTGAATGCGTTGATATTACTGAATCACTTCAAAAAGTGTTAGCGTGATTCAGAAAGTTGTACAGCGCCATCTAGTTTCATTTTACTGAATCACTTCAAAAAGTGTCGTGGCAACTTTTCGTAAGAACTTTTTCCGTCTAGCCCCCTTTCACAACGCGCGATAAGGAACTTCGAATGTATATTTCTGTCTCATTCTTTCCTACACATTTTTGTATTTGTGTCTCTTACCTGTCGTTTTTTCCGTTGCATCCAGTTTGAAATCACAACGATTCTAAAGAAGTTTCACTTCAATAATAAATTTTATTCCAGTGTGCGACAAATACAAATCGCTGACAACGAAGCAGGTTGAAGCTATCCCCCTGCTTCCCTCGCCGCAGCCGGTGAGAGTCAACGTGTCCTCTTGTCCCCCCACCACCATCCCCCTCGTGGTCGGGGGTAAGGTCGTCAGTGTGAAGGAGTTTCCGCACATGACGCTGCTGGGGTGGCGGAAGAAGGTAATAATAATAATAATAATAATCCTTTATTTCAGACATAATTATCCATATCGTGTTAGTAGGTACATATGTCTTACAAGCTAGTGTTAGTAGAAACAAATTCAGTATAACAATAATAATCACAATAATTCAATAATAAATAATAAATTAATAATAACAATAATAATTTCAATAAAATTTCAATTTGATCCAGTCGCAACCTTCGTCATGAAATGTTGCAAGGGACAATCCAGGCGAGACGCCACCATCTTCAGGATACTGTTGGAGCTGGATACTGTTGGATGATGAATTATTACTATTCATATTTTTTAACCGACTTCAAATAAATGAGGAGGTTCTCAATTCGATTGTATTTTTTTATGTTTGTTACCTCAGAACTTTCGACTTGGTGAACCGATTTTGATGATTCTTTTTTTTATCGAAAGCTGGTGCTTGTCATGTGGTCCTATTTAAATTTGAGCGAGATCTGACAATGGCATCCATAAGAAAACAATTATCACGGTAAAGATATAAACAGTAGTCGCTCTTCATACAAACGGCCGAAAAGCGCGTTATACCTACCCACATCCGAATACGCGTGCGATACGTGGGCAACAGCGGCCGCTGCGTGGCGATTGCCGACAGGCGAACTAGCGGAACGAGCGGAGCTTGTACCACGGTCCGGTCGGTACAAATAACAATTTTTTTAGTTTTACGAATATAATATGAATGCAGGGCCGTAGCTAGGGTGGGGCATTGTGGGACCTTGAAATCCCAATGCCCTACCTTAAAAATACGAAAAACTAAGAAAAAATATTATAATTAAATTTTTTGTCCACTGTTTGAGATAAAAAAATTGTAGCGATTGGTATCTAAACTTTTCCGAACATACCACAGTTTGTGACATCAATTTCATATTATAATAATTCTTTGTTCTGTGTATAGATGGCATTTGAAGCGCCATCGCATGGTTTCGATGATAGCGATGGGTTTATTTAAGACTAGGAAATTTGTGAGGAAATCTAGCTTCGCTTCGGGAAAAATAGTAAAAAAATATATAATATAGCCTATGTCAACCGGGGATAGTGTAGCTTCCCAACAGTGAAAGAATTTTTCAAATCGGTTCGGTAGTCTCGGAGCCTATTCAATGCAAACAATCAAATCTTTCCTCTTTATAATATTAGTATAGATAATTATACTATCTGTGATGCAGACACCATAGATTGCAATATGGGCTATATTGCACGGGGTATTATTGGGTACGGGGAGTCCCCTTTTAAACTAAAATAAACATAAACTAGAGTCTGTGGCACCATAGGATATAGGCACTGCAGTGTGCGAATCTACGTTTTCAACTTTAACTGTAATCCAGTAACATTTAATATCATTGCTGTAATCAATAGGCCTCAAAGGCTGTCAATGTGTCACGAGAGAATAGCTGGTAAGGTATTTCTAACCTTTGAAAAAAAAGAACAAAATCAGTTGATCTGAACGAAGTTCTTCGCATTTTTAATAACATAGCGAATCATAGAATTTAGCTGTTTTAAATATTTTTATTATTATGTTAATTTGGTTAATTATTATAATAAGTTTGCACAAACAATATGACCTAAATGGTATTTTTGGTCGTATCTATTTACTCGTATCACCCCACCCAACAATTAATTATTAAGTACCTCACTCTCACTCAGACGTGGATCTCTACATCCAAATCTGGAAGTTCAACCATCTTGTTCGCTTGTTCTTTATCATTGAGGATTTAATAGTTCTTAGATCCATGCCCATGTTCTATCACAGAAATTATTTGTCTACGAATAGCTATTGAATGTACATCACTGACCTAGCGGTAGGGATGCGCTATAAACATCGATGTTTTAAAAACACTCGATATAAAGTTTGGAAACATCGATTCAATCCATTGTTTTTTTAATACGTCAACATCGAGTAAGCATCATGTTTTTTATTCGATGCATTGAAGAGGCAAACCTAAAGAAAAAAAGCGTTTCCTTAGTTTTTTGGACATCAAATTCACTGCCGATGAATTTTTTTAGTCTCAACGCTAGTAAATATAAAAACAATCGATTTATGGAAATATCGATGTAACATCGATGCCACTATGCGATGAATTGCATCGAAAAAAACATCGATGTTTTTTTCAATGTCCATCCCTACCTAGCCGTCAGTGATATACATGGTGATTGATTTAGGAGCCCGTGCTTCGGAGCAGAACAATAAAATTATGATAATTTTTTACTTCTGCCCTACCTGTAACCAATGCTGCCCTACCTCAAATTCGACTCTAGCTACGGCCCTGTATGAATGACGTGATAAAGAATATAATGATGAATCTATGAATCTCGTCTGGAAATAATTGTACCTAATATTGTAATTTGTAATAATTGTAATTTGAATATTTGCGTCTAATTTGTCATTAAAACGTTATTGCTACTTGCTACTGTAACTTTGATTTCAATGTTATAAATTAATTTAGCAATAGGTATAAAGTTTATAGAATCGGACAGTTGTACCTTTTTTATTTACCTTAACCTGCAAGAAGAACTTACCATACCCTAAGAGTCTCTGTCTCTAATACAATACTGAATGCTTACGAACCTTCACAGTACTAATAAAAACACAACATAGATTTTTATGGAACACTTCCTTTTTATTCACAATGAATTGCATTTATTAAAATAGAAAATATAACATTTATAAATACAAAACTACAAAGAAACTCAAGTCGTTTTATAAAATTAAAATACTGTCGGCGGACAGCCCTAGCGCGCGGCGACGCGTAGGCAAGTTTTTCGAGAATCGGGCCGAGTCACGTTACTGTTCATATATGTGTACTGTGCAATTATGAAGTATGTGCGCGACAAATGGACGAATAACTCAATATCACGCCAACCGATTTCGATGATTCTTTTTTATTGTCTCTGGAAAGGATGTACCTACCCGACTTCATAATAATATGAATCGAAATTTAGAAGTCTATCTAAAGCGGATCCCTATCTCTTCCAGAACCGAGGCTACTCCTGGAAGTGTGGAGGAACGCTCCTCAGTAACCAGCATATCCTCACAGCCGCACACTGCGCGTATCAGGATAGAGATGACAATGTTATAATGTGAGTTTTTGAAGTATTAATTAATTATGGAATATAAAAGTTTATGTTATCATTGTATAGCAAAAGTAACATAAAAGTAGCTTACCTATAAATAAGTAAAAGACTTCAAATTATGTCATAAAAGCCACGGGCAGTGCGTTAATCCTATTATAATAATATCTATACACTCGGTAGCGTGTCAAGCCATGTTCAAGCTAACAGAACTGGCGAGCAAAACCGTGTGTATGTACCTAATATTACACGAACCATTTGGAATCACTTTTTACCCCCTCATAACCCGAAAACTATTCCACATATACCTGTTCAACTTGGCTCATTTATTGAGACTTACGAAATACATATGTGCTCCAAATTTCATAAACACAACAAAACTTAAACGGTTATTTAGATATTAAAGTGGAAAAATCGTAATTTTTATCACTGACTGACCCATAGAGCCATACACATGTTCTTGTGACTAAAATTTTAGGCTTTTCTACACAGAACTTGGCACCCATTTACATCTCAATTCTTTTTTTTGAACATGGCTCTCATTTTACATTTATGTTTTTGATGATATTATTATTATCAATGTGAAAGTTTGTGAAGATGTTTGAATGTTTGTATGTTTGTTCCTCAATCACGCCACAACTACTTCACCGATTTGGCTGAAATTTGAAATGGAGATAGCCTATACCCTGGATTAACACATAGGTTACTTTTTATCCCGGAAAAATTCAGGGTTCCCACGGGATTTGTAAAAAATCGATCTCAAACGCGGGCGAAGCTGCTGGCAAAAGTTAGTGAACTATATTGTTTGTGGTCAGTAAGTGGTAAGTGGTACATTGCCAGACAAGAACAGGTAAGAAAGAATTATAAAGAAAGAAAGATAGAAAGAAAGAAACATTTATTCCGTCATGAAAATAACATGGTACAAGGGGTACAAGGTTAAACTACGGTGAAAGAAAAAGTACTAACAGAATGTAACCTTACTATATTATTGCGTGACATGAAACATATATTTAGTGGGTACCATGTCACCTGACGAAAAAGGACTACCCTCAGCCTGTGCCATGGAGTGGCATTATCTTCCAAGCCCCAGCAGACACGCGACGAGTCATTAGGCGGCTGACTTAAACAAGAAAGTGGTAACTCTCCAGTTATAATAATATTAATGAACTATTAAAATCCAACACAATTCCTCCGAAGGCCCCTACCACCAGCGGGGCGGATTTAGTCGCCCAACGAGGGATTGGAGTACTCTAGGCCGTCCAAAATACGGATAGATTATCTTTTTGTGTCGGGGGTTAAAAATGTATTGTGTGATTGGTATGTAATCATACACACACACACACACACACACACACACACACACACACACAAACACACAGATACACAGACGCCCTTTTTTTTCACTTACGTCCCAACTCAGAGCCATCGCCATCGCCATCGCCATACAAATTCTGTACTATGGAGCGATTTAAATAACCATTAGTTACTCTTTGTGGCGTTAGTATAATAATATTTTTTTTGTAATATGTTTTAGATAAAACAATAGATTTCATAAATGTATTATTATGTGTTCCAGCGGACCCCCCCGCATAGTCCAACTGGGGTCCTCCTACCTGAACGACCCCCAAGCAGTCTACATGAGAGTGGCCTCCGTCACTAAACACCCCAAGTATAAAATACCCAAGGCCTACTATGATCTGGCTATCGTGAAGATGGCTGGGACGGTCACGTGAGTATTCTCCAATGATATTATATGTATACAAGACTAGGAAATCGCCCTAGCTTCGCATCGGAAAAAATAGTAAAAAAAAATATAATATAGCCTATGTCACCCAGGGATAGTGTAGCTTCCCAACAGTGAAAGAATTGTTCAAATCGATTCGATAGTTTCGGAGCCTTTTCAATGCAAACAATCAAATCTTTCCTCTTTATAATATTAGTATAGATATGCCAAGATGGCGCTGAAATTATGTCAGTCGAATTTAGACAAGTGTAGCGATTTCAATTCATACAGTTGATAGCTGCCCACAGACATATATCAAGAATAGACGACGCATGTACCTCGAATTGTATGAAAACCAAGCGTGTCACTTTTTTTTGACACATTGTGCTGTCACAAGAATATTTAGTGCTGAATTTCCCCATCGTAGCGATATCAATTCGAAACTGATTCGTTACCGATTCTCGACAACGATTAATGATTCTCAAAATCGATTACCGATAATAATTAGGTAAATAGAAAATCGTATGATCGTTTGTAGGGGTAGAATATGTAAAATGAATACAAGTATTAAATAAATAAATAAATAAATAAATAAAACATAAAAAATGCCTTTGGTTGGTTGTACATAATAATATAGTATAGTGCTTGAATATGACCGAATAAATAGTTTTGTGTTGTATTTAACTTGATTATTTGTTAATTATAAACACAAGGTTCAAAAATGTAAAGATAAATAAAGAGATCATAAATATTATGATTGTTTAATATTTGCTTTCAAGAAATTAAATAAATGAAAATTAAAAAAATATTTATAAACATTTCTTTTATGAAAATCAAAACATCATATGGACACATTTAAACTTACCTAAAGTTAAACGAATATTTTTTTCTAATTAAAAATTCAAAATAAAAAGACAGTACATCAATATTCGGTATTGCGCTTGAAATCAGCCTTCGTTTCTTTTTCGAATCCGTAAAACAGTCATCATTGAAATGAATAGAACATAAACGGCTATGTTTTGTTGGAAACCAATATCTATGCCCCGTCGCTATAATTCATTTTGCTTTAATATTGGGGTCACTTGAAAACCTTTAATTATAATGTTATCATGAATAAAATCACTATACAGAAACATTAATATTGTAATGAAAAATAATTTGCCTGTTAAAAACTGTCTCTATGTAAATATTATTATTCATTGGTTTTCAAAATCGATTAACATCGAGACCACACCGAGTAAATGAACAACACTATATGCTATATTTTACAGAAACACGACAATATTCACCGTACTACGAAGCTAAGCGACGATTTATAGTAACGATTGTTTTACTTTCATTGTGTGTTCCAGTAAACAAGCCGTATAAATTTTGCTACCAAAATCAGCAATGTATTGAGTAGTATGCAGTACACAGTAAGTTAGTGCTTTTCGTTGTAAAACGTGGTAGAAATGCAATAAATATGAAAAAAATTATTTTAAAATAAATTACTACACAATTTTATAAATAAATTACTTAACGATGAAAAGAAATATTTATTTTACCTCTGCTAACTGTATTTGTAGAATTCCTACAGTTTAAAACGTTACAATTAGGCATTTTTCGTTATTTCAGTTGACATCTATTGCCAATAGCAGTAAAACGCCAACTAAATGACACGGCGCTCAAATAGGATTTAAAATCCTTTCTGTTACACGTGAAATGTATGAACATGCGGCATCTACTCTAGGTATACATGTCTGTGTAGCTGCCTCTGAGTGAGGCAGTCTAGCTGTCACTATTATGGCACTATTATGGTTTTAGTAGTGCCATCCCTTTTACATAATTTACCAATGTAATAGTGATTGATGTAGTAAAACAAAAGATAAACGTGTGTGTGTTGTAGCTCGGTCGGAACAGATTTTTTGGTTGATTTGTAAGGGCATAACGTATCTATAGTTTAATATCATTGGTATTCTCTGAGTATTCTCTACTAAGGGTAAGGTCACACGAGCTTAGTTTTGAATCTGTCAGTCGCGTGAAATGAGTCGGTTTTATATTAAAGTCCAAACTCATTTTTAACCGACTTCAAAAAAAGGAGGTTCTCAATTCGACTGGTTTTTTTTTGTTTGTTACCTCAGAACTTTGGACTGCGTGAACCGATTTTGATGATTATTTTTTAATCGAAAGCTGGTGCTTGTCGTGTGGTCCCACATAAGAGCGAGATCTGACAATGGCATCCATGTCAAAAGCATATACCTAAGTCTTAAATTTGCATTAAGTATGTGCGCGACAAATGGACGAATAACTCAATATCACGCCAACCGATTTCGATGATTTTTTTTTATTGGATGTACTTCATTTGAAGTCGGTTCTTTTTTGTTAAAATTTTGCTTCACCATGTGGTACAAATAGGCCTTTGTATCTTATGAAACCCAATGCAATCGACTCATTTTTCTCAACTCACCTCTTAAAAGAATATACTTTGTTTGGCTTCACCCTATTCCTAAATCTTAGAATATTGCATTTGCAAAATTTGCAAATTAATATTAATATTGCAAACGCAACTTCAATAATTAAATTATTCATAAATATTTAATATCTATTTCCAATTATCTTTATTGTAAAGTAAATAATTTTACATTTCGAAAATGCACCTAGCTAGTGCATTGTTTTAGTGGTCTCAAACCATATTCGCAATATTGCCTTTCAAATGAAACCAATTTGGGGCATATCGGTTTCTAGATACATGTCTGTGGGTTGGATGGTTACAAATTCATAAAGGACTCCATACAAACTTGGCAAGCCAGTTTTTTCTTTCTTTTTTCTCTCTTTCTTGTCTGGCAACGCATCAGTGATGCCTTTGGTGTTGCTGATGTCCTGGTACATGGGCGATGATAGCCACTTACCATCAAGTGGATTGTCAGCTCGTTTGCAGGTTATTTTCATAAAAAAGAAATTTTTGTTTTATATTAATAGACTAGGAAATCGCCCTCGCTTCGCTTCGGGAAAAATAGTAAAAAAAATATAACATATAATATGCCTATGTCACCCGGGGATAGTGTAGCTTCCCAACAGTGAAAGAATTTTTCAAATCGGTTCGGTAGTTTCGGAGCCTATTCAATGCTAATAAACAATCAAATCTTTCCTCTTTATACTAGTATAGATTATTATAGACTTATGTAATTTTTAAATTTGATTATTGTGAACCGTCTCCAGGTTCTCAGACACGATAAAGCCAGCCTGCCTGGGTACGCCGCCACCACCCAGTAGCCCAATCATCGCCACCGGCTGGGGGAAAACTGAGTTCGGTATGTTGAGTGACATCAAAAAAATGGTTGTCTGTAAAGTCGGTTTACGGACGGTAGTTTAACGTGACAACGTCATGACAAAACATTGATGAAGTAGTGCTCGAATATAATATTATCTCTGGAAATTAACTTATAATTAGAAACTTTTATCTTTATACTACAACGCCATCTAGAACTCCTGAACTAAATTGTTTTTTCAGCAAGTTCCTTTCTGACTTAATTGTGTATACAGGGTGTCCCAGCGCGAAGTGACCGCCCGGCGTCTATTGATTATGTGGACAAAACTATCGACAAAAACCATTAAAGTAAAGGTCTTATCGGTTTGGTTAATTTTTTATTAGCTTTTTAATTTTTTTGTAAAAAAACCTGACTTGTTGCACTATTTTCAAAATATTTTTTTTGTTTTTACATTTATTTTCATTCTGTTTTTTTTATTTACTAGCTGTTTTCATAGTTTATCTATTCGAGGTCTAAAATCTACCTAAATTTGTATAGAACAATTTTTACAAATAAATTAAGTGAAAATTTTTTGAAAAAAATTACCCTTTTTTATTGAATTTCGCTAAAAAGTTGGAAAAATACCCTATGAATATTATTATTTTATAATTTATTATTAAATAACATAATATTACCTACAAAATCTCATAAGAATGTTTGTAGTTATCTCAGTCATTTACTGAACTACAAACTCTTGAAGTATGCACCCTATTTTCGATAATAAGAAGAGGAGACTTTTAAAACCAGGCTAGTGGATCATTTAAGTGTCTTACAATCAAAAATACTTTTGCCCTTTGATAGAACAATTTTAAAGATAAGGAAACAATAAAAACAAATGGAAATTTAAATCATTAATTTAAAAAAAAAAACAGTAATTCATTCTTAACGTTTTCGAAATGACCACCATTGGCATTAATACAGGCTAAGGCTCAAAATGACATCCTTTGAGTGGTTCTTTGCACTTCCAAGAGGTTCGCTCCTATTTTTGTAGCATCAGCATCAATACTTTGCTTCAATTGAGACCTTCGAGGACCATGCTACTGGACCATCTCTCTCTCTCTTGGTCTCCTGATTTAACGCCTCTTAATTATTATTTTTGGAGCCACATTAAACAAAAAGTGAATGCTGTGCCAATAGCTACGAGAGAACAATTGAAACAGAGGATTGATGCTGCTGCTATAAAAATAGGAGCGAACCTTTTGGAAGTGCAAAGAACCACTCAAAGGATGTAATTTTGAGCCTTAGCCTGTATTAATGCCAATGGCGGTCATTTCGAAAACGTTATGAATGAATTACTGTTTTTTTTTTTAATTAATGATTTAAATTTCCATTTGTTTTTATTGTTTCCTTATCTTTAAAATTGTTTTATCAAAGGGCAAAAGTATTTTTGATTGTAAGACACTTAAATGATCCACTAGCCTGGTTTTAAAAGTCTCCTCTTCTTATTATCGAAAATAGGGTGCATACTTCAAGAGTTTGTAGTTCGGTAAATGACTGAGATAACTACAAACATTCGTATGAGATTTTGTAGGTAATATTATGTTATTTAATAATAAATTATAAAATAATAATATTCATAGGACATTTTTCCAACTTTTTAGCGAAATTCAATAAAAAAGGGTAATTTTTTTCAAAAAATTTTTACTTAAGTTCTTTGTAAAAAATGTCCTATACAATTTTAGGTAGATTTTAGACCTCGAATAGATAAACTATAAAAACAGCTAGTAAATAAAAAAAACAGAATGAAAATAAATGTAAAAACAAAAAAAAATATTTTGAAAATAGTGCAACAAGTCAGCTTTTTTTACAAAAAAATTAAAAAGCTAATAAAAAATTAACCAAACCGATAAGACCTTTACTTTAATGGTTTTTGTCGATAGTTTTGTCCACATAATCAATAGACGCCGGGCGGTCACTTCGCGCTGGGACACCCTGTATAGTTTTGTTCATAGATGGCGCTTTCTCCATTGTTCGGTCGCTCGCGTAACGCGACAGATGAGTCATGCTTTTTCATGCGTGCGGCCGGCATCGTTTTAATAGACGTTATTACGTCAAAATGTTCAGCAATTTTTAACCTACTTTTAAAAAAGGAGGAGGTTTTTTTTATGTGTGTGTTATAATTTTTATGATTCTTTATACATTCGTGCTTGGTGCTTGTCATGTAGTCCCATTTATTTGAATGTTTGAATGAGATCTGACGAGTAGTTTTTGAGTTACTTAATTTTAAGGTCGCTTATTTTTTGTCAAGAATTATTTTATGTTTTATCCGTTACACTATATTAATCTTTATCATTTGTTATAAATCTCCAGGCGGATCCCTATCCGAGGAGCTGCGTAGCGTGTCACTCCCCGTGTGGGATTTATCAGAGTGCTACAACGCGTTGGGAGTCTCCGTCAAGATCCCATATGGTCCGTCAAGTGACAGCCAGATCTGTGCGGGGGAGAAACGAGGGGGGAAAGATACTTGCCAGGTGGGTTTTGTGCAACTGGTGGACATTATTGGAACGAAGTTCCTTATCGCGCGTTGTGAAAGGGGGCTAGACGGAAAAATACGACACTTTTTGATTCTTACGAATGACGACACTTTTTTTGAAGTGATTCAGAGAGTTTTACAGAGATGGCGCTACTAGCGTGATTCAGAAAGTTTTACAGAGATGGCGCTGTACAACTTTCTGAATCACGCTAGTAGCGTGATTCAACAATACTTAAATCGAAAGGAACTTCGTTCCATCCGGGTGTCCCTTGACACCTCATGTTTTATTTATTTATTAAATCGTTTATTAGGCAATCCAACAGCGTTACAGGTACAACAGTAGATACAATATTAAAATATACATACTACGGCCAAAAATGGATTACACAGTTGGTAACTTAAGTTATATTAAGGGCTATTTTACATAGTAATAAAATATTTTTACATATCTTAAGAACGGTTGTTTAATTTTATGCGTGTGTGTGTGTATGTGTGTGTGTGTGAGTGTGTATTATATTATATGTTCTTCCCATTGAAGTATTATTACTAGCGTATAGAACCGACACAAACACGATATTTGTCCCAATGAATTGGCGCCAATGGGCTTCAATTTTCAATGGATTTCGATTTTGAAAAGAGAACGGGGGCTCAATTTTTGAATTAAAATCTCCCGGCGCGACACACATATTATTCTAGATGTCTGTTCTATGCCATTATACTTCAATGTTTCTTCCAGACATACTGACAAATAGCCATATTTGGGCGACTTAGAATACTAACTCAAATCCCACACCAGATGGGTGACGTTAGAGGCGATTAAATCCACCCCTGGTGGTAGGGCCTTTCGGAGATTGTAATAGTAATATTGATTTTAATTGTTAACTGACCATTATTACTATTTTTCCATGGGGTTCGCCTGGATAGCTACCACCCTCGAGCATGAGTCAGCCGCCAAATGACTCGTCGTGTTCCGGCTGGGGGCTTGAGAGACACTTCTTTCTTTTTCTTCTCTCTTGTCCTGCATCAGTGATACCTTTGGTGTTGCTGATATCCATGAGCGACGATAGCCACTTACCATCAGGTGGATCGTCAGCGCAAACAAGCTACATTAAAATCACCATAATCAAGTTGAAAACTATTTCAGGGTGATTCCGGTGGGCCCGCTCAAATACAAGATGGCTGCGTATGGCGAGTGGTAGCAGTCACATCTGTTGGTAGGTATTGTGGAGCCGCCGACACGCCCGCCATCTATGCTATAGTCCAACGAGCCTTTATATCAGCTGTTGTTTTCAAAGACGCACTAAACGATAATAACAACAGAGGACAAGCAACAAATATCAATGATTGGAACAAAAAACAACAGTCAAACACGAATCAACAAAATAATCAAGCAACAAATAACAACGATTGGAATAACAGGAAGCAACAGAGTTCAACAACGAATCAACAAAACAACAATTATAATAGACCAAGTGGAAATAACAATTGGAATGTAAAACCGAGTGATACAGGAACAGATAATTACGGGAATAATAGAGAAACTTATAATTGGAATAATTCAAATCAGGGAGGTGGTTATCCGACCAATAGCCAGCCGAATAGAAACGAATATAACAACAACAACAATTACAATTACAACTTGCAAACAACAGAGAATTATTCAAACTCGCGAAGAGATGAATATTATAATCCATCCCCACCAAGAGAAACGGAGGTGGTTGAAGGACAATTTTACAACAATTATGCTGGAAGCAATAACTTTAACAACAATTATAATAAACAACAAGATTATGTATCGGATGGTCGTGGAGACAATTATAATAATAATAATAATGGTGGTAATGTGTGGTGGACTTAACTAAAGCTGTTAAACGTGTATAAAAATATCTCTTGTGTTTTAGTGAACTTGTAAGTAATTAATGTAATTTAATTTTCTGAAGATGTAGGATGTAATGACAATAAGTCTACAGCCTCTATGATATAACTATAGATGCATAGATTAGATAATTTTTAATTAGGAATTAGAATTCGTATTAGGAATAATGATAAAAACTTATAAATAAATGATCAAACATTTTATAACCATGACGTTTTTTACCAGCAAAATATTATATGTATTACCTATTTTTTTGAATTACCTATTTTTTTGTACATGATAAGTTCGTTTTAAAAAATTGTTACCTTTGTAATAAAATCAATATGAGAAATTGAATACCTCCTGTAGTCCTGTATTCAATTCAACTGTATTTTTATTTATGTTTGTCACCTCAAAATTTTCGACTGGATGAACCGATTTTGATGATTCTTTTTTTAACCGAAAGCTGGTGCTTGTCATGTGGCCCCATTTAAATTTGAGCGAGATATGACAATGGCATCTATGAGAAAACCATGTAAGTCTTAAATTTGCATTAAGCATGTATGCGACAAATAGACGAATAACCCAATGTCACGACAACCAATTTCAATGATTCTTTTTCGTTGTTATTGGAAAGGATGTTCTTCATTTGAAGTTGGTTTGTTTTTGTTAAAATTGTAGTTTGCGAGAAAGTTTGCAGTATTTTTACGTGAATTTGACATATTCAAGTTCTTCAATACCAGGTAGGTACTTTTTATAGAAATTCTCGATGTACTTATTTATTACTTAGAGGTCAGAAAAAGTGTCACAAAGCGTTGCCATAAACCTTAAGGCTTCCCGCCCACGTCCGATAATCGGTGACCGATTTTTGTACCGACTGTCGGTGAGTCAGTTTTATTTCTGACCGACTTTTTGTAGGACGTGTGCGTTGCACCATTGCTATCACTACGTTCTATTTTTGTCCTACAAAAAATCGGTCACCGATTATCGGACGTGGGCGGGAAGCCTTATACGTAATGTATTTTACTTTTTATATTTAGTTGAAATTTTTGTACTAGTAAGAGCCTTTACACACGGCGCGTTTTTGAAGCGTGGACGAGGCGTTTCCTCGTATGATCGCGTTTTCGGCGCCGTAAAAATACGCCGTGTGCACGTTGAAGTATAATGTCATAGAACAGTCATCTCGAACAAAGTGTGTGTTCCGGGAGGTTCCATTTTCAAAATTGAGCCCCCGTTCTCCTTTCAAAATGGAACGAATCCATTGAAGATTGAAGCCACATAGTGCCAATGCATTGGGACATACCATGGTGTTCGCGGTGTCCGTTCTATACGCTTATACGCTAGTAATAATACTTCAATGCGTGTGCAGAGGCTCTAATAACTAATTTTAGGTTATAACTTAAATACGATTACACTTACAATAGGGTAGCTTTAAAATAACATTGAAGAAATGCACATAACAATATTTGCCATCAATTGTGAAATATATGTATCCCTGCGCAAATCAAAATTAAACGTAAAATCTAAGTTAGCAGAAGTTACTGTGATTTAATTAAGTTATTTATTTTAACGACTTAATTGATGATGACAATAATACCACCCTTATATCAATATCAGTAAGGGTATGGATGATATATAAAAACGTGGTAAAAACGAATAACAATTTGTAAAATAACATGAAATTGTAAATAAAATTGCCTTTTAATAAAGTTTGTTTCTTTTTTTACTAGATGGCGCTGTCACTATTTTTACATAATTGTTTCACAGTACATCAACAACTATTGTTTTTTTAAGAGAACAGTATTACTATGAACTTAGTTCACAAATTCTCTGGATACAATAGAAGTACATAAGCTGAGTCGCCTGGTAAGTCAGACAGTAAGTTACTTGTTACGTTATGTTGGCGTTACCACGACCAACGGCTATGGAATTTTCACTTTTAAAAAACTTTTAGGTGTGCCACGATGTTTGGTTCTTTGGTTACTTTCTATTTTATCTCAATAAAGTACTGGATTTGATCTGAGACTTTTGACAGAAGACTAAAGGATCTATACATCGTGCTTAGACTTTGTTCTAGATTTAAAATTATCTAAACAAAAATAATGGTCCTAAATCAAACTTAAAACTAGCCGTTTTTACAAATTTCAAAAGACTTAAATTTTTTTCGTATTAAAAGTGAGTGTTGTCTGAACCAAGTCAAAGTTATACTATGAGTCTCAATCATGGAGTATTAGAGGTGAAGGAGAAATGACTCTGCATTGACTCTCTCTTGTGCAAAAGTGTCTGTCAAACTGCGTTATATTGGTGGCGCTATGGTAGCAATGGTTTAAAACCAATGATATTATATATTAAAAGAGGCAGATATGTCATAAGCGCGCGCGTTGTGTGACTCAAAGAGTTCCCAATTGGGAACTCTTATTCAGGTGAAGAAAGAGATAGCGATGTAGTTTTGACGCGAGAGCGATAAAGACGTGCGATAAAGCAATAAAGCGTGCCTTGCGGACATCGGAACAGATTTTTCGGTTGATTTGTAAGGGCATAACGTATCTATATGTATTTAAACATCATTGTTTAAAACAGTGTCTAGGCATACTTCAATCCGTCAACTCCTGCTATATTCATATACACTAGCGCCATTGTGGCGTTGTGGAGGGTTTTTGAACTGTTATTTACTGTTATAGCTCGACTATTTTTAACTTCCCCCAAATGAGTCAGTTCTCATATGGTTCTCATTTACCTTTTTCCTCCATGCTCTCAATACAGACTGTCAAATTACATTAGTCCTACATTCATGGAGGTCCGAGGTACCAGGAGCGGCCCTACCTACGAAAAAAACGTGCATACCTACGCAACAAAACATGGCGGCTTTGTTCCTACTAATGTCCAATTTGACGTGACTTTGACATTCCATTCTCAAAGTGGGTTTTAGTAGTTAGTACCTTAGAACCTTGGTAATAAGTCACAATTTACACTGTAGTAAAGAGAAATACAAAATGGCGAACACGAAACACGTCTGACGTCATGAAAAATTTGACAGTATAGCGAAACTGTTGCGTATAGAGCTGGATTGTTTTTATTTCATACGTTAGACAAGGACGCCATTATGTTTATTATTTCGTCTTTTAAACTATTCCATAACTAGGTATCTATATGACATAACCCCAAATGTATATAATTCATATATCTATGCCTACATTATCAAGGTAAAATTATACTTAATAGTTGATATTTTTGACTTTTATTTATTGACAACTAATTTGTTGCGAAAATGCGTCATTGTTATATGTGTTCAGTTGGCTAGAAAATTCATACTATATCGAGGTCAGTTCGATTACAGTCTGTATACAAGATATATCATACTTTTGTAATAAATTATACTTAAACGCTGTAAATAGATACGCTCAAAATCTTGCAATAATTTTATCCAATACCTACTATGAAAATCACCCTCGCTTCGCTTCGGGAAAAATAGTAAAAAAATTAAAATATATCCTATGTCACCCGGGGATAGTGTAGCTTCCCAACAGTGAAAGAATTTTTCAAATCGGTTCGGTAGTTTCGGAGCCTATTCAATGCAAACAAACAATCAAATCTTTCCTCTTTATAATATTAGTATAGATGACACATAGTATAGATGATACATAGTACCCATCTAATGATAACATTCACCCTGTCGAATATTTTGAAGTTATACTTCTTGGGGCGCTTGGAAAAAATTACAAGAGTGATTTTTACGGTGTGACAGCCAAAAAACGACATTATGAAGGCACCTTAATCATGTCGCTCTTTTGGTTGTCGCAGAAACTGAACTGACCGTAGCACTACTATATGCGGCTATGTACTAGGCGCACAGCATTCTCTAGAGTTCTTTTGGATTACTATCGCGCGCCGGGTCGTGGGTGCGAGCGAGAGGTACTTATGTATAAGTAAGAGGTAAGTATAACATCTTACGTGCATACGTAAGTACACACATTTTTGAAGTTATATTTCTTTAGGCGTTGAAATGAAAATGAAATAAATGGAAAAAATGATGAGAGAGAAATTTTAATACTTTCTTATTTTATATATACGCGTACATACTAGTTGACCCGGCGAACTTCGTATCACGTTTTTTTCTAAAACTGTTTTGAAGTGAAACTTCTTTAGAATCGTTGTGATTTCAAACCGGATGCAACGGAAAAAACGACAGGTAAGAGACACAAATACAAAAATGTGTAGGAAAGAATGAGACAGAAATATACTCGGCAAGCATGCATATATAACTGCTTATTTCGTCGTTGAATCTAACTTTTCCGTAGCTCAATGGTCAGGATGTACACAATACCTGATGCGCAGGTTCGCGTCTCTCAGTATTTCTTTTTTTTTAGTTTTATTTTTGTACTGTTTTTAAATACTTTCAAATGCTCTTTTAAATATTTTCAAAGAATTTATCAACAAAAAATAAGAATTTCATTTTCGTTGTTTAATTTCAAATGCTCTTTTAAATATTTTTTTTAGTTTTATTTTTATACTGTTTTTATATACTTTCAAATGCTCTTTTAAATATTTTCAAAGAATTTATCAACAAAAAATAAGAATTTCATTTTCGTTGTCAATCTTGCTTATTTAATATCTGTCGATCGACCGACCGATTGTTGTTTCTTAGTTAGTCGCTAGATGGCGCGCTACAGTAATTTTGTGTAAGACGGCTGCTAGATGGCACATAATAATTTACGTGTTGTTGTCGAGGGGTTTTTTATAACTTGTTTAGTTTCACTTCTATCGTGTGAATCGCACACACACCTTTTTTTTCAAAAATAAAAGTAGCCTAATTCACTCCTTCTTACATCAGCTATCTGTTTATGAAAATCCCGTCAAAATCGGCCGACCATTTCAGAGATTAGCCGAAACAAACAGACAGACAGTCAAAAATTGTAAAAAATGTTGTTTTGGTATTTGTATCGTGTATACATCCAAATGCACTTGGTAAAAAGCGGTTATTTTAATATTACTTTGCGAACTTCAACGTAGATATCTGGCGCCATAGTCGAAGACATTTCTTATTCTTCTTCTCTTTACACCAACGATGCCTTTGATGACACTGACATCCACGAGCGACGATAGCCACTTACCATCAGGTGGATCTTCAGCTGGTTGTAAAACCGACTTCAAATGAAGTACTTCCAATAAAAAAAAAATCATCGAAATCGGTTGGCGTGATATTGAGTTATTCGTCCATTTATCGCGCACATACTTAATGCAAATTATTATCAAGACCTTTTGACATGAATGCCATTGTCAGATCTCGTTCAAATTTATGTGGGACCACACGACACGCACCAGCTTTCGATTAAAAGAATCATCAAAATTGGTTCACCCAGTCGAAAGTTCTGAGGTAACAAACATAAAAAAATACAGTCGAATTGAGAACCTCCTCCTTTTTTGAAGTCGGTTAAAAAGATGAAGCCCCTTTATTTCCATGGTTTCAAGTTACAGATGAGGTAATATCAAAGGAATTCGTATTCAATGGAATAAGCGTGAGTTAAATAATATTATTCATTATTATAATGAATGCAGAGTTTAAAATCTTTAAGCAGTAATTCAAAATGTATGGAGCGTATCATTATTTTATTAATTAAATTAATTATTTATACTGTTACTGTACGCTCAAGTGCAATAAAAATATTTGTTTCTACAACATTGACAATGAAAATGACGTAAGTGTCTGTATGTATTCTGTAGTGTGTTTTTGGGTTGCATCCAATATAAACCTTGCATAAGTTTTAATTTAAATAAAGTTGACAAGTGTGCGTTAACCTCGCTTGGAGAGGGTCCCGTACGTTGATTATGTATGTACCGTTATTTTCTATTTTATTTATTTTTGCCGTTCTTAAGACCATGGAGTTTTTATAGATTTTCCTGTAATTTAAGTAAAGAACTATGCTATGTATTTTTTTCAAAATTCTAGCGTCAGTTGTTTCGGAGATAAGGGAGGTCAGTTTTTGGCTTTAATTTTCGTTATTTCTTGAATATTTTTAAAACTATCCATTGTAGAACTGTCACAAAAATATATTTGATATTCGTACAACAAGCCCTTTCATTTGACATACAACATGACACGGTTTGCAAAATAGTTTTTGTTTGATTTTGATCTTATAATTAATTTTTTTTTTTCAAAATTCCGTTGTTCACTACCTTCGTTTTTGGGTCACAAAAGAGTACATGAGTACCAAACTTCAACTCATTTGGTCCAGTAGTTTCGCCGTAAATTGGCTGTGAACGGCAGTCGCCCAGATGCACAAGTAATCCTATAAGGGTTCCGTTTTTCGTTTTTTGGTACGGAACCCTAAAAATAAAACAAAGTTCGCGAGTCTGCTGCTCACCGTTGAGGAGTTTCTTCATCTGGTTCAGTCAATCTGAAGAGTGGTAGATTGGTAATCATGGATTTTAGAAGGAACCACTGCTACATTGGACCCATTTTAATGGAGTTCTTTAGTTTATAGCCACTAAGTCCACCCATCGTAAACCTTTATTTAAGATGCTACAGTAAAGATTATAAATAAAAATCCAGCAGAACCAAAAAAAGAATAGTTGATTGAAAATAATTGGTGTAATAAATTTCTCTACAGCTTTAAACAGGTGTAACTTTTTGTATTATATATCCAATTGTATAGAGTGTTGCAAATGTATTGTTTTCGCCTCGTATATAAAGCGTAGTTCAATTTTTTCTGCACCTTTTGAAGCACCATGCATCTGTTTAGGTGCTTTTTAATTTTGGCCCTGGTAAGACATTTTTGAATATCAAATATAAAATTTAATTTGGTTGATTAGTATCTATTTCTTTTTAACCGACTTCAAAAAAAGGAGGATGTTCTCAATTCGACTGTATTTTTTTATGTTTTTTTATCTCAGAACTTTGGACTGGGTGAATTGATTTGGATGATTCTTTTTTTAATCAAATTGTTCTTTTTTTGATTGTCGTGTGATCCCACATAAATTTGAGCGAGATTTGACAATGGTATCCACGTCAAAAGCATAATAATATATATCTTAAATTTGCATTAAATATATGCGCGATAAATGGACGAATAACTCAATATCGCGCCAACCGATTTCGATGATTCTTTTTTAAACGCTTTTATTTAGCTTCACTTCGGAGCATCAAAGCATCAAATCTTCAATATTATGATCAAAATGCTACTCTATTTACACGGCAATAAGGTTATTAAACGCTTTTATATTTAGCTTCACTTCGGAGCATCAAAGGATCAAATCTTGTAACGTTAATTTGAATGACTTCCCTTTAATGAAAATTGATGAAATTTGGCAGACATGTGTATTTCCGATGACAATACACGAAAATCATATTTTAAACTAATTTTCATTGTTTATTTGTTGTTAAATTAAAAAAAACGATTTTCAGACTTTAGACGCATAATTCTCTATGTTCTATTTTACGTAGAGACTTGAAATTTTCACAACTTGTAGCTAATTTTATAAACTAAACATTATTGAAATAAAAGCGTTTAAAAAAAAAATTTTTTTTCATTTGACTTATTTATTGGATGTACTTCATTTGAAGTCGGTTCTTTTTTGTTAAAATTTTAGATTATCTTCTTTATTTTTACTAGTACTTTTACTTTCTTTATTCTTAATACTTTTAGCGTTGCATCCATTATAAAATATATTTATTATTTCGACAAATATACCACTGCAGGCCATGGATGGGCCTAGAGCATACTCCATCGCTGTTCCAGTATAAACTCGGTCGTTTGACTGACTCAAGGAATAGGATTACCCTATAGACCCTAAGCTGTAGGCTTCACAGAAAGATAATACCTAAAATTAAATCCGTAGGCAAACCACCCACAATAACTGACCGAAAAATAATCGACTTCAATATAAGGGATAACCCACAAACTACATAACAGATCTCGCTCAAATTTAAATATTATATTATAAATATTATATTACAATATAAAAAGCTAATGTTAACTTCACTTGTAACTAAAGAATTAACTATCAATGTAAACTTTTGGCGGTGAATTTAAACCAATTTCTAATTGTAGTATCAAAATAATTTTTATCATGTTTATGCTATTTGAATGACAATGCAATAATTTGATATCTTGGAGCTGAACTGATGATGGAGTCAGGACCTGAATAGCTCCTTAACCTGTACAAGTATACCCCTCAAACTCAAGCGTGTTTTCAATATTTTAAACTATACCTAATAGGGATGTTGACACTAATTATAAATTAATATAAATTTATGTCTAAAATATTAGTGGTAACATTTAAAGGCCTAAAATATGATTCTTTAATTGAAATCAATCACAATCAATTAAATATCATTAATTTAAAATGTTAAAAATTGTACTAACTGCCACGTGACCTCAAACGCCATTTTGAGAATATGACGTCATTGGAACAATTTTATTATGGAAATTTAACAAACTTAGTAGACAGATAGTATTGAATATAGTTTAGTGACGTCACGTGACGTTTTTGGTGGGAAATTTGATAATGATTTTTATTTATCAATTTTTGTTTTTAAATTGAAGATATTTAAAAAAATTAGAGATTATTTTTATAATATTTTTTCGTGAATATTGAGGTTTTATTTATAAAATAAAATTGAATCCTAAAATTAGTCAACACCCCTATTAATATATGTCATGTATATTACACTTTAAATGATCCTCATCGAATGCTATTTTGTCGGTTTTGTTTTTGATTACGTGTATATTGATTATAAACTGTATCTTTCACAGTTGGCGGCAGCCTCTGCTACCTTGTTTCCAAACCTAAATCATCATAATCACCATGGACATGACAAGCAATGCGCAAAACCCGTAAGTAAATCCTTTTTCCGTGGTACATCTACTAAATGGTTTTAACCTTTGCATTTGACACCGTTACTCTCGGTATATCACTACGAGATCGACTCGAATATGCATTAGTTTAAGGAAGAGGTATTAAAATAGATTGGTGGTTTTGTTTTATCGTAGCGGAACAATAATCTTTGTCAGACAAGTCCATATACTAAGCGCATGAACCGGCATCCCACAAGGCTCTGTGCTGTGCCCACACTGTTCAAAAATGATATTCTTGACATCATTAATATTAGTAAAACGCACACTATCGTCAATTACTGCTTCTTGCGTAGTTTCAGCCTGGTGCACTCCGCATTTAGATAATGATGTTACAAGTACGTGCCGCGTTCGACATGTCGGGCCAATTTTAGAAGGGCTGCCAAATCGTTTCATATATTCGTAATCTATAACACATGTCATCATAAAAAAGAAGACAACTCTGACGTTGTCAGAGAGGATAATAGTTATAATTAGAAAGAGATGCAACGACTAGATGTCAAGCTGTTGATGTAAGCACTGTGCGACTTGAATTAGACTTTATTTTGTCAGAGCAAGAGTCGCTATTTAATTAAATGATTTTGCGGAGTGACTCTTCTGTACCACATGTACTATGTAATATGTGCCTATTCCATGTTCCATTATGCAGCTTGCATGCAAGTCAAATGACGCGCCGTGGACAATAGGTCTTATTAAGATAACAAAGAAAAGCATAGAACAATCTTTATCCCGAGTTTTAAGATAATATATGAATCACATTTATTATATTTTTTTATGTTTCCAGGGTGGTGGATTTTTACTAGGTTCATTAGGTAAGCCACGAATCTTTATAATATTATGATTAATATTTTTTATTACACTAAATCTGGACCACTTTATGCAAGAATGAATTAAGTGACAAATGAAAATCAAAAATGTATTACTGTTGATTAATTTTACTGTAGGCACCATATGTTTATAAATGAATCATATTAAAAATAACCCCTAGTGCCTAAATAAGGAGACAAATTATGCGACATGTTTTTGAACTTAGTTTTAACCGATTTCAAAAAAAGGAGGTTCTCAATTCTACTTTTTTATGTGCGTTACCTCATAAATTTTTACTGGGTGAACCGATTTTGATGATTCTTTTTTTGATCGAAAGCTGGTGCTTGTTAAGTGGTCTCATTTAAATTTGATCAAGATTTGACGAGTAGGTTTTGGGTCATCCCTAATTTTGAAGTCGGTGGTTTTTTGTGAAGAATTATCTCAGCTTCATCTTAGGCTTCCCGCCCACGTCCGATAATCGGTGACCGATTTTTTGTAGGAGAAAAATAGAACGTACTGATAGCAATGGTGCAACGCACACGTCCTACAAAAAGTCGGTCAGAAATAAAACTGACTCACCGACAGTCGGTACAAAAATCGGTCACCGATTATCGGACGTGGGCGGGAAGCCTTAGTGTCACTTAATCCGTTTTTACATAAGATACATATTTTGGAATGAAACTTCTTAGGCAGCAATTTGGGTATTGATTAAGTAATTCGGTGGGAATCAATTTTATTACACGTAAAAAGAGTGCTGAAATTAAACAAAAAGAAGATATAAATTACCACTTCATGAGCAAAAGAGAGCCATATATCTTTTAAGTGGCTCTCCCTTTTGCACTTAAGCTCTACTTACTTTTGCTCTCTATACTTTTGTTCAAAATTTTTATTTTATCCTTATTTTTGTTTGGCTTATATGAAATAATAACTTATCTTTTTGTGTTTTGTAGGTGTTCTATCACAAGTAGTCAATGGTAAGTAGCAGTAAATGAAATTACTTAATTTTTTTGCCTATTGTCAAAACTCTTCGCATACCGATCTAAATTCGATCATAAAAGAGAAACATTGGGGATTTTAGATTACAAATCACATTTGTAAAAATGTAACTTTTTCACGCAATGAATAGACATTACAAGAACGTAATTTATCTCAGGTTTTTATGGAAATCACGAGAAAAATGTCGACATAAAATTGTTGAAGTAAAAAATTTTTTAGGCGCGTTGGGCATTTTTGAGATGAGAAAAAAACCATTTCGTTAGACACACCCACCTCTGTATATTTTTTAATGAATTTGTACTAAGAGTAGGACATCATGTGAGACGAGGAGGTTCGACAACGTATTTTCTGAATATTTTATTTGGAACGATATTTCTTTCAATTAAATAACTTCACAAAAAATTTAATGGAGTACTAGGACATCATAAGCGACAAGAAGGTTCGACTGAACGTATTGACTTATCAGGACAGTCACATTTTTTTAAATGAATTTTTACTAGAAGCACTATGACGTCCTGAGTGACAAGGTATTTTTAAATATTACAGGCAGCTCATTCGACAATGTGCACTCACTAGTTTAATGTATAAAAAACACTTTATTAAAGTGAAACTTTTATTACATCGTCTCAAACTTTTTGGTCTGTGTGTCGCATGTCGCGTGACGGTCGGCCGCGGAGTGGGGTAAAGTGAAAGGCGCCCGACAGAGCAGCCGAGGCAGTCTGTCGAGCGCCTTTAAAACCCTCTATCTTTTAATACCCTAAATCGAATATTTATCCAAAAATTTTTAGTTAAATGTCTACAATACGAAAAAAAGTTTCACTTATACCTACCGTGGTTTCATAAAACCACACAATTGCTTTTTTGAAAGTATTTCTTACACAAGAAAATATTTCCTGATGATTCAAAAAATACGTAATTGTTCAACTTTTCGCTTCTGTACACACTCCCGGAATGCATTTTGCCTTTTTTTGGGTACTTTCTCTTCAACTATGACTTTAGGATAGGACTATTATAGGTCGTAGGAACGTAGTATTATAGGTCGTACTGTACTTTTGTCAATATAATAATTTAAGTATCGGTTCCTATCACACACTTAAATTACTTTTATCTTCATTTCACTTCCAATTTCCAATATAATTCCCGCCATTTCGTCGTCCCGTGCTACGTCATAGAGTAACTTCGTACTCCTCGTCTACAGATAACTTACCTCAGAGATAGCTAACTTAGCTTCTATGTTTATCTGTGGTGCTAATTAAAGTGTAAGTAGGAGAAGACAGACTACTTAGCATATTATACTACAATACCTGAATAAGCATTTGTACGTATACATTTTGCATATTACTCTAAAGCTTGCGTGATAACTGAATTTTTTTTTTTTTCAGCTAAATTTGGGATTGCGAGAGACATCTTCGGCTCTTACTCAAGGAGAAGTACGTTTAAATTCGTTAATTTTATTTATTTTATATCCTGTGTTTCAATAACCGTCGAGTCATCGCTTTATTGTTATCAGGTATATATAATAGATTTACAGCTGATGTAATAAATAATATTTATTTTTTCAGCGAGTGTCAAAGGCCTAGATGATGGCATAGAAGTTATTGTCAACTGTAAGTTTTCTAATCTATCTATATATTGTATACTATCTATAATATCACGGGCTTCAAGCCATACGGACATATACGCAAAGCCCTACTTTTCAGGAGACAAAAAAAAAACTTTTTTGCGCTACATTGAATTAAATACAAACTTACATGTGCCTATCAAAGTACTTCCATATTTATCTGAATAATTTCAGTTTTTGTATTTTCTTGTAAGCATTTTAAAATCTGAAATACTGCATTTACGTTAATATAAGAAAACTTAGCTTTATTTTCTCGGAATATGCATTGGAATCGTGAACGTACAGATATAATACAATTTTTTTTGCTTGAAACAACATTAAATCCTGTCTGAAATTAGTTTATTTATCGATAAACGACATCTAGGTTTCACTTCTACCACGTGTGAATTGCACACATTGTTTTTTATTTTTTATTTTTATTTATAGCAAATAAATAAAAAACAAACAAATAAATAAAAAAAGTCTTAAAAAATATTTAACTTAAAAAAAAATGTTATATTAATCAATATTATTATGGTTTTAGAATGGTTTTAATTATAAGAACGTAATATTTATGAATATTTTTAATTTTTATCTATTTTTTCAGTATCAAGAGGTGTGGCTGTTCTGTTGAATAACTTCATTCCTGGTCGTAAGTATTATATTGAATTACTAGCGCTCTGCCCTTGGTTTTGCCCATATTCTCTTCTATATATCTTCTTCTCTTCTCTTCTATACATATATTATATGTTTTATTTATGTACCTTCTTATCTACATAGTTTGTTTTTTCTTTTGTTTGCACCTCTACCTACGCATTTCTTGAACGTCTGTGTCCTCTCCTTAGGTTGTCTGGTAGAAATCGCTATTACAGCGATAAGACCGCCTATTGTGTCTAATAATACTAAAATTGTAATATTTTATGTACTTCTAGTGTGCACAATAAAGAATATTGTATTGTATTCTCTGTGATTTTAAAGATTAAAGATTTAAAGATTTTTATTGAACATAAAAACAGATGTACACAATTGAGTTTGTTCATAAAACACTGCTATAGTTGGTAAACTGTCTTGCAATTGTTTACGCCCATACCTTACAGGACAATATGTTCTTGATTACGAAAAGTATACAATTTACTAAAGTAATCTACAATGAAATTACAAAACGGTTACATACTAATATTTGAAATAAGTTATTTATTTATTTAATTCAATAGAACGGCAGAGCCAATTACACTAATGAATATAAAAACCAATTAAATTATATAGGAAATGACAAAGAATAGCAATTACAATAAAAAAAATTGTTTAAATTAATAATAACAATAACACATGTCAAAAAAAAAAAAAAAATCAAAAATAAAAATCAATCGCTAAATATAAATTATTTATTAAACTAAAATTACATACGTTATTCTTATGTCAGAACATTTTAATACTCATACATACATCACGCATCCATTATGTATTATAGAATGGTGAAAATAAAATAATACAAAAAACAGTGATTATTAAATATGGATGGCTCGGTGTATATCATGTGTTATGTGTAATGATTATAAGTAGGTATCCTATATTTTTTCCTTTTTTTATTTTTTTTTATTTTTTTTTATTATTTTTTTATTTTTTTTCTATGTGCTAAATTTATTGAAAACCCGGTCAGTAGCTTTTGAGTGAAAGAGCAAGAAACATCTTGCGCAGACTATGCAAAACTAACATTGTATCCTGCTTCTGATAAGTTAAATATGAATAAATATTAGGTAAATATTTAAAAAGTATTACATAAAAAGTGCACTTTCTAATCATTTTATTTAATTGTTACGTTAAAATGTCTATGTTCTGATTAAAAAATAAAATTAATATCTAATAGAAAAAAAATTAAGTTAAACTAATTTTTGTAAGTCAAAAAGCACAAAACTAATCTATTTATTATTTTTTCAGTTGGTGGATACTTCCAAAAAAGTAAGTGTTGTCTTTTAATTTAAGTAAATTACCATCTTGAAATAATTCTTGTTTTTATCGAGCATTATAACTAACTTATAATAATATTATATTTATGTATTGGTTCATAATGGTTAATAGAAATTAAGTTGTTAAAAATAAGCTTAAAAAATAATCTATACTAATATTATAAAGAGGAAAGATTTGATTGTTTGTTTGCATTGAATAGGCTCCGAAACTACCGAACCGATTTAAAAAATTCTTTCACTGTTGGGAAGCTACATTATCCCCGGGTGACATAGGCTATATTTTTTTCGTTTACAATTTTTCCCGAAGCGAAGCGAGGGCGATTTCCAAGTAGTATAATAAAACTGATCGACTTGTTTCTTTCCAGTGATAATGGGTAGCATCAGATACATCTTCTGCGTCATGGACTCGCCATGGCAAGGTGGTGGATTCATTGCCAGTTGGTTTGGTGAGTACCTTTGGATACCCAGCAAATTATGTCATTATTAATGATAGAGTGAAGAAGTTTGATGAAGAAGAATTCTGGTTGATGTTCCATACACAGTATGCGGTAGCCGATAAGAGAGCTGACGATCCACCTGATGGTAAGTGGATACAACCCATGAACGTCAGCGATACCAAATAAATCATTGATGCGTTGCCGGTCAAGAAAGCGAGTAAAGAAAGATATAACTGACTCTCAAATCAGTCGGAATACGACGAGTGTTTGACTCAAGTAAGATGGTGAAATTAAGTGAATTATATCAATTATGCTATCAACAAAAAGTCCTGGTTCATCATCAAATACGAAAAGTGATACACAAGCTAACAATCCATCTGATGGTAAGAGTGCACCATCGCCTATAAACATTATTAACTCTAAAGGCCGTTGCGCCAAAGAAAGAAAATATATCAAACAAAGTACAATGATATTATAAGTAAAAAAGAGGTAGATATGTCACTAGCGCGCCGAAGATGAAGATCGTAAGAGAGGTAAATTGACCTCTGTTTGCTCGTAGTCGCTCTGTCAATACAAGACGATACGCACGCTTTTGTTGTCAGAAGTTCCTGAGAGTTAAAATGCCTTCGTGTATTATTGTAGTGAGATTGGTATAGTGAAACAAAAAGTGTGTGTTGTAGCTCTTTTCGGAACAGATTTTTTGGTTGATTTGTAAAAGCATGGCGTGTCTATATTTTTTTGAACATCATGGACAAAGTACTAACTTTAAACTCTCAAGCCAATATTATGAACAGATATAGTTTTTCTTTCTATTATTTTATTCATCTATTGACAAAGATGGCTACTTTTTCTGGTGCCAATAAGAATTTTCCTGATTTTTGGAACGAAGTTCCTTATCGCGCGTTGTGAAAGGGGGATAGACGGAAAAAAATCATACGTAAAGTTGTCACGACACTTTTTGCTATTTTACTTATGTTAGGGCCAAAGAATCTCAACAGCGTGATTCAGAAAGTTGTACAGCGCCATCTAGTTTCATATTGCTGAATCACACTGCTGAGCGCGTAAAACAATACTTAAATCGAAAGGAACTTCGTTCCATCCGGGTGTCTTTGACACCTTTTAATTTTATTTTTTCAGGTAACAAGCGCAGTGCTGCCCCCGCCATCTGTGGTAAAGACTTCGGTATTAAATGGGGATGGAGGAAGTACCTTAAGGGCTATGGAAGCATCGACGAACTCGACGAGTACTACAAGTTCAGACACGCTCACAGCGACATCAGAAGCCTTTTCGAAAACGCCGGAATCAAAATTAGTTCTTTGAAGGGTGTGTTATTTTCTCCATTACTTTGCTTCGAAATTTATTATGAGTAACTGTTCCCGTTTGATATTATCCGTCTTCAGTAGTGAGTAGAGTAAAAAGGCTGACATTCTCACACAACATTTACATTTATATACCTACTTACCTATTACTTAGTAGGATTTTCTTGGGTATTAATTAGTAGTACGTATAGGTTCCAGAGTAACACTAATTCAAATCTAATGTTTATCCATATAATCGGTTTTAATATTGGACGCCATTTTTGATTTTTACACGCTTTATATTAGCTTCACCTGTTTGTTTGTAACTTCTCTTTGGACTTGATTTTGACTCACTTCAAACGGTCAGATTTCTTTCAAACTTCGTATACTTATCGAGGATCGATGACAATTCAATATTTAAAGAAAAAAAGAAAGAAAAACCTAATTACACGCTTTAATTAGTTTTAAAAAGTCAGATTTATTTCAAACTTCGTAGACTTAAGATATTATCAAAATGATAATCCTTCTAATCATTGACACCATGCACCCCACGCTTTTATTACAATTACACAATTCTTAATTCAAATTTATTTAAACTATTATTTTTCACACTTTTGACCTCACTGCTGGGAAGGTTTAAGTTTTTCGTGCGTATCTTGTACTGTGGACACCCGGCGTATTCCACTACGTTAAAAAGTTTTCTGATGAGAATGACAGATCAGTATTTTTGCGTTGACGTCACAGATCACCCCCAATAGATACCGCATACAAGGCAAATGACGCGCGCCAACACGTACGTGCATTTGCATGTTCACGACATTAATTTCGACCAATACTGACTCGATAAGGTCAAGTATGAATTAGAAATAGCCAATCATAGCGCATTTTGATGTCCCCCGCAAGCCGCACCTTCCGCCAAATTTTGTGAGTTCAAACTCTAAGAAAATTTCACTTATGCGTTACTATTGGAGGTAATCTGTGATTGACGTTGATGTGCCATCTTAACATATTATCTTCTTTTTGTATTGGAAAAGTGGAAAATCGACTTTATCACTGGACCGAATGAAATGCATTGTTTTAGTAGTCTCAAAACACCTTCGGATTATTGCCTTTCAAATGAACCCATTTTGAGACATATCAGTTGGATGGTTTCAGGGTATTTAAAGGACATACAAGCAAACATTTTTTCGTTTTATATTTAGAATTATAGATGTATGCATGTAATATTTTTATTACCTCATTTCTTCCAAACCACTACACTTTATATGATTAAGATATCGTTAAATGCCTCTTAAAAACCGTATTCTTACATAAGGAAAACTAGAACAAAAAATATATATAGTGGCTGTGAGATGCCATTGTTTGAAGTCCAAAAAATAAAAGTAATTCGAATAATGCAATATAGGTATTAAAGTAAAGAGCTCACCATAAGGATATACTATTTATTTAAAAGTTCTCAATGCTGACGTTTTGTTTATTTTTCAGGAACCAAGAAGTTGATCGTCAATATTATCATTAAAATCGCAATACTTCTCCAAAGTAAGTATATTTTAAGATGACGGGACTCCTTCTATATACCTCTACTATCAGTCTTGTTGTGTTCAAACTCTACGGGATAGTTGGGATTGCCGAGTTAAACAATCATTGACTCATTCACATTTAATTCAGCTTCCTATCTTATTCCATCCATCCATCCATCAGCCCTTGGAGGTCCACTGCTGGAGATAGGCCTTCCCTAACGCGCCACTACCGCTCCTCAGCCTTCTGAATCTATTGAAGCCCGCTGTCTTCTTTAGGTCGTCGCTCTGGTTGCGCGGCGTCCTGTACTCCGTTTTCCGAGATTTGGGCGCCATTCGAGGACCTTTCTTCCCCAACTTCTTCTTATGACAAATATTATACATATCACAATTACTCTCTACTCATACCACATATCATAAATTACCTTCACGTTAACCGGGCGCTGTCATTGCCCAGACGATAATGGTCGCTACGCTAGCATCTGGGTTTTTCTGAAGAGCTAATGATAATCCTCCATATCATCTCACTCTTCTAATGCTGGCCGTATACGATCAAGTATACTTCTCAAGTTTGCAGCGAACTTGACGCGACATCCAGTAAACTTGACGGTGTATGACCACGGTTTAGCTATCTGGTCGTATAGCTATCTCATGCAAGCTAGATGCCGCATCAAGTCAAACTGCAAACTTGACAATACACTTGATCATGTATGCCCAGCTTATATTCAAACGCTGCTACTTGGCAACAAAGATTTAATTTATCCTCACTTCCTAGTGTCTGCTAAGACGACCAGTGTGCTGTCATGTCGACGTAAAGGGAACCAACCATTGAATCATACTGTGGGCCTATGAGTGTAGTAATATTTTCTTATTAGGCCCTTTTTCGGTAATAGGGATGTTGACTAATTTTACGATTCAATTTTATTTTATACATAGAACCTCAATATTCACGAAAAAAATATTATAAAAATAATAATCTTCAATTTAAAAACAAAAATTGATAAATAAAAATCATTATCAAACTCACCAAAAACGTCACGTGACGTCACTAAACTATATTCAATACTATCTGTCTACTAAGTTTGTTGAATTTCCATATAAAATTGTTCCAACGACGTCATATCCTCAAAATGGCGTTTGAGGTCACGTGACAGTGAGTACAATTTTTAACATTTCAAATTAATGATATTTAATTTATTGTGATTGATTTCAATAAAAGAATCATATTTTAGGCCTTTAAATGTTACCAGTAATACTTTAGACATTTTATATTAATTTATAATTAGTGTCAACATCCCTATTGATTTAACTGAATATAAGCAATATTAGATTTACTGTCAATTACACTTCATTGATTTTTAAACTATTAATATTTTTTCAGGAAAAGTAGATATGTGGTCGCGAAGTGATTTCCAACTTCTTTGCAGATATGGTAATTATTGAAGTGTTTGTATATAGATGGGGTATTAGGATTTTTCTGTCACGAAAAAATGTTATAGCCACGTGGAGGGGGTAGACGATAAGTCGGGGGGAAATATTTGAAATAAATCTATACTAATATTATAAAGAGGAAAGACTTGATTGTTTGTTTGCATTAAACAGGCTCCGAAACTACCGAACCGATTTGAAAAATTCTTTCACTGTTGGGAAGCTACACTATCCCCGGGTGACATAGGATATATTATATTTTTTACTATTTTTCCCGAAGCGAAACGAGGACGATTTCCTAGTATTAAATACGCACACATTTCATTTTTTTTGTTTAGTATAATTTTGTTTTTCGGTTAGGTATAAGTAATGTTTTATTATTTAAATATGGGCTTAAAGCGAATAATGTCAAGTGGGTGTTTCATAGTATTACTAGCTGTTGCCCGCAGCTTCGCACGCGGAAATAATTAGCAATAAAATATTGCGACTATAAATTGAAATGTAAGCTATCCTATCTTTCAAGTTGGATCAAACTGCACACGGTGTGCAAATTTGATTAAAATTGGTTCAGTAGTTTAGGAGCCCATCGCGGACAAACAACGTGACACGTAATTTATATATATTAAGATATATTATATTTTTTCAATAAATGTAGACATCTTACAAAAATATTGGAAGAATATTTAAAAAACTAATTTTGCTTTACTGACTAGGTTCCATTATTAAACCTAATTGTTTTAAGTACATATAATCATTTTTAACTTTTGAAAAATAATTATTGATATTTTTTTCCAGTAATCACAATTGTCGCCGCATTTGGTAGAAGTTACAGACAAGGAAGTAAGTTTAATTTTTTAACCCCTTAAATGCCAAAAGATAATGTTGATAATTTTATATAGATCAGCTGTGTATGGCACAGACTTAAAAAAAGAACCAGACGTCACCTTGTCTTATCGAGAGTGACGCCGCCCGCTTACCATGTGTGCGTAATTTTTAGTGCTGTCCGACCAATCCGACGCAGTAATGGCGGCCGATTATAACAGCATGGTGTCAATGTGTGCGTGTGATACTTGTACGAATAGAGGAGTTGGTATTACTATGGGTGCCTCACTGAATTTGTTGGTGACAATCCGTCTGTTCTTTTTTTAAGTCTGTGGTCCATGGTTTATTTTTATTGCGAATAGAACCAATCTTTGATGTCTCTGATGTCCATGGCAACTTAGTCACTTCTCATCAGCCTATTGCTATCAATGAACTACTTGTAATATATTTGTTCACTGATTGTCATCAAAAATAGACAAGTAGGGTCCCATTAGATTGAAATTAAGGTATAAAGTGTGTGGCTGTCAAAAGTTTTACCTTTCCAAAACCTATAAAATTTCTAGGTTACCTAATAATGAAAATAAATCATAATTATTACTAGATATTAATACATTATTATATTTTCAGCTGGATACCTTATTGTTGAAGGTAAGTTTAGAGAAAACAATGAAATAAAATTAACTTTCTTGGATTTTTTTTACGAATACTTCAAAAAGTCCTTCTGTCAACGTAGACGCAGGTCATAATACACGCTATCGACAATTTCGCTTGCAGCTAGCGTTAAAAGAAGGAAAACTACCACGAATCATCGCGTTTGCCTATTGCCTACTTCGTTAGGGAACATACCAAAACCACGTAACCCATATTTCCAACTTTTTACCCCCCTCCCCCCCCCTTCGAGACCATCCGTAGTATATGAGAAGACCCCCCTCTCCCCCCTAGTTTTCACGTGGTAATTGATAAATACAGTTTTTAATACTTTTTTGCAAAAACAGAGTTAAAATATAATAATTTTGCTTATATTTGACGACTTTGTGGCGCAATGGTTGCTAAAATATTGACTACGTAACAAAAACCTAAACCCCCCCCCTCCCCTCTGTGACCACTCGTGGTGTTTTGAAGACCCCCCTCCCCCCCTAAATGAGTCACGTGGTTTTGGTATGTTCCCTTATGCAGCTTGAATGCAGTCAAATGAAACGCCGTGGATAGTAGGCCTAAATAATACCAATTTCATAACACAATAGTCACCGACATAACTAAAGTCGTAATTTTTTGTTTCTGAAGCATGGAGTATAGAGTTAAAGAGGAATAACTCTGTTGTGAAAAAATAACAGTAAAACTCTGTTAAAGAAGATGGCGTCACGGTTGCGTAAAAAGTTGAAGTTTGGCAGGACTTTCACTAACTTGAATCCGTCAAGAACTTCTATATACATACCATACCCTTTGCCTACATTAGCGCCAAATTACTGATTATATCTGGAAACTTTTTCTACTTTCTTCTTATATGAGTCATTCCTCCTTACGTCTGAAATGAAATGAAATATTTTTTTATTCATGTAGGTATCACTGATACTCTTATGCCCGTCATTTTTTTTAATCGACCAGCTTTTCGGAAAGGTGCTTTATCATGGAGGAGAAGAAAAGCCGTAAAGAAACTCCTCAGCACATCTTTTAAAAATAAAACTTATATCTATTACAAAAATAGGTATTCTCTAACCTGTGCAGAACTGGTTGCCTAGCTAGTCATTTCCAAGCATCCTTGTCATTTAAATATTAATTTATGCTATAGTAGCCCTTGCCTAAGAGCTGAGCCTTTACACGTTTCTTAAAAGATTCCACCGGTAAGTCACGTATTTGTTTTGGGACTTTATTATAAAATTTTATACCTAGTCCCATAAAAGAACGTTGCACTTTAGAAAGACGGTACGAAGAGATAGCCAATTGATGCATCCTTCATGTTTGACGATTAGAAAAATCACAATTTTGTTTAATATGCAGTTATGTTATTCCGTATAAACACTAAATTATTATAAATTATTATATACTCTATACTTCATGTTCTGAATTTACAAAAATCTCAGAGTTAAATTGTCACATCATTTCCGTTATATTTTAGGTACTGTGTGTAACTTGTAACTTAATGTATAAATATTAACATTCCAGAATTAATAACTTACATGAACATCAGCTTAAGGAAAGCGAACCTTGAAGGTAATATTGATTTTAATTGTTAATTAATACCATTATTACTATTATTATTTCTCCATTGGGTTCGCCTGGATAGCTACCACCCTCGCAGTCAGCCTCCAAACGACTCGTCGTGTTCCGGTTGAGGGCTCGAGAGCCAGTTCTTTCTTTCTTTTTCTTCTTTCTTCTTGGCCGGCAACGCATCAGTGATGCCTTTGGTATTGCTGATGTGCATGGGCGACGATAGCCACTTACCATCAGGTGGATCGTCAGCTCGTTTGCCGGCTATTTCCATAAAAAGTTTCAATTTTAATCGGCAATTCATAAAGTATATCACTTACGACATTTCATCACTGCATATTTTTTGATTGTAATCACTTACTCCATCGATTGACGTATGTTTCTTCACTGGCCGCTGAAACAAAGTTTTTTCAAAATGGCGGTAACTTGTAGGTATGCCAACTAGGTTCAATGTCCAAAGGGCATTATTTACATTCATGGGACTCCCGACAAATAGTAACTCCCAAGTATAAAGATAAGTAAGAATTTATGTTAAAAAAATGTATTCTAACTAACGCATCTTATTCCAGAAATATCTTCCGAGTATGAACTTCAAATAAAGGAAGAACTGAAAGCTTGTGATAGAGATAGCTTTAATGGTGCCATAATAATTGGCGATGGAATCGAAGGCAACAATAATAATGAAGACAATAATAACAATGAAGGCAACAATAACAATGAAGGCAACAATAACAATGAAGGCAACAATAACAATGAAGAGTCTAGTTCTGGTAAAAAATCGAAAAAAACAAGGACTAAATCGCAGACTGAGGCGAAGAGTTCGCCGAACGCGACTGCAGAGTCGGATTCTGAGTCAGTTAGGAAGGCAAAAGCAGAAGCAGAGGCAGCAGCGTCTGCGACAACGACTTACGAAGAATACGATATTTGGTACGATGAAGAGGGTAATGTGATTAATAGTACCAGAACAGATATACATTAAAGAAGTTTAGGAGAAGTAGAAGGCAGAAGGCGGTGTATGATTGTTAAATTCCATGTTTTTAAATTTGTTTGAAACTGATTAAATTTGAAGTTTTTCAGAAATAAATACTTATATATTTGAGTTTTTATTCTATAGCTATATAATATAAATTTGAAGTTTTTCAGAAATAAATACATATTATTATATTTGAGTTTTTATTCTATAGCTATGTTGCTGTAAGTTTTCCTCGCGTTTTCTATATTTTTATGTTTTTTCACACTTTAGTCTTCGTAAATTCCTTTATTTTAAAAAGTAAGTTAAACTGCATTCAAATATTTTTTAAAATTCATTTGCTTGAGCCGGTGAAATGTGAAAAAAAATCTTGTTTTTATGAACCCAATCGAAAGGGCCATTCATAAGGATCAATTTCTTTTTTTAATCCATTGAGCTACCTAATTTAAAACTAAATCTTAAATGAAGGGAAGAAAACTGAGTTAGTTGAATAAATTGTATTGTGAACTTCCTACTTATAGATGATAATACTTGACTCTAACCAAAATTAGCATTTTAAAGCCAAATATTTTGCAATCGGACTCCTAATTCCAAAAATGATCCTAGAATATCCATAATATTCTTGGAAGACCTTTTCAACGATATCCCATACTATAGGGTACACGATGAATAAAAAATTCATCCTCCCGTTACCTCCCCTATGACCCACCGCTGCCACTGTTAATTTATCCTCACGTTACCAGTAAGGGTACCTCCCCTATGACCCACCGCTGCCACTGTTAATTCATCCTCACGTTACCTGTAAGGGTACCTCCCCTATGACCCACCGCTGCCACTGTTAATTTATCCTCACGTTACCTGTAAGGGTACCTCCCCTATGACCCACCGCTGCCACTGTTAATTCATCCTCACGTTACCTGTAAGGGTACCTCCCCTATGACCCACCGCTGCCACTGTTAATTTATCCTCACGTTACCTGTAAGGGTACCTCCCCTATGACCCACCGCTGCCACTGTTAATTTATCCTCACGTTACCTGTAAGGGTACCTCCCCTATGACCCACCGCTGCCACTGTTAATTTATCGTCACGTTACCTGTAAGGGTACCTCCCCTATGACCCACCGCTGCCACTGTTAATTTATCCTCACGTTACCTGTAAGGGTACCTCCCCTATGACCCACCGCTGCCACTGTTAATTCATCCTCACGTTACCTGTAAGGGTACCTCCCCTATGACCCACCGCTGCCACTGTTAATTCATCCTCACGTTACCTGTAAGGGTACCTCCCCTATGACCCACCGCTGCCACTGTTAATTCATCCTCACGTTACCTGTAAGGGTACCTCCCCTATGACCCACCGCTGCCACTGTTAATTCATCCTCACGTTACCTGTAAGGGTACCTCTCCTATGACCCACCGCTGCCACTATTAATTTATCCTCACGTTACCTGTAAGGGTACCTCCCCTATGACACACCGCTGCCACTATTAATTTATCCTCACGTTACCTGTAAGGGTACCTCCCCTATGACCCACCGCTGCCACTGTTAATTTATCCTCACGTTACCTGTAAGGGTACCTCCCCTATGACCCACCGCTGCCACTGTTAATTAACACCTCTGAATAAAGAAACTAATGGAACCGTTACAATATCATCAATGAGATACAGGAGCTGTTATACCTATGAAAAAAACGTGCATACCTACGCAACATAACATGGCGGTTTTGTTCCTACTAATGTCCAATTTGACGTGACTTTCACATTCCTTTGTCAAAGTGGGTTTTAGTAGTTAGTACCTTAGTACCTTGGTAACAAGTCACAATTTACACTGTAGTAAAGAGATAAAACAAAATGGCGAACACGGCACACGTCTGACGTCATGAAAAATTTGACAGTATAGCGAAACAGTTGCGTATAGAGTTGGATTGTTTTTATTTCATACGTTAGACAAGGACGCCACTATGTTTATTATTTCGTCCTTTAAACTATTCCATAAATAAGTATCTATATGACATTATAACAAGTCCTTATAATATAAGTCAATGCAATATCACATAGATAGATACTTCGTAATATAAAAGTTCAGAAAACGAAAGAATACACATAATGGCGTCTTTGTCTAACGTTTACAATGAAAACAAGCCAAATCTATAGACAACAGTTTCGCTATACATATTGGAAAATTTTATATGACACACCACTTGTGCCACGTGTGTCCACCATATTGTGACGCTCTTTAATTACCGTGTAAACTGTGACTCAGATTATCTAATTCTATAATCTGAGGCCGACCTTTTACACCTGTAAGTATTTACGTAATATTTACGTAAAACCTTACACGGCTGTATTTACACATATTAACAATGATATTATATAGTAAAAAGAGGCAGATATGTCATAAGCGCGCGCGTTGTGTGACCCAAAATGTTCCCAATTGGGAACTCTTATTCAGGTGAAGAAAGAGATAGCGATGTAGTTTTGAAGCGAGAGCGATAAAGACGTGCGATAAAGCGATAAAGCGTGCCTTGCGGACATCGGAACAGATTTTTCGGTTGATTTGTAAGGGCATAACGTATCAATACTTATTTAAACATCATTGCATATTAATAAACTTAGAGTAAATAATGCTTACGTAAGTTTTGTGAGTTTTTACTTACGTAAATTATTACAAGCCATTTACACATACTCACAGAAATCATAACTGAAAATGCCCTGTTCAAGAAGCTGCTGACTATAATAATTATCATTTTAACTAAAAGACGAAATCAAAGACAATGTTGGGTAAAACCTTGGCTGGAAAATACTCATTTTTAGGGTTCCGGTTAGTCTATTTTACTGATCATGTTATGTAATTAAAATAATTGTGAAATGTCGTCGTTTTATTGGGCTGAGCCTGTGTAACTAGCTGTTGCCCGAAGCTTTGTACGCGGAAATTATACTTATCATATTTCATCCCTTATATACCTACTATTTTATATTCTTTCTTTCTTGGCCGGCAACGCATCAGTGATGGTTTTGGCGTTGCTGATGTCCATGGGCGACGATAGCCACTTACCATCAGGTGGATCGTCAGCTCGTTTGCCGGCTATTTCCATAAAAAAAATACTATTTCACCCCTTGGGAATTGAATTTTGAAAAATCCTCCCTTAGTGGATGCCTACGTCATGAGGAATACGTGTGCGACATTTTAAGTTTCTAGCCCTAAGGGTTTGGCCTGTGCGTTGATATATCAGTCAATCATTCATGCCCTTTGAAGCGAAAACTTCTTTAGCATCGTTGTGATTTGAAAGTCGATGAAACAAAAAAGCGACAGTTAAAAGAGACAGACACATAAATTCATAAGATCTAACGTGAGAGAAAATGAGATAGGAAGCATTATACAGTGTTTCTTATGCTACTGGTTCTCTATGTGGTAAAAACATTAAGATACAGGAGCTGTTATACCTACAAAAAAAAACGTGCATACCTACGCAACAAAACATGGCGGTTTTGTTTCTACTAATGTCCAATTTGACGTGACTTTGACATTTCTTTCTCAAAGTGGGTTTTAGTAGTTAGTACCTTGGTAATAAGTCACAATTTACACTGTAGTAAAGAGAAATACAAAATGGCGAACACGGCACATGTCTGACGTCATGAAAAATTTGACAGTATAGCGAAACTGTTACGTACAGAGTTGGATTGTTTTTATTTCATACGTTAAACAAGGACGCCATTATGTTTATTATTTCGTCTTTTAAACTATTCCATAACTAAGTATCTATATGACATAACCCCAAATGTATATAATTCATATATCTATGCCTACATTATTAAGGTTAAATTATACTTAATAGTTGATATTTTTGACTTTTACTTATTGACAACTAATTTGTTGCGAAAATGCGTCATTGTTATATGTGTTCAGTTGGCTAGAAAATTCATACTATATCGAGGTCAGTTCGATTACAGTCTGTATACAAGATATATCATACTTTTGTAATAAATTATACTTAAACGCTGTAAATAGATACGCTCAAAATCTTGCAATAATTTTATCCAATACGAGTAACCGCCCTCGCTTTGCTTCGGTTTTCTTTATTTTTTACACCTTGGGTTACATTATTGCAGTTTTATTAAGGATCCCTATTTTTTTATAATATAATATAGCCTATGTCACCCGGCGATAATGTAGCTTCCCAACAGTGAAAGAATTTTTCAAATCGGTTCAGTAGTTTCGGAGCCTATTCAATACAAACAAACAATCAAATCTTTCCTCTTTATAGACACAATAATACATAGTTCTCGTACCTATCTAATGATAACATTCACCCTGTCGAATATTTTGAAGTTATACTTCTTATGGGGCGCTTGAAAAAAAATACAAGAGTGATTTTTACGATGTGACAGCCAAAACGCGACATGATGAAGGCACCTTAATATGTGTACTGTGCCTTAATCATGTCTCTCTTTTGGCTGTCGCAGAAACTGAACTGACCGTAGCACTACTATAATGCGGCTATGTACTAGGCGCACAGCATTCTCTGGAGTTCTTTTGGATTACTAGCGCGCGCCGTGTCGTGGGTGCGAGCGAGCGAGAGGTACTTATGTATAAGTAAGAGGTAAGTAACGTAAACGCGCCCAATAACGCCACCCCAAAATCTGCATCCAATAACGACAGTTTTTTTAATCACTATTTTAAGGCATACTATAACATTTCATGAAAGTTGTAGCACGGTAAAGATATAAACAGTAGTCGCTCTTCATACAAACGGCCGAAAAGCGCGTTATACCTACCCACATCCGAATACGCGTGCGATACGTGGGCAACAGCGGCCGCTGCGTGGCGATTGCCGACAGGCGAACGAGCGGAGCTTGTACCACGGTCCGGTCGGTACAAATAACAATTTTTTTAGTTTTTCTACTCTGGTTGAGCTGTATGGTCGTTCAATTCGGCAGCTATCTTTTATAGGGTTCGCTATAGTATAGACGAATATAATATGAATGACGTGATAAAGAATATAATGATGAATCTATGAATCTCGTCTGGAAATAATTGTACCTAATATTGTAATTTGTAATAATTGTAATTTGAATATTTGCGTCTAATTTGTCATTAAAACGTTATTGCTACTTGCTACTGTAACTTTGATTTCAATGTTATAAATTAATTTAGCAATAGGTATAAAGTTTATAGAATCGGACAGTTGTACCTTTTTTATTTACCTTAACCTGCAAGAAGAACTTACCATACCCTAAGAGTCTCTGTCTCTAATACAATACTGAAGGCTTACGAACCTTCACAGTACTAATAAAAACACAACATAGATTTTTATGGAACACTTCCTTTTTATTCACAATGAATTGCATTTATTAAAATAGAAAATATAACATTTATAAATACAAAACTACAAAGAAACTCAAGTCGTTTTATAAAATTAAAATACTGTCGGCGGACAGCCCTAGCGCGCGGCGACGCGTAGGCAAGTTTTTCGAGAATCGGGCCGAGTTACGTTACTGTTTGTATATGTGTACTGTGGTTGTAGCCTAAAAATATTTTAGGTCTGTATATTGAGAAACAAAAATAATAAAGTTTGTGTGCGTAAATAATCAGCAAACAGAATAATTAGATAATAACTGAGACGCGCCCGACACGGACGCCCGTCTCATAGTGTTGCGCTCCCGGCTACGTAAGTAAACATAATTATAACTTAAGATAAATTAACTTAAATAAAATGTGTATACCTGCATGCAAATGTGTAAATATAATAAATAATATATTGGTTTTCTAGATTCACATCTAATATTACTGTTCTGACTATTTTTTGTGGTTTAATTCGAATTTTACCTTAAAGCGGTAATAGAAACATAATATTCATAAGTTGCTTCTAATACCGCCTCACGGCGTTGTTAGATGTTTTACAACAGTTAGTATTTTAGATTTTATTGCTTTTAATACGTTATTTTCGATGTTTCTTTTAACTTGTTTGATTCTTAAGAGTATATTACATAATTTGATCAATTAACGCCATACATTTTGTCTCATAGATTTTCTTTTAAACAAGATTCGACGTAAGCAATAATTTTTAGTAATGTATGGCAATGTATTTTAAATAATATCTCATATCAAAATTAAGAAACTTTTTGACACCGAAAAATAATCATAGCAATGACATCCATCAAAACACGTTTGCATTAAAGCAGAAATTTTAGCCAGTTATTGTTTATTTTTGCTGTCGCTAATAGAATAAAGTAATCTTCATACTTAATTCTATTACCGACCCATACGATCTTATTTATAAAAATCTCTTATTGTAATCGGTCCTTCGCACTATGTGGCCAGCCCATTTCCACTTTAGCCGGCTAATTCTTTGAGCTATGTCGGTTACCCTTGTTCGTCTACGGATCTCCTCATTTCTGATGCGATCACGTAGAGAAATATCGAGCATAGCCCTCTCCATAGTCCGCTGCGCTACTTTGAGCTTGTGGATTAGGCCAATAGTAAAGCACCACGTCTCGGATCCGTATGTCATCACTGGCAACACACAATGCTCGAATACCTTCGACTTCAGGCACTGAGGTAGTGTTTTGGACGACAAGATATGACGCAGTTTCCCGAACGCACCCCATCCGAGTTGGATTCTACGAGTGACTTCTTTCTTGAAATTGGACTTACCCATCTGGATCACTTGTCCCAGGTAATTGTATTCGTCTACAACTTCGAGAGCAGCGCCATCAACAACAACCAGTACGGGTGTGACATGGACATTCGACATGATTTTCGTCTTGTCCATGTTCATCCTAAGACCCACTCGTTGTGAGGCGCTGTTCAAGTCCCCAAGCATTGTACCAAGTTCTTCCAGGGAACCTGCCAGGATGACTATATCGTTGGCATATCGCAGGTGTGTGATGTATTCGCCGTTGATGTTAATGCCACGTCGTTTCCACTCCATCAGCTTGAACACGTCTTCCAACGCAGCGGTGAACAGTTTTAGGGATATGACATCCCCTTGTCTGACACCTCTCTGTAATTGGATGGGGTTCGTTGCTGTGTCGTGTACTCTGACGGACATGGTGGCAGTTGAGTATAAACATTTCAACACCTCGATATACCGGTAGTTGATCCGGCTCCGAGAAAATTTAGTACCGCCCAGGTCTCAATAAAATTAAAGGCTTTCTCATAGTCCACATAGGCAACACATAACGGCAAATTATACTCCTCGGTCTTTTGTATAATCTGCCGCAGTGTGTGTATATGGTCTATGGTACTGTAGCCTTTTCGAAATCCTGCTTGTTCGGGAGGCTGGAAGTCGTCAAGCCTGCGTGCAATGCGATTTGTGAGGACCCTCGAAAACAGCTTATAAACGTGGCTCAGAAGTGCAATGGGCCTGTAGTAAAAGGGCATTATCGCCCTTCTTGAAGAACAGCGTCACCACACTTCTTTTCCACGCTTCCGGGGTAGTTCCGGTTGATGACGGAAGCGAACAGCTTTTGGAGCGCCACTAGAAAGGGTTTTCCTCCAGCTCTCGGAAGCTTGGTTGTGATTCCGTGATCTCCCGGTGCCTTGTTGTTTTTAAGCTGTTTGAGAGCCTCTCTAATCTCATACAGGCTAACGTCCGGGATATCTTCGGTTTAGCTCGCTTGTCGCTCTCCTCGCGAGGAGGTGGAGCTTGAGAGGAGGCATACTACCGTCCGTAGTATCTCTGTCTCCCTCAGAACTTCGGGTTTCGACGAAACCATGGTGCCGGACTCGGTCTTCAACCTCGTAAGCTGACTTTGCCCAATAGACAGATCCCTGGCGAACACTTTTGAGCCCTGGTTTCGCTCAATAGTGCTTTTTACACGATTTGCGTTGTATTTTCGCAAATCGCGTCGCCTGCACTTGGAGATCTGTTCATTGAGCCGTCGGTATTCCCTCATAGAGGTTGGAGACTGCACACATAGTTCTCGTCGATCCCTCATAAGACCGAGAGTTTGTTCTGAGAGAACCTGAGATCTACCACTAGGGTGGGTCTTGAAATACTTCGACCCTACCTCGTGGACAGTTGTTACCGTCCTGGTGTTATACTTGTCCACTGACGTGCAGGATTCTAGGTACGCAAAACGGTTTTGCAGCAAAAGTTGAAAGTTTTCGGATCCCTGGATTTGGATAGGTGTTGGGCGAAGCGTAGACTTCATCAGGCGTGTCCGTTCCAGCTTCAGGTCGATATTTAATGTGCCTCTTACAAGTCGGTGATCGCTTCCGGTTTTAAACCTGCTGATCACCAGAGACATCATTAAATATGTGCCGTTTGTCTGCCAGAATGAAGTCTATCTCGCTTTTCGTGGAACCATCAGGACTTATCCAAGTCCACTTGTGTTCGCTATTCGCAAATTATAACTTATTCCAAATTCAAATCTCCCGCGAATTGAACGTGGTTTGCGGATTGGCCAATAACAACGACCCGACAACGACCGAACAGCCGACCAATGGTGGACTACGAAGAACCTCACGCGATTGAGAAAAGGAGTGATGGCGGCGCGCGGCTAAGAAACAGATTCGTCTTACTTGAAAACGTTAAACTAATCTAAAATACGTCATATTATCAGTGCCTTCCTGAACTTCCTTCCAACCTTAATATACGGGATCCCGTGCGAGCATAATTAAAGTGTAATAGTTGTGATTCCAACAAGCATTGTGAGTGGTGTGCACCGGTGCCAGCGTAACTTGCACGTTGACAAACTACCTTCGAGTGCTACAAGGCTGAAGTGGAGTGGCGTCTCCTGGAAGACCAATATCAAGGTACGGAAACCCCACTTGTATTTGGCTTCGACTATTCCTGAACCACATTTTTCAATATATCGGCGGGACTATTCTTTCTTTAAACGCGTATCCCGACCCAGAGTACCTTCAAGGGCCTTCGGCAGGCCGCGTAGGTACAACTTGCGTTGCGGCTTCTTTCTGAAGAAGGAGTTCATCATGAAGAGACCTTCCTTCTCCAAAAATTTAGCCAGCAAGTGTCCTCGGTAGTTCCGTCGTTCAATGTGCAGGACCGTAGGGACCCACTTTCATCTCGGCGCCGCTTTGCATGCCCAGTCTCACGTTGAAGTCCCCCATCACAACATTGAAATGAGCTTTAGAGGTATGTATGGCTCTGTTTATGTCCTCATACATAACCTCAACCTCATTGTCAGGATGTGTCGAAGTCGGCGCATATACCTGTACAACCTTCAACGAATACCGTTTGGATATTCTGAGTGTAAGGTACGCTACCCTGGACGACACGCTCCCAACTTGCACAATGTTGTTGACGAGGGACTTGTGAACGAGAAACCCGACACCACCTTGGGACAGATGTTCGCCCTTCCAGTGGTAGAACAAGTTTCCGGATTTGAGTATTATCGTGTCCTCCCCCTCTCTTCGGACTTCAGATAAACCCACAATACTCCAGTTTAACTTGTCTATCTCTTCTTCCAGCTCTTTCACCTTGTCGTCGGTCCTCAGTGTCCTGGTGTTATATGTTGCCAGGTGCAGAAGTCGTTTTTGAGATTGGTAGCCCGATCTCTGCCAGCGATTCTTAGCATCCCCTGCCCCGCCGTTACCATAGCCGCTACCGTAACTAGGAATAGTGGGGCTGCCGGGGACTGGGGGCTTAGTTGTGGCTATCATAAGGGGGTTGTAGCCGGTAGTCACCACGCTTGGCCAGTGCGTGTTGGTGACCGCAGTAGATGTTCTTAGTTCGCAGGGAGACGCTGCTGCCCGTCACCTGGAATATCCTATTAGTCGCCTTTTACGACATCCCAGGAAGAAGTAGGAGTGGTGCTATTCTACAAAGTGGACCCGGCACCACACGGGGAAATCATACCTATTTACAATGATTAAATTGGGGTTTATTTACAATGATTGAAGTTTTACGTATTGATTTTATTATTTACACAAGCCTTAACAGATGTCCAAAATGCTCACCTCCTCGAGTGATGCAGAGTTCAGCACGTTTGCACAAATTGTCCTTTACGTGGTTTAGCACAAGAACACTTCACTTCGAACTTTATCAAATGCAGTCACTATTCTTAATTTTAATTCATCTCTGTTCGAATACTCCGTAGCATACACAACACTTTTAACCTCCCCCCACAAATAGAAATCCATCGGTGTGAGGTCCGGGGAGTGCGCCGGCTATGGCACAAGTCCTCCTCGCCCTATCCATCGATCACCAAAGTGATCATGTAAGTATATTATGTATGTCTGTAATATTCTTTATTACCTTGTATCTTCCAAACGGCTGGACCAAATAATACAATTAAGATATCGTTAGATTTGTTTTGATAACTCAAGTATTCTTAAATAAGTGACATTAAAAAAATGGTGGCTGTGAGATGTCACTGTTTGAAGTATCAAAAAATAAAAATAAATCGAATAATGCAATATGGGTATCAAACTAAAGAGCTCAGCATAAGGATTTCAAAAAGGTATAATATCATGATACCTTTTTTGATGGCAGGCAGCTTTTTAATTTTAAATTTATACTAGTTTAGTGGTCGGTAATAGAAACATAAAAAACGGTATTAGAAACAAACATCATCCATGCGTCGGTAATAGAAGCAATCGCTATTTTAGATTCAATTATTATTTATTAAATATTGTGTGATTTAATACTGAATTTACGTACTGAATATCATAGGTGTTGTAGTTTTCTTTTTAAATTGACACGTTCTTTAATATGTGACGTCATATTTTTGATTTTGACTTTTTAAATCTGCTCTGTAACAAATCATATTCTGTTTATTCTTATACAAAATAAAACGCGTAGTTTTCTTCAAATATCGTTTAATTTCAACAGGTTATGGGCCCAGATCTGTAATCTGATTGTAAAAGTAGTAGGCAGTGATATATTTGAGATTAGCTCGCCGGTCATTGAAAAAGTGATACGATCTAAGCTCTACGTGGTGTCATTGTGTAAAACAAAAGAAACCAAGTTTTTCACTATGTCTTCAAATGCTATGACCCTCATAGAAAAACTGATTGGACGCGAGAATTACAATACATGGAGATTTGCAGTACAAACTTATTTGCAGCATGAGGAACTATGGTGCTGTATTGACAATGATGGTAAAGATATTGATCCGAAGCTTGACCTTAAAGCAAAAACGAAAATAATATTACTCATTGATTCTGTGAATTATATACACATTCAAGAGGCGAAGACTGCAAAAGAGGTTTGGACTAATTTACAAAAAGCGTTCGATGATAAAGGGCTAACACGCCGCGTGGGTCTACTGAAAGACTTGATAATGACTACATTAGATAACTGCCAAAATATAGAAGACTACGTAAACAGAATAATGACTACGGCGCATAAACTACGAAATATTTCGTTTGAGGTCAATGATGAATGGTTGGGTACATTACTTCTCGCTGGTTTACCCGAAGTATATAAACCCATGATAATGGCCCTTGAAAGTTCCGGTGTGCCGATAACAGCAGATTCCGTAAAGACTAAGCTCCTGCAAGAAATAAAGGGCTCCGAGTCAGTGGCATTGTATACTGGAAAAAGTGATAAAATGAAGCAAAGAGGTCCAGAAAATACAACTAAGTTTAACAAAGGCCCCCGTTGCTTTAAATGTAATAAGTATGGTCACTTAAGCAAGTATTGCAGAACTGAAAAGAAGGATAACAATAAAGAGACAGAAAAAGAAACTGGATATGTTGCAGTATTCTCAGCAATGTCAACAGTAAGTGAAAGTAATAGTTGGTTTATTGATTCAGGAGCATCCATGCACATGACCATGAAGCAGGACTGGCTGTATGATGAATCACCAGCACCGATTACAAGCATCCGTATCGCAGACGATAAAATGCTCACTGTGAAAAGCTGTGGTAAAGTTAACCTGTCTATAACTCAAAGCAATGGAAAAAGCGAAACTATACAAGTAACTAATGTGTTATATGTACCTGAGTTAGCAAGAAATCTTCTCTCCGTAAGTCAACTCATAAAGAAGGGGTGTTCCGTACAGTTTTGCAAGAATGGCTGTAAAATACTCAACAATTCAAAAGAAGAAGTTGCGGCTTGTGAGTTAGTAAACAATATGTATCGCCTAAACATAAATAAAATACCAGCCTATATGTGTAACACAGATGTAGAAAGTGACAGCTACATATGGCATCAAAGGATGGCCCACCTCAACTTATCTGATATGAATAAACTTCCCAAATGTACAGACGGGATCAAGCTCAATGAAAACAAGTCAAAAATGGTGTGTGAATACTGTCAAGAAAGTAAACAGTTCCGACTCCCATTTCCGAAAGAAGGCTCCCGAGTAAAGAAGCCTCTAGAACTTGTACATTCTGACGTTTGTGGACCATTGGAAGTAAAGTCAGTAGGAGGGGCACAATACATCCTTACTTTTGTGGATGATAACACCAGGAAAGTATTTGTTTATTTTCTTAATAATAAGTCTGAATTCTTTAGTAAATTTAAACAATTCAGAGTGTTGGTTGAAAATCAATTGGATCTGAAAATAAAGAGAATAAGAACCAATAATGGTAGAGAGTACTTTAGTAATGAATTTAAGGAATACATTCAAAATGCAGGCATTATACATGAAACTTCCAATCCATATACCCCACAACAAAATGGGTTAGCGGAGCGTATGAACCGCATATTGATAGAGAGAGCTCGTTGTATGTTACTCAATGCTAATTTGCAGAAATCGTATTGGGCGGAAGCAGTAGCAGCAGCGGCCTATATAACAAATAGGTGTCCAACAAGATCTATTTCATACGTTACTCCTGAAGAACTATGGTCCGGGAAGAAGCCTAATTTGAAACACCTGAGAATTTTTGGATGCGAGGTTATGGCTCATAACAATAAATGTCAAAAGCTGGATGCTAAGGCAAGTAAAATGATTTTTCTTGGTTATTCCGAAACAACTAAGGGCTACAGATTATTAGATCCTAAAACAAGGAAAATACTTATTAGTAGAGATGTTGAATTTTATGAAAATTCAATACAGAGAAAATATACAATGGTTCCATTAACAGAAAATGTGAATAGCAATGATACTAATGTAATAAATGGAAGTATGCCATCAGATAATTCAAACATACAAAACACTCCGGATAGTGAGCATGATATGTCAGTGAATCTATCTGATGATGAGTTTTTCTTCTGTAATGATGTACCTGAAAGAGAAGTAAACATAAATGAGACTTCAAATATAACAACTACATCTAAAAGTAGGAATATGAAACATGATTCTAATACTTACCTTTGTCAAGATGGAGATCAACTGCTCGACACACTAAAGACAAGAGAAAAGTCTATACAAGGAGAGCTGAAAACACACAGAGAGAATGAGACCTGGGAGTTGGTAAAAGAACCTGTGGGAGTGAGAACAATTGGCTGTAAGTGGGTCTTCCGCACAAAATAAAGAACTCTTCAGCCCCGATCTACAAATCAAGACTCTGTACTCTTGTATGTTCACAAAGATATGAAGTCGACTACAAGGAGACATTTTTATTGAAATATAAATGAAAACATACGAGTATGAAAGAAGAAGAAGAATCTGGTTGTACCTGAAGTGTTTGTTTGTAAACTTAAGAGGTCCTTATATGTCTTGAAGCAAGCTCCTACATGTTTGAATCAGAAATTCGATTAAGTTTTGAAGAAATTTGGCTTCACTAATAGTCACTCTGACTAACACGGTGAAGTAGAAGGAAATAAAATTTAACTGATTCTGTAAGTCAATGATGGATTGGTCATCTCAAAAGAAACATTATATTGGATAAAGTAATTCACGATGGTATTTGTAAACTGTAATTTTGTTTTATAACTGATTAAGCAGTAGAAGTACTTACCTTTGTGAATTAAGTTTAGTTAAAATAGAAGTTTACTGAGCATTAGGTAGGTAGGTATGTTATAACAATTGTAATTCTGTTACAGAAAATTTAAATGATGTAGGTACTGTGTAACTATTGATGTTTTTGTTACTATGTGGGGTTAAGGTGTGTATGTACCTACTGTTATCTTATATTATTAAGGTGAAGAACGTTACAATTTGGAGAGAGTGTTGTAGTTTTCTTTTTAAATTGACACGTTCTTTAATATGTGACGTCATATTTTTGATTTTGACTTTTTAAATCTGCTCTGTAACAAATCATATTCTGTTTATTCTTATACAAAATAAAACGCGTAGTTTTCTTCAAATATCGTTTAATTTCAACAATAGGATATTTAGTCATGTTAAAGAATAAATTAAAACACCTTTTCTAGCATAACAACATATATCTAATTTTCTGAAGTTCATCTAAAGTCGGCTTAAACTGGCGGTAATAGGCGCGTTTACCTTATATCTTACGTGCGTACGTAAGTACACACACATTTTTGAAGTTATACTTCTTTAGGCGTTGAAATGAAAATGAAATAAATGGAAAAAATGATGAGAGTGAAATTTTAATGCTTTCTTATTTTATATATACGCGTACATACTAGTTGACCCGGCGAACTTCGTATCACGTTTTTTTCTAAAACTGTTTTGAAGTGAAACTTCTTTAGAATCGTTGTGATTTCAAACCGGATGCAACGGAAAAAACGACAGGTAAGAGACACAAATACAAAAATGTACACATTTTACAAATACACACCTTTTTTTTTTCAAAAATAAAAGTAGCCTAATTTACTCCTTCTTACATCAGCTATCTGTTTATGAAAATCCCGTCAAAATCGGCCGACCATTTCAGAGATTAGCCGAAACAAACAGACAGTCAAAAATTGTAAAAAATGTTGTTTTGGTATTTGTATCGTGTATACATCCAAATGCACTTGGTAAAAAGCGGTTATTTTAATATTACAAACCTTTACAAAGGTCCTCCTTTTTTTGAAGTTGGTTAAAAAGATGAAGCCCCCTTTATTCCCATGGATTCAAATTAAAAATGAGGTAATATCAAAGGAATTTGTATTCAATGGAATATGCGAAGTTAAATAATACTATTCATTATTATAATGAACGCAGAGTTTAAAATCGTTAAGCAGTAATTCGAAATGGAGCGTATCATTATTTTATTAATTTAATTAATTATTTAAATTCTTACTGTACGCTCAAGTGCAATAAAAATATTTGTTTCAACAACATTGACAATGAAAATGACGTAAGTGTCTGTATGTATTTTGTAGTGTGCTTTTGGGATGCATTCGATATAAACCTTGCATAAGTTTTAATTTAAATAAAATTGACAAGTGTGAGTTAAACTTGGAGAGGGTCCCGTACGTTGATTATGTATCTACTGTTATTTTATATTTTATTTATTTTTGCTGTTTTTTAAGACCATAGAGTTTTTATAGGTTTTCCTGTAATTTAAGTAAAGAACTATGCTATGTATTTTTTTCAAAATTCTAGCGTCAGTTGTTTCGGAGATAAGGGAGGTTAATTTTTGGCTTTAATTTTCGTTATTTCTTGAATAATTTTAAAACTATCCATTGTAGATCTATAACAAAAATATATTTGAAATTCGTACAACAAGCCCTTTCATTTGACATGCCACATGACACGGTTTACAAAACAGTTGGAACGAAGTTCCTTATCGCGCGTTGTGAATGAGGGCTAGACCGAAAATTTCGACACTTTTTGATTTTAAGAATGACCATACCTCTTTTTGAAGAGATTCAGACAGTTTTACAAGAGATGGCGCTGTACTGTACAACTTTCTGAATCACGCTTGCGTGATTCAGAAAGTTTTACAGAGATGGCTGAATAAACCCGAACCGAACCGACATTCATGTCATTAGGTCGATTACTTATATGTTTTATAAAGAATCTCAACAGCGTGATTCAGAGTACATTTTTGTAGCGACATCTATTATTATTTGTTAAAATGCATTGAAGTATAATGACATAGAACAGACATCTGGAACAAAATGTGTGTCCCGCCCGGGAGGTTCGAATTTCAAAATTGAGCCTCCGGTTCTCCTTTCAAAATCGAACGAATTCATTGACGATTGAAGCCACGTGGCGCCAATGCATTGGGACATACATGGTGTTCGGGGTGTCTGTTCTATATGCTAGTAATAGTACTTCAATGTTAAAATGATATATTATGTTCTATTTACAAAGTATTCTTTATTATTTGAATTCAAATCATATTTGACATTCCAAGTTTCTACAATGGCGCTGTACAACAAAACAATACTTAAATCGAAAGGAACTTCGTTCCATCCGGGTATCCTTTGACACCTCTCATTTTTTTTTGTTTAATTTTGATCTTATAATGAATTTTTTTTTTCAAAATTCCGTTGTTTACTTTATACCTTTGTCTTTGGGTCACAAAAGAGTACATGAATACCAAATTTCAACTCATTTGGTCCAGTAGTTTCGGAGTAAATTGGCTGTGAACGGCGGTCGCCCAGATGCACGAGTAATCCTATAAGGGTTCCGTTTTTCGTTTATTGGTACGGAACCCTAAAAATAAAACAAAGTCCGTGAGTCTGCTGCTCACCGTTGAGGAGTTCCTTCATCTGACGTCAATCTTAAGAGTGGTAGGTTGGTTATCATGGATTTTAGAAGGAACCACTGCTACATTGGACCCATTTTAATGGAGTTCTTTAGTTTATAGCCACTAAGTCCACCCATCGTAAACCTTTAAGATGCTACAGTAAAGATTATAAATAAAAATCCAGCAGAACCAAAAAAAGAATACTTGATTGTAAATAATTGGTGTAATAAATTTCTCTACAGCTTTAAACAGGTGTAACTTTTTGTATTATATATCCAGTTGTACAGAGTGTTGCCAATGTATTGTTTTCGCCTCGTATATAAAGCGTAGTTCAATTTTTTCTGCACCTTTCGAAGCACCATGCATCTCTTTAGGTGCTTTTTAGTTTTGGCCCTGGTAAGACATTTTTCAATATCAAATATAAAATTTAATTTGGTTAATTAGTATCTATTTCTTTTTAACCGACTTCAAAAAAGGAGGATGTTCTCAATTCGACTGTATTTTTTTATGTTTTTTATCTCAGAACTTTGGACTGGGTGAACCGATTTTGATGATTCTTTTTTTAATCGAATTGTTCTTTTTTTGATTGTCGTGTGATCCTCATAAATTTGAGCGAGATCTGACTATGGTATCCACGTCAAAAGCATATATATCTTAAATTTGCATTAAGAGGCCGTGCCGAAAATTTATTTGACAGAGTTATGTCATATTCATTGCGAAGCTATGTCTGTGTGCATCGTTCACGCACACCTGGCTAAAGTTCGTGCTTAAACAATTTTGATCCTTTAGTTGATAATAATTTTAGGATGCATAGTATGAACAAATTTAGAAATAAAAGTCTGGAATGTTTTTGTATATTAGTTTAGTATATTTATTACAATCAAAATGAAAAAGTTTTAGATAAACACACACTAGGTACCTACATAAATATGTTATTCAGTGTTTTCCTTCAGAGATGTCATTTATGTTTGCGATAAGCTTAGAGTGTACAGACAAAAACATGTTTCATTGGTACCTACCCGAAAATCAAACGAGTCTTGATTTCATAAAAAAATGTTTTTGAAAATGCAAAACATTAAAATTTTAGGCCATAAAAAATTTTTGTGAGCTCTGGGACTAAATAATTATGTTGTCATATTTATAACCTACTAGCTGTTACCCGCGACTTCGTACGCCGAAAATAAAGATCCCTTCATTATAAAACATGTTTTTCATAAATTGACAGCACACTTGTCCATACTATGAAGAGAGGAGACCCGTGCCTTGTAATAGTCCATTATGGGTTGAAGCTAAAACACCTACACTTAGTACATATATCGTATTATGTAAATGAGTAAAATATTAAACAAATCTTTAGTGTTGATAATGAAATGATAACTACGATCGGATATTGTAGCGTGATTGGTAGTCAGCAAGATACTAAACTCTTCACCAAAATTACAGCAAAAGTGACATGTTCTTACAACCCATTAATTACCCATCGGGAGAAGCATTCATAGCCCGGGCGCAGCGGCTTGTGTCGGTTCTAATAGTAATCGATGAAGTTAAATAATAGCGAGCGCGGTCGGTAGTTGGATAGGTGACCGCTAGTGGCAAAAAATTCTTGAGCTCTCCGAGCTTCGGATGGCACGTAAAGCTGTCGGTCCCGGTTGTTGTCGTAAAATAACAGTCGTTATGACATATTGAAGGTCCTCGCCCGGCGTAATGACTTCCGACACTTGGGTTGATTTCTAATCCCTTCATCAATCCACACTGGAGCAAAGTGGTGGAGTATGCTCTAGGCGTCCTCAAGAGTGAGTACTCAGTAGTGAGCCATTAATGACCCACCCATAGGAAAGGTCCCAAAATAATTGAACTTTTTAGAATTTAGAGATTTATCTAAGTCAGGGCCTGAGAGTTTTTGAATTTGAAATTTACATTGTAATTTTACAGAATACACAAAAAACATATCTTTCTTTTCATTTTGGGCAGCAGCAAATCAGTGATTCCTTTAGCGTTGCTAATGTTCATTGGCGAAAGTGATCACATACCATGAGGTGACTCATCTGTTCGTTTTACAACTTCTTACTCCAAACTTACTCTAAACTTACAACCTCTAGTTTTAGCCCTTAGGGAATGTATTACCAAACAATCATGTTACAGTTATTTTTGTTTTATGTAAGATTACATACTAACTACCAACTTTCACAGTTTTAACTTAAAAAACCGGGCAAGTGCGTGTCAGGCCACGTGCAATATAGTTTTCCAAAGTAGTAAGTTTATTGACTATTACTCATTAACTACTTATGCTAACATAGCCTTGATAGTTTTCCTTATAAATTCATCGTATAACCTATTTTTGAGAATTTTTTCACTTGTCCAACTCCAACCATTTAGCCGTTGGGGGGACACTTGACTTGACTTGGGTACCCAAAATTAGCACTTTCAAGCCAAATATACGTATTTGGCAAACGGAGCCCTACATCCAAAAATGGTCTCAAAAGACCCATAATATTTTTGAAAAAACTTTTCAACGATACCCACTATAGGGATACACTATACACACTATAGGGATAAATAAAAATGAATCCTCACGTTACCTGTAGTGGAGGTACCCCGAAAAAAAATTATTTACAGTAGTTTATTCTACAATTTTGGAGTTTTAATAAATATGTATATCCATGCCAAATTATAGCTTTCTAGCACTAAGGGTCTCGGCGCTTTGCTTTGGACAGACGGACAGACTGACGGACGGATATGACGAAGCTATTAGGGTCACGATTTTACTTCAGAACCCTAAAAATGACGAAGTTTCGTATAAACATTCCCTGAATTAACCCTTTAAAGATTGATTTTTCAACTTATATTAAAGTTAATTTTTGTTTATAACAGTCGAACTGAGAACCTGCTACTTTTTTGAAGTTGGTTAAAAAACCGGCTAATAGCGTGTCAGGTCACTGGTAATATAGGGTTCCGAAGTTCTAAGTTTATAGAACTCAATAACTACTTACGTATGCTAATATAGCCATGATAGTTTTCCTTTTGAATTCATCTTAATGCTATTGCCATGAAGTTTTTTACGTGTCCAACACTTACGAATATTTTGCAAACAGACCCCTCAATCAAAAAATGGACTTAGCAGACCCATATTATTTTTGAGAGACCTTTTCCACGATACCCCGCACTGGGGGTGCGTGACGGAAAAAAATTATCCCCATATTACCTCTAGGAGAAGTATCCTAAAAACATATTTTTAAAAATGTTTTTCTACCAGTTTAAAGTTTAAATAAACATGTATATCCTTGCTAAATTACAGCTTTCTAGCACTAAGGGCCTCTGCGCTATGCTACGGACGGACGGATGGACGGACGGACGGACGGGCATGACGATACTATGAGAATAAAATTCTGTTTTGACTTCGGAACCCTAAAAAGAGTCATTAAAATCGCTTCATAAATAACGAATCTATCAACTACATATAACATGACCTTATCCTTCAGGAACCGGTCTATTTTCCGGAATAAAAATTATCCTATGTCCTTTCCCGAGCTCAATTCTCTATTTGTACCAAATTTTATCAAAATCGGCTTAGTGGCTTGAAAGAATTATCCCTCAGGAACAGGTCTATTTTCCGGGATAAAAAGTATCCTATGTCCTTTCCCGAGCTCAATTCTATATCTGTACCAAATTTCATCAAAATCGGCTTAGTGGCTTGAAAGAGTTATCCTTCAGGAACAGGTCTGTTTTCCGGGCTAAAAAGTATCCTTTTTCCTTTCCCGAGGTCAATTCTATATCTGTACTAAATTTCATCAAAATCGGTTTAGTGGCTTGAAAGAGTTATCCCTCAGGAACAGGTCTATTTTCCGGGATAAAAAGTATCCTATGTCCTTTCCCGAGCTCAATTCTATATCTGTACCAAATTTCATCAAAATCGGCTTAGTGGCTTGAAAAAGTTATCCCTCAGGAACCGGTCTATTTTCCGGGATAAAAAGTATCCTATGTACTTTCCCGAGCTTAATTCTATATCTGTACCAAATTTTATCAAAATCAGCTTAGTGGCTTGAAAGAGTTATCCCTCAGGAATAGGTCTATTTTTCCGGGATAAAAAGTATGCTATGTCCTTTCCCGAGCTCAATTCTATATCTGAACTGAATTTCATCAAAATTGGTTTAGTAGCTTGAAAAAGTGATCCCTCGGGAACAGGTCTATTTTCCGGGATAAAAAGTATCCTATGTCCTTTCCCGAACTCAATTCTATATCTGTACCAAATTTCATCAAAATCGGTTAGTGGCTTGAAAGAGTTATCCCACAGGAACAGGTCCATTTTCCGGGATAAAAAGTATCCTTTGTCCATTCCCGAGCTCAATTCTATATCTGTACCAAATTTCATCAAAATCGGCTTAGTGACTTGAAAAAGTGATCCCTCGGGAACAGGTCTATTTTCCGGGATAAAAAGTATCCTATGTCCTTTCCCGAGCTCAATTCTATATCTGTACCAAATTTCATCAAAATCGGTTTAGTGGCTTGAAAGAGTTATCCCACAGGAACAGGTCCATTTTCCGGGATAAAAAGTATCTTATGTCCTTTCCCGAGCTCAATTCTATATCTGTACCAAATTTCATCAAAATCGGTTTAGTGGCTTGAAAGAGTTATCCCACAGGAACAGGTCCATTTTCCGGGATAAAAAGTATCCTTTGTCCATTCCCGAGCTCAATTCTATATTTGTACCAAATTTCATCAAAATCGGTTTAGTGGCTTGGAAGAGTTATCCCACAGGAACAGGTCCATTTTCCGGGATAAAAAGTATCCTTTGTCCATTCCCGAGCTCAATTCTATATCTGTACCAAATTTTATCAAAATCGGTTTAGTGGCTTGAAAGAGTTATCCCTCAGGAACAGGTCTATTTTCCGAGATAAAAAGTATCCTATGTCCTTTCGCAAGCTCAATTCTATATCTGTACCAAATTTCATAAAAATCGGTTCAGTGGTTTTGGCTTGAAAGAGTTATCCCTCAGGAACAGGTCTATTTTCCGGGATAAAAAGTATCCTATGTCCTTTCGCAAGCTCAATTCTATATCTGTACCAAATTTCATCAAAATCGGTTCAGTGGTTTTGGCGTGGAAGAGTTATCCCTCAGGAACAGGTCTATTTTCCGGGATAAAAAGTATTCTATGTTCATTCCCGAGCTCAATTATATGTCTGTACCAAATTTCATCAAAATCGGTTCAGTGGTTTAGGCGTTATTGAGTAGCAGACAGAGTTACTTTCGCATTTATAATATTAGTATAGATTATACTTAAATTTAAAATTTAAAAAACCCAGACTCAAAAACACAAAAAAGTCTGAATAGGTAAAAAGTAAAAAAACATAAAATAAATCTAGACACGCGGCAGCGTGTCAAGCCAAGTTCAAGCAAAGGAACTGGCTAGCCAGCGCCGAGTGTAATATTACATGAACCACTTGGTGCCACTTTTGACCCTTCTATAACTCAAAACCTTTACAACAAAAACCTAAACACATAAAACTACGTATGTTTAATTACATCCATAAGGACATGTAGAAGCCCAAATTTCATGAAGCTAGCTCAAACGGTTATAAAGATATGAAGGTCAAAAAGTCGTAAATTTTAGCACTGACTGACTGACTGACATATACTACCTAAATCTAACCTACTTCCAGATGACCTAGAGGGATGAAATTTGGAATTCAGCTCGGTAATTGTGTGTAAGCGTAGGAAAAAATCAAAAAATAAAAAAGTCGAAAAATAAGTGGTGTCCCCATCACAGAAAAAACTTGTAATATGCGCTAAACAACCGGCCAACGGTGTGTCGACGGCGGCGCGTGGCATTGCCTAGTTTTCTTTACAAAAAGTAATGATATCCCACCAAAAACATAAATGTAAAAAAGGAGAGCCAAGTTCAATACAAAAATTAAGCTTGACTGTGGGCTTCGCCGCAAAAAGAACGGAGATCTAAATGAGTGCAAAGTTGTATGCAAAATCGAAATATGTATTTATAGGAACAAAATAACATTATGAACAAGTATTAAACTCTATTTCTTTGCTTTATTGGATACCTATAACAATTGCTGTTATTTAAAAATGTGTCAAAGTCAAAGTCAAAATATTTTATTTATATAGGTATCACTGATACACTTATGCACGTCATTTTTTGGCTTTTCGGAAGGTGCTTTGTCGTGGAGGAGAAGAAAAGCCTAAAGAAACTCCTCAGCACATGTGAGATCTTAAAGTAGGTTAGATTTGACTTGGCCAGTTTTCATTACATCAGTCATTTTATAAAGTTATTCAACATTTTAATTCTGATAAAAACTGGTATATAAAAATAGTAAATACATCATACACCTACGATATGCCGATGATTTATGTTTATCCTGGCGGGTTCCCTGGAGGAACTTGGTGCAATGCTCGGAAACTTGAACAGCGCCTCACAACGGGTGGGTCTTAAGATGAACATGGACAAGACGAAAATCATGTCAAATGTCCATGTCACACCCATACCGGTTGTTGTTGACGGCGCTGGTCTCGAAGTTGTAGACGAATACATTTACCTGGGACAATTGATCCAGATGGGTAAGCCCAAATTCGAGAAAGAAGTCACTCGTAGAATCCAACTCGGATGGGCTGCGTTCGGGAAACTGCGTCATATCTTGTCGTCCAAAACACTACCTCAGTGCCTGAAGTCGAAGGTGTTCGAGCAGTGTGTGTTGCCAGCGATGACATACCGATCCGATACGTGGTGCTTCACTATTGGCCTAATCCACAAGCTCAGAGTAGCGCAGCGGGCTATGGAGAGGGCTATGCTCGGTATTTCTCTGCGTGATCGAATTAAAAATGAAGAAATCCGTAGACGAACAAAGGTAACCCATATAGCTCAAAGAATTAGCCGGCTGACGTGGCAATGGGCTGGCCACACAGTTCGAAGATAACCTTTGGGAAAGAAAGGTCTTCGAATGGCGCCCACGTCTCGGAAAAATGTCGTCTATGTCCAGCAGTGGACCTATCAAGACTGATGGATGGGTGGATGGAATTTAATATGGAGCCGTCCCCCAACATGACAAAGTTGGAACGAAGTTCCTTATCGCGCGTTATGAAAGGGGGCTGGCTAGACGGAAAATTTTGTTACGAAAATTTGCCACGATACTTTTTGAAGTGATTCAGAGAGTTTTACAGAGATGGCGCTGTACAACTTTCTGAATCACGCTACTAGCGTAAAACTCTCTGAATCACTTCAAAAAACAATACTCAAATCGAAAGGAACTTCGTTCCATCCGGGTGTCCCTTGACACCTCTCAATTTTTTTTATTTAGTTAACTTAAATAATCTATGTATAAAAATCAATAGCTGTTCGTATGTCTTGCTAAAACTTGAGAATGGCTGGACCGGTTTGGCTAATTTTGATCTTGAAATATTTGTGAAACTTCAGGGAAGGTGTAAACGGTGAGAAATATGAATAATAAGTAATGAAAAATACTAAAAACAAACAAATTGTTCCTAGCTGTGAAACATTTGATATCTTTTGTCAAATTGTCATTTGGTTGTCAGATGTTTATAGGTGCGTTCAGAAATTTGTCTGTTTCATAGCTGTAGTATAAGGTCCGATTTCTTTGAAAACTTTACAACCATATTATCTTTCTAATGTAACATCAGCGACATATCTAACTTTTTTATTTTATAACTGACAGTCGAGCGAGAGAGAGGGAGAGGGGAAAGAGAAGGGAGATGGGGCTCGAGGGAGACCTCGAGAGGGGTGAGTTGTTAGGCAGTACAGAGTTTGCCGGGTCAGCTAGTACATTTGTAATATTCATGTTATTTATGACTTTTTGAAAATGTATTTTATGACATATTCAGACTTTTTGTTCTTTTTTGAGTGGGGGTTTTTTAAATTTTAAATTTTAGTTTTATTTTACGGGTTTTAAACTTAGATTTAGGCAGGACGTATTTTCTTGTTTCAAAATGAAATATAGGTAAGTACAAATCGTATTTTACCATTGGGGGCCATCCATTAATTACGTCACACGTTAGGGGGAAGGGGGGGTCGATGTAGTGTGGGGTGAAAGGGGTGCTACTATTTCGTGACGTCACATTTCAAAATCTAATAATATTAAACATATTATATACTAACAACTGAAGGCAGTCGGTATAATCCAAGGGCATATTCCGAAAAGTAGGAGCCAAGGTAAGCGGGCTCCTCTTGGCGGTAAATAGACACGTCTGCGTTTTAGCGGCGTTGAATCTCACAAGATTGGCTTCGCCCCACTCGGACACAGCCCGAAGTGTGAAATTCACACTAGCCACCATGGCCTCTCTTTGAGACTGAATTTTATCCCGACTGGCCCTGAGACTTGGTAGGTATCTCTCTACCACTGTGCTATCATCTGCGTACCCATAAATACCGGGCATAAGCAGGTCATTCAGTTTTGCGCCGCAAAACATAAGCAGGTTATTCAGACTCAGAGCTTAAACCTTATACACGCCCAATCATGCTGTACGTCCCACCAAGGCAATGCACGATGCACGATGCAAAAGTCATGAATAGGCTTGACGTACGTCGGTAATTATTATTAATTGTTTGCTGGATTTGCACGACCAATTTTCGTCCTGTTTTCCACGCCTTAGGAAATTTTCCCTGCTCGAGACAGGCATTCAGGAGTCCCCTTAGTCGCTGCTCCAGGGACTCTGCGGCGTCTAGGGCGGAAACCAGCACTCGACCCGAAACACCATCGGGACCCGGGGCGGTATTTTTGGAGCGCAACCTTGCCACAGCGGCGCCAACTCAACTCCCCTCCTCCTCCCCTGTACAATGCTTCCTATCTCACTGTAGAATTTATGTGTCTGTATCTTTTTACTGGACAGTTTCGTTTCATCGAATGTGACGTCACACTAGGGGAGATATCGATGGGGGAGAGGTCAAAAAGTCATGAAATTAGTGTGACGTAATTTATGGATGGCCCCTTGTTGATTAACTAAATTCATCCCCTTCCTCGTGACTACCCCCCCCCCCCCCTCCCTCAAACAGTCAATTTAGTACTACACAAATCAAACCCTTTCATTTGATACCCCACTCGGGTATGTTCGTTGAATTCAGTAAATTCATCTCCTTCTTAACTATATGAATTACTATAACTACCCCACCCCCCTTCAAACAGCAATTTTGTAATACATAGAAATATGATGTTTCGTGGTGTTATTAAAATAAAAAATAATTAATTTAATAATTGGATCAAAATGTGGTAGTCGGCGTACAATTTGTGTAAATTTTTACGTAAAACACGCGAGCATCGCGGGAAAAAAAGTAATACGTCCTCACGCGGTGATAGCCTCGGCGGTACTGGTTAAATATATTTAATGCGGTCCATAATATAGTTCAGTTTGCAACTATTATTAACAAACGAAATCATTATTTTTTCATAAAATAAAATTTTGATTCTATAAAAGGATTAACTTAAGATTAATGTGTATTTTTTAAAATTTCCTTAAAATGTTTCAAATTAATAGAAAAAAATACTTACTTCGAACGAAATTACGTTATTTCAAAAAATTTTTCTGCTATATTTGGATAGGAATTTAAAAAACTGGCTAGGCTACTTAATAATAGACCGTATATTCATGTTATTTATATTTTTTAATGTTTGGAATATTTTGTATTTTCGTTGTAAAACGAAGACAAAAATCACTTGCTCGTTACTTTTCGGAAAAGAAGGGTTTTAAATAGTGGTGATTTGCCATTATTATAAATAATATGTTAAATTCGTCTGCGCTATCAGCAAGAACAAGAATTAGACTCTTATAATAGCAAAAAACAAAGCTTAATCTCTTTATCCTGTTCACACAAACAGTGATTAAAATTGACCGAAATTGTTGATATCTCGGCACGGAGCCTTAAGTATGTGCGCGATAAATGGCCGAATAACTCAATATCGCGCCAACCGATTTCGATTATTCTTTTTTTATTGGATGTACTTCATTTGAAGTCGGTTCCTTTTTGTTAAAATTTTAGATTATCTTCTTTATTTTTACTAGTACTTTTACTTTCTTTATTCTTAATACTTTTAGCGTTGCATCCATTATAAAATATCTTTATTATTTCGACAAATATACCACTGCAGGCCATGGATGAGCCTAGAGCATACTCCATCGCCGTTCCAGTATAAACTCGGTCGTTTGACTGACTCAAGGAATAGGATTACCCTATAGACCCTAAGCTGTAGGCTTCACAGAAAGATAATACCTAAAATTAAATCCGTAGGCAAACCACCCACAATAACTGACCGAAAAATAATCGACTTCAATATAAGGGATAACCCACAAACTACATAACAGATCTCGCTCAAATTTAAATATTATATTATAAATATTATATTACAATATAAAACGCTAATGTTAACTTCACTTGTAACTAAAGAATTAACAAACAATGTAAACTTTTGGCGGTAAATTTAAACCAATTTCTAATTGTAGTATCAAAATAATTTTTATCATGTTTATGCTATTTGAATGACAATGCAATAATTTGATATCTTGGAGCTGAACTGATCATAGAGTCAGGACCTGATAGTGGAACTCCTCAATGGTTACTATTAAACCCCTCAAGTTTGTTCTCAAACGATTTGTTTTGATTGATCAGTACAATTATTGGTGTCGATGGGCTGATGATGGAGTCAGGACCTGAATAGCTCCTTAACCTGTACTAGTATACCCCTCAAACTCAAGCGTGTTTTTAATATTTTAAACTATACCTAATAGGGATGTTGACACTAATTATAAATTAATATAAATTTATGTCTAAAATATTAGTAACATTTAAAGGCCTAAAATATGATTATTTTATTGAAATCAATCACAATCAATTAAATATCATTAATTTAAAATGTTAAAAATTGTACTCACTGTCACGTGACCTCAAACGCCATTTTGAGAATATGACGTCATTGGAACAATTTTATATGGAAATTTAACAAACTTAGTACACAGATAGTATTGAATATAGTTTAGTGACGTCACGTGACGTTTTTGGTGGGAAATTTGATAATGATTTTTATTTATCAATTTTTGTTTTTAAATTGAAGATTATTATTTTTATAATATTTTTTCGTGAATAATGAGGTTTTATCTATAAAATAAAATTGAATCCTAAAATTAGTCAACATCCCTATTAATATGTGTCATATATATTACACTTTAAATGGTCCTCATCGAATGCTATTTTGTCGGTTTTGTTTTTGATTACGTGTATATTGATTATAAACTGTATCTTTCATAGTTGGCGGCAGCCTCTGCTACCCTGTTTCCAAACCTAAATCATCATAATCACCATGGACATGACAAGCAATGCGCAAAACCCGTAAGTAAACCCTTTTTCCGTGGTACATCTACTTAATGGTTTTAACCTTTGCATTTGACACCGTTACTCTCGGTATATCACTACGAGATCGACTCGAATATGCATTAGTTTAAGGAAGAGGTATTAAAATAGATTGGTGGTTTTGTTTTATCGTAGCGGAACAATAATCTTTGTCAGACAAGTCTATAATACCAAGTGCGTGAACCGGCATCCCACAAGGCTCTGTGCTGTGCCCACACTGTTCAAAAATGATATGCTTGACAATATCAATATTAGTAAAACGTACACAATCGCCAATTACTGCTTCTTACGTAGTTCCGACCTGGTGCACTCCGCATTTAGATACGATGTTACAAGTACGTGCCACGTTCGACGTGTCGGGCCAATTTTAGAAGGGCTGCCACGTCGTTTCATATATTCGTAATCTATACCACATGTCATCATAAAAAAGAAGACAACTCTGACGTTGTCAGAGAGGCTAATAGTTATAATTAGAAAGAGATGCAACGACTAGATGTCAAGCTGTTGATGTAAGCACTGTGTGACTAGAATTAGACTTTATTGTGTTAGTGCAAGAGTCGCTATTTAATTAAATGATTTTGCGGAGTGACTCTTCTGTACCACAGGTACTATGTATTGTGTGCCTATTCCATGTTCCATTATGCAGCTTGCATGCAAGTCAAATGACGCGCCGTGGACTGTAGGTCTTATTAAGATAACAGAGAAAAGCATAGAGCAATCGTTATCCCGAGTTTTTAGATAATATATGAATCACATTTATTATATTTTTTATTTTTCCAGGGTGGTGGATTTTTACTAGGTTCATTAGGTAAGCCACGAATCTTTATAATATTATGATTAATATTTTTTATTACACTAAATCTGGACCACTTTATGCAAGAATGAATTAAGCGACAAATGAAAATCAAAAATGTATTACTGTTGATTAATTTTACTGTAGGCACCATATGTATTTTTATAAATGAATCATATTAAAAATAACCCCTAGTGCCTAAATAAGGAAACAAATCAAGGGACATGTTTTTGAACTTATTTTTAACCGATTTCAAAAAAAGGAGGTTCTCAATTCGACTTTTTTATGTGCGTTACCTTATGAGGTAAAGGTTATGAGGTAAAGGTAGTAAAAAGTTATGACTTTTTACTAGGTGAACCGATTTTTATGATTCTTTTTTTGATCGAAAGCTGGTGCTTGTTATGTGGTCTCATTTAAATTTGAGCAGATTTGACGAGTAGGTTTTGGGTCATCCCTAATTATGAAATCGGTTGTTTTTTGTGAAGAATTATCTTACCTTCATCTTGGTGTCGCTTGATCCGTTCTTACATAATAAACATATTTTGGAATGAAACTTCTTAAGCAGCAATTTGGGTAATGATTAAGTAATTCGGTGGGAATCAATTTGAATAACACGTAAGAAGAGTGCTGAAATTAAACAAAAAGAAGATATTAATTACCACTTCATGGCAGTGGAGCAAAAGAGAGCCATATATCTTTTAAGTGGCTCTCCCTTTTACACTTAAGCTCCCTATACTTTTGTTCTAAATTTTAATTTTATCCTTATTTTTGTTTGGCTTATATGAAATAATAACTTATCTTTTTGTGTTTTGTAGGTGTTCTATCACAAGTAGTCAATGGTAAGTAGCAGTAAATGAAATTACTTAATTTTTTTGCCTATTGTCAAAACTCCTCCATACCAATCTCTATATTCGACCATAAAAGAGAAACATTGGGGATTTTAGATTACGAATCACATATGTAAAAATGTAACTTTTTTCACGCAATGAATAGACATTACAAGAACGTAATTTATCTCAGGTTTCTAAGGAAATCACGAGAAAAAAGTCGACATAAAATTGTTGAAGTAAAGACTTCTTTAGGCGCGTTGGGCATTTTTGAGATGAGAAAAAAACCATTTCGTTAGACACACCCACCTCTGTATATTTTTTAATGAATTTGTACTAAGAGTAGGACATCATGTGAGACGAGGAGGTTCGACTGAACGTATTCACGAATATTTTATTTGGAACGATATTTCTTTCAATTAAATAACTTCACAAAAAATTTAATGGAGTACTAGGACATCATAAGCGACAAGAAGGTTCGACTGAACCTATTGACTTATCAGGACAGTCACATTTTTTTAAATGAATTTTTACTAGAAGCACTATGACGTCCTGAGTGACAAGGTATTTTTAAATATTACAGGCAGCTCATTCGTCAATGTGTACTCACTAGTTTAATGTATAAAAAACACTTTATTAAAGTGAAACTTTTATTACATCGTCTCAAACTTTTTGGTCTGTGTGTCGCATGTCGCGTGACGGTCGGCCGCGGAGTGGGGGTAAAGTGAAAGGCGCTCGACAGAGCAGCCGAGGCAGTCTGTCGAGCGCCTTTAAAACCCTCTATCTTTTAATACCCTAAATCGAATATTTATCCAAAAATTTTTAGTTAAATGTCTACAATACGAAAAAAAGTTTCACTTATACCTACCGTGGTTTCATAAAACCACACAATTGCTTTTTTGAAAGTATTTCTTACACAAGAAAATATTTCCTGACGATTCAAAAAACACGTAATTGTGCAATTTTTCACTTCTGCACACACTCCCGGAATGCATTTTGCCTTTTTTTGGGTACTTTCTCTTCAACTATGACTTTAGGATAGGACTATTATAGGTCGTAGGAACGTAGTATTATAGGTCGTACTGTACTTTTGTCAATATAATAATTTAAGTATCAGCTCCTTTCACACAGTTTAATTACTTTTATCTTCATTTCACTTCCAATTTCCAATATAATTCCCGCCACTTCGTCGCCGTGCTACGTCATAGAGTAACTTCATACTCCTCGTCTACAGATAACTTACCTCAGAGATAGCTAACATAGCTTCTATGTTTATCTGTGGTGCTAATTAAAGTGTAAGTAGGAGAAGACAGACTACTTAGCATATACTACAATAAGCATTTGCACATTTTGCATATTACTCTAAAACTTGCGTGTTAAATGAAAAATTTTTTTTTCAGCTAAATTTGGGATTGCGAGAGACATCTTCGGCTCTTACTCAAGGAGAAGTACGTTTAAATTCGTTAATTTTATTTATTTTATATCCTGTTTTTTGATAACCTTACTCGCATTATTGATACATAATAGATTTACAGCTGATCTAATAATTTTTTTTTCAGCGAGTGTCAAAGGCTTAGATGATGGCATAGAAGTTATTGTCAACTGTAAGTTTTCTAATCTATCTTTATGTTGTATACTATCTATAATATCACGGGCTTCAAGCCATACGGACGTATACGCAAAACCCTACTTTTCAGGAGACAAAAAAACTTTTTTGCGCTACATTGAATTAAAAACAAAGCATGTGTCTATCAAAGTACTTCCATATTTATCTGAATACCTACTGCATTTTCTTGTAAGCATTTTAAAAACTGAAATACTGCATTTACGTTAATATAAGGAAACTTAGCTTTATTTTTTCGGAATATGCATTGGAATCGTGAACGTACAGATATAATACAATTTTTTTTACTTGAAACAACATTAAATCCTGTCTGAAATTAGTTTATTTATCGTTAAACGATATAGGTTTCACTTCTACCACGTGTGAATTGCACACATTGTTTTTTTTTTCATTTTTATTTATTTGTTGTCAAATACTTAACTTAAAAAATATTATATTAATTAATATTATTATGGTTTTAGAATGGTTTTAATTATAAGAACGTAATATTTATGAATATTTTTAATTTTTATCTATTTTTTCAGTATCAAGAGGTGTGGCTGTTCTGTTGAATAACTTCATTCCTGGTCGTAAGTATTATATTGAATTACTAGCGCTCTGGCCTTGGTTTTGCCCATATTCTCTTCTATATATCTTCTTCTCTTCTCTTCTATATTCTCTTAATTAACATATATATGTTTTATTTATGTACCTTCTTATCTACATAGTTTGTTTTTTCTTTTGTTTGCACCTCTACCTACGCATTTCTTGAACGTCTGTGTCCTCTACCCTTAGGTTGTCTGGTAGAAATCGCTATTACAGCGATAAGACCGCCTATTGTGTCTAATAATACTGAAATTGTAATATTTTATGTACTTCTAGTGTGCACAATAAAGAATATTGTATTGTATTGTATTCTCTGTGATTTTAAAGATTAAAGATTTAAAGATTTTTATTGAACATAAAAACAGATCTACACAATTGAGTTTGTTCATAAAACACTGCTATAGTTGGTAAACTGTCTTGCAATTGTTTACGCCCATACCTTACAGGACAATAATATGTTCTTAATTACGAAAAGTATAAAGCAACAACCCATAATTGTCCCACTGCTGGGCTCGGGGTCTCCTCTCACAATGTGAGGGGTACAGGCCATAGTCTACCACGCTGGCCAAGTGCGGATTGGTAAACTTCACACACCTTCGAGAACATTATGGAGAACTCTCAGGACGTGTGCAGGTTTCCTCACGATGTTTTCCTTCACCGAAGCAAGTGATAATTAACTTGTAATACGCACATAATATTTGAAAATTAGAGGTGCGTGACAGGATTTGAACCCGGGCCCCCGTGTTCGGGAGACCAACGTTCTAACCACTAGGCTATCACTGCTCACGAAAAGTATACAATTTACTAAAGTAATCTACAATGAAATTACAGAACGGTTACATACTAATATTTGAAATAAGTTACTTATTTATTTATTTAATTCAATAGAACGGCAGAGCCAATTACACTAATGAATATAAAAACCAATAAAATTATATAGGAAATGACAAAGAATAGCAATTACAATAAAAAAAATTGTTTAAATTAATAATAACAATAACACATGTCAAAAAAAAAAAACAAAAATCAAAAATAAAAATCAATCGCTAAATATAAATTATTTATTAAACTAAAATTAAATACATTATTCTTATGTCAGAACATTTTAATACTCATACATACATCACGCATTCATTAAGTAATATAGAATGGTGAAAATAAAATAATACAAAAAACAGAGTGATTATTAAATATGGATGGCTCGGTATATACCATGTGTTATGTGTAATGATTATAAGTATCCTTATATATTATACGAGATCATGATCAATCTGTGTGATAAATTTTATAAAAATCCGTTCAGTAGCTTTTGCGTTAAAGAAGAGTAACAAACATCTTTCGGTAAACTATGCAAAAGAAACATTGTATCCTGCTTAAAGCAAAAAGCAAAGCAAAGCAACAACCCATAATTGTCCCACTGCTGGGCTCGGGGTCTCCTCTCACAATGTGAGGGGTACAGGCCTTAGTCTACCACGCTGGCCAAGTGCGGATTGGTAGACTTCACACACCTTTGAGAACATTATGGAGAACTCTCAGGTGTGCAGGTTTCCTCACGATGTTTTCCTTCACCGAAGCAAGTGATAATTAATTTGTAATACGCATATAATATTTGAAAATTAGAGGTGCGTGCCAGGATGTGAACCCGGGCCCCCGCGTTCGGGAGACCAACGTTCTAACCACTAGGCTATCACTGCTCACGAAAAGTATACAATTTACTAAAGTAATCTACAATGAAATTACAAAACGGTTACATACTAATATTTGAAATAAGTTATTTATTTATTTAATTCAATAGAACGACAGAGCCAATTACACTAATGAATATAAAAACCAATTAAATTATAAGTATAGGAAATGACAAAGAATAGCAATTACAATAAAAAAAATTGTTTAAATTAATAACAATAGTAACACATGTCAAATAAAAAAAAAACAAAAATCAAAAATAAAAAATCAAAATCAATCGCTAATTATAAATTACTTATTAAACTAAAATTACATACATTATTCTTATTTATTTATTTATTTATTCATTCATTCAACAATTTGCTTACAGTCAATGACCAAACGCAAATGTGATACAATTTTATCTAACATTGTAATTATAAACACACATTGTTCTTATGTCAGAACATTTTAATACTCATACATACATCACGCATTCATTAAGTATAATTATAGAATGGTGAAAATAAAATAATACAAAAAATAGAGTGATTATTAAATATGGATGGCTCGGTGTATATCATGTGTTATGTGTAATGATTATAAGTATCCTTATATTTTATACGAGATCATGATCAATCTGTGTGCTAAATTTATTGAAAACCCGTAGCTTTTGCGTGAAAAAGTAAGAAACATCATGCGCAGACTATGCAAAACAAACATTGTATCCTGCTTGTGATAAGTTAATATGAATAAATATTATTAAAAAATTAAAAAGTATTACATAAAAAGTGCACTAACTAAACATTTTATTTAATTGTAACGTTAAATTTGTCTACGTTCTGATTAAAAAATAAAATTAATATCTAATAGAAAATAAAATCAAGTTAAACTGATTTTTGTAAGTCAAGAAAGCACAAAACTAATCTATTTATTATTTTTTCAGTTGGTGGATACTACCAAAAAAGTAAGTGTTGTCTTTTAATTTAAGTAAATTACCATCTTGAAATAATTCTTGTTTTTATCGAGCATTATAACTAACTTATAATAATATTATATTTATGTATTGGTTCATAATGGTTAATTGAAATTAAGTTGTTAAAAATAAGCTTAAAAAATAATCTATACTAATAACATAAAGAGGAAAGATTTGTTTGTTTGCATTGAATAGGCTCCGAAACTACCGAACCGATTTGAAAAATTCTTTCACTGTTGGGAAGCTACACTATCCCCGGGTGATATAGGCTCTATTTTTTTTGTTTACAATTTTTCCCGAAGCGAAGCGAGGGCGATTTCCTAGTAGTATAATAAAACTGATCGTCTTGTTTCTTTCCAGTGATAATGGGTAGCATCAGATACATCTTCTGCGTCATGGACTCGCCATGGCAAGGTGGTGGATTCATTGCCAGTTGGTTTGGTGAGTACCTTTGGATACCCAGCAAATTATGTCATTATTAATGATAGAGTGAAGAAGTTTGATGAAGAAGAATTCTGGTTGTTCCATACACAGTATGCGGTAGCCGATAAGAGAGCTGACGATCCACCTGATGGTAAGTGGATACAACCCATGAACGTCAGCGATACCAAATGCATCATTGATGCGTTGCCGGTCAAGAAAGCGAGTAAAGAAAGAAATCAAATCTCTCAAATCAGTCGAAATACGACGAGCGTTTGACTCAAGTAAGATGGTGAAATTAAGTGAATTATATCAATTATGCTATCAACAAAAAGTCCTGGTTCATCATCAAATACGAAAAGTGATACACAAGCTAACAATCCACCATGGCAAGAGTGCACCATCGCCCATAAATATTATTAACTCTAAAGACCGTTGCGCAAAAGAACGAAAATATATCAAAGTACAATGATATTATAAGTAAAAAAGAGGTAGATATGTCACTAGCGCGCCGAAGATGAAGATCGTAAGAGAGGTCGATTGACCTCTGTTTGCTCGTAGGCGCTCTGTCAATACTAGATGATTATGCACGATTTTGTTGTCAGAAGTGCTTAAGATTTGACATACAACGTTAAAATGCCTTCGTGTATTATTGTAGTGTGATTGGTGTAGTGAAGCAAAAGATAAACGCGTGTGTTGTAGCTCTTTTCGGAACAGATTGGTTGATTTGTAAGGGCATGACGTATCTATATTTTTTTAAACATCATGGACAAAGTACTAACTTTAAACTCTCTCAAGCCAATATTATGAACTGATATAGTTTTTCTTTCTACTATTTTATTCATCTATTGACGAAGATGGCTGCTTTTTCTGGTGCCAATAATAATTTTCCTGATTTTTGGAACGAAGTTCCTTATCGCGCGGTGTGAAAGGGGGCTAGACGGAAAAAATTCTTACGAAAAGTTGTCACGACACTTTTTGCTATTTTACTTATGTTAGGGCCAAAGAATCTCAACAGCGTGATTCAGAAAGTTGTACAGCGCCATCTAGTTTCATATTGCTGAATCACACTGCTGAGCGCGTAAAACAATACTTAAATCGAAAGGAACTTCGTTCCATCCGGGTGTCCCTTGACACCTTTTAATTTTATTTTTTCAGGTAACAAGCGCAGTGCTGCCCCCGCCATCTGTGGTAAAGACTTCGGTATTAAATGGGGATGGAGGAAGTACCTTAAGGGCTATGGAAGCATCGACGAACTCGACGAGTACTACAAATTCAGACACGCTCACAGCGATATCAGAAGCCTTTTCGAAAACGCCGGAATCAAAATTAGTTCTTTGAAGGGTGTGTTATTTTAATCTACCTTACTTTGCTTCGTCATTTATTATGAGTAACTGTTTCCGTTTGATATTGTCCGTCTTCAGTAGAGCAAAAAAGCTGACATTCTCACACAACATACATAGGTATAAATGTAAATCCTACTAAGTAATAAGCAACCTTACCTATTACTTAGTAGGATTTTCTTGGGTATTAATAGTAGTACGAATTGTCTCCAGAGCAGCACGAATTCAAATCTAATGTTTATCCATATAATCGGTTTTAATATTGGACGCCATTTTTGATTTTTACACGCTTTATATTAGCTTCACCTGTTTGTTTGTAACTTCTCTTTGGACTTGATTTTGACCCACTTCAAACGGTCAGATTTCTTTCAAATTTCGTAGACTTATCGAGGACCGATGACAATTCAATATTTAAAGAAAAAAAAGAAAGAAAGAAAAACCTAATTACACGCTTTGATTAGCTTTAAAAAGTCAGATTTCTTTCAAACTTCATGTACTTATCGAGGACCGATGACAATTCAATATTTAAAGAAAGAAAAGAAAGAAAAACCTAATTACACGCTTTAATTAGCTTTAAAAAGTCAGATTTCTTTCAAACTTCATAGACTTATCGAGGACCGATGACAATTCAATATTTAAAGAAAAAAGAAAGAAAGAAAAACATAATTACACGCTTTAATTAGCTTTAAAAAGTCAGATTTCTTTCAAACTTCGTAGACTTAAGATATTATCAAAATGATAATCCTTCTACTCATTGACACCATGCACCCCACGCTTTTATTACAATTACACGATTCTTAATTCAAATTTATTTAAACTATTTTTTTTTCCACACTTTTGACCCTCACTGCTGGGAAGGTTTAAGTTTTTCGTGCGTATCTTTTACTGTGGACACCCGGCGTATTCCACTACGTTAAAAAGTTTTCTGATGAGAATGACAGATCAGTATTTTTGCGTTGACGTCACAGATCACCCCCAATAGATACCGCATACAAGGCAAATGACGCGCGCCAACACGTACGTGCATTTGCATGTTCACGACATTAATTTCGACCAATACAGTTACTGACCCGTCAAGTTCAAGTATGAATTAGAAATAGCCAATCACAGCGCATTTTGATGTCCCCCGCAAGCCGCACCTTCCGCCAAATTTTGTGAGTTCAAACTCTAAGAAAATTACACTTATGCGGTATCTATTGGGGGTAATCTGTGGTTGACGTTGAGGCGCCATCTTAACATATTATCTTCTTTTTGTATTGGAAAAGTGGAAAATCGACTTTATCACTGGACCGAATGAAATGCATTGTTTTAGTAGTCTCAAAACACCTTCGGATTATTGCCTTTCAAATGAATCCATTTTGAGACATATCAGTTGGATGGTTTCAGGGTATTTAAAGGACATACAAGCAAACATTTTTGTGTTTTATATTTATAATTATAGATTATGCAAGTAATATTTTTATTACCTCATTTCTTCCAAACCACTACACTTTATATATGATTAAGATATCGTTAAATGCCTCTTAAAAGCCGTAGTTATTCCTAGATAAGTAAAACTAGAAAAAACAAATATACTTAGTGGATGTGAGATGCCATTGTTTGAAGTACCAAAAAATAAAAGTAATTCGAACAATGCAATATGGGTATTAAAGTAAAGAGCTCACCATAAGGATATACTATTTATTTAAAAGTTCTCACTGCTGACGTTTTGTTTATTTTTCAGGAACCAAGAAGTTGATCGTCAATATTATCATTAAAATCGCAATACTTCTCCAAAGTAAGTATATTTTAAGATGACGGGACTCCCTCTACGAGTATATACCTCTACTATCAGTCTTGTTGTGTTCCATCTCTACGGGATAGTTGGGATTGCCGAGTTAAACAATCATTGACTCATTCACATTTAATTCAGCTTCCTATCTTATTCCATCCATCCATCCATCAGCCCTTGGAGGTCTACTGCTGGACATAGGCCTTCCCTAACGCCACTACCGCTCCTCAGCCTTCTGAATCTAGCGGAAGCCCGCTGTCTTTTTTAGGTCGTCGCTCTGGTTGGACGACGTCCTGTACTCCGTTTTCCGGGACTTGGGCGCCATTCGAGGACCTTTCTTCCCCAACTTCTTCTTATCATACATATTGTACATATCACAATTACCCTCTACTTATACCACACAAATAGCATAAATTACCTTCACCGGGCGCTGTCATTGCCCAGACGATTATGGTCGCTACGCTAGTATATATAAGAGCTAATGATAATCCTCTATATCATCTCACTCTTCTAATGCTGGCCGTATATGATCAAGTATACTTGTCAAGTTTACAGCGGCTTGACGCGCCATCCAGTAAACTTGACGGTGTATGACCACGGTATGGCTAGCCATATAGCTATCTCATGTAAGCTGGATGCCGCATCAAGTCAAACTGCAAACTTGACAATACACTGAATGAATCAATGAATTTATTTGTTCAAGTATGCGTACATATCAGGTCACAAATAGTATATTACAATCCAACACACTTTGCCGGTGGAACCAGCGTACAAATGTCTAAGTTAAACATTATTTTTATAATAATAATAATTTTACAAATCCTTGTCGTCCAAATCATTTTAACTATTATAAAATAATGATATTATAATCTAACTAACAACTCGCATGTCCATAAACATAATAAATCATGAAATTCAGCTAAATCCCTTATAAAAACTTGTCATTAAAATAATCTCTTAAGTCATAATATTGTTTATTTAGCAACATATTGAGTAATTCTTTTTTAAAGCTTTTGATTGTTAATCTCGATCATGTATGGCCAGCTTATATTCAAACGCTGCTACTTGGCGACAAAGATTTAATTTATCCTCACTTCCTAGTGTCTGCTAAGACGACCCGTGTGCTGTCATGCCATCCCGAGGGTTCTAGTTTCAATGGCGTAGTTTGAATGATAAGTTTGAATTTCTATTCTAGATCTGTGTGTTTTTGTCTTTGTGTAATGTCACAGATCACCCCCAATAGATACCGCATACAAGGCAACTGACGCGCGCCAACACGTACGTGCATTTGCATGTTCACGACATTAATTTCGACCAATACTGACTCGTCAAGTTTAAGTATGAATTAGAAATAGCCAATCACAGCGCATTTTGATGTCCCCCGCAAGCCGCGCCTTCCGCCAAATTTTGTGAGTTCAAACTCTAGGAAAATTTCACTTATGCGGTATTTATTGTGGGTAGGTAATCTGTGTGCAATGTCCATGGCACTCACACATTGAATCATACTGTGGGGCTATGAGTGAAGTATTATTTTCTTATTAGGCCCTTTTTCGGTAATTGATTTAACTGAATATAAGCCATATTAGATCTACTGCCAATTACACTTCATTGATTTTTAAACTATTAATATTTTTTCAGGGAAAGTGGATATGTGGTCGCGAAGTGATTTCCAACTTCTATGCAGATACGGTAATTATTGAAGTGTTTGTATATAGATGGGGTATTAGAATTTTTCTGTCACGAAAAAATGTTATGGCCATATGTCATGGTTACAATATGTCGCGTGGAAATATTTGAAATAAAACTATACTAATATTATAAAGAGGAAAGATTTGATTGTTTGTTAGCATTGAATAGGCTCCGAAACTACCGAACCGATTTGAAAAATTCTTTCACTGTTGGGAAGCTATACTATCCCCGGGTGTCAAAGGTTATATTATTATTTTTTACTATTTTTCCCGAAGCGATTTCCTAGTATAAAATATAAATACGCACACATTTCATTTTTTTTGTTTAGTATAATTTTGTTTTTCGGTTAGGTATAAGTAATGTTTTATTATTTAAATATGGGCTTAAAGCGAATAATGTCAAGTGGGTGTTTCATAGTATTACTAGCTGTTGCCCGCAGCTTCGCACGCGGAAATAATTAGCAATAAAATATTGCGACTATAAATTGAAATGTAAGCTATCCTATCTTTCAAGTTGGATCAAACCGCACACGGTGTGCAAATTTGATTAAAATTGGTTCAGTAGTTTAGGAGCCCATCGCGGACAAACAACGTGACACGTAATTTATATATATTAAGATATATTATATTTTTTCAATAAATGTAGACATCTTACAAAAATATTGGAAGAATATTTAAAAAACTAATTTTGCTTTACTGACTAGGTTCCATTATTAAACCTAATTGTTTTAAGTACATATAATCATTTTTAACTTTTGAAAAATTATTATTGATATTTTTTTCCAGTAATCACAATTGTCGCCGCATTTGGTAGAAGTTACAGACAAGGAAGTAAGTTTAATTTTTTAACCCCTTAAATGCCAAAAGATAATGTTGATAATTTTATATAGATCAGCTGTGTATGGCACAGACTTAAAAAAAGAACCAGACGTCACCTTGTCTTATCGAGAGTGACGCCGCCCGCTTACCATGTGTGCGTAATTTTTAGTGCTGTCCGACCAATCCGACGCAGTAATGGCGGCCGATTATAACAGCATGGTGTCAATGTGTGCGTGTGATACTTGTACGAATAGAGGAGTTGGTATTACTATGGGTGCCTCACTGAATTTTTTGGTGACAATCCGTCTGTTCTTTTTTTAAGTCTGTGGTCCATGGTTTATTTTTATTGCGAATAGAACCAATCTTTGATGTCTCTGATGTCCATGGCAACTTAGTCACTTCTCATCAGCCTATTGCTATCAATGAACTACTTGTAATATATTTGTTCACTGATTGTCATCAAAAATAGACAAGTAGGGTCCCATTAGATTGAAATTAAGGTATAAAGTGTGTGGCTATCAAAAGTTTTACCTTTCCAAAACCTATAAAATTTCTAGGTTACCTAATAATGAAAATAAATCATAATTATTACTAGATATTAATACATTATTATATTTTCAGCTGGATACCTTATTGTTGAAGGTAAGTTTAGAGAAAACAATGAAATAAAATTAACTTTCTTGGATTTTTTTTACGAATACTTCAAAAAGTCCTTCTGTCAACGTAGACGCAGGTCATAATACACGCTATCGACAATTTCGCTTGCAGCTAGCGTTAAAAGAAGGAAAACTACCACGAATCATCGCGTTTGCCTATTGCCTACTTCGTTAGGGAACATACCAAAACCACGTAACCCATATTTCCAACTTTTTACCCCCCTCCCCCCCCTTCGAGACCATCCGTAGTATATGAGAAGACCCCCCTCTCCCCCCTAGTTTTCACGTGGTAATTGATAAATACAGTTTTTAATACTTTTTTGCAAAAACAGAGTTAAAATATAATAATTTTGCTTATATTTGACGACTTTGTGGCGCAATGGTTGCTAAAATATTGACTACGTAACAAAAACCTAAACCCCCCCCTCCCCTCTGTGACCACTCGTGGTGTTTTGAAGACCCCCCTCCCCCCCTAAATGAGTCACGTGGTTTTGGTATGTTCCCTTATGCAGCTTGAATGCAGTCAAATGAAACGCCGTGGATAGTAGGCCTAAATAATACCAATTTCATAACACAATAGTCACCGACATAACTAAAGTCGTAATTTTTTGTTTCTGAAGCATGGAGTATAGAGTTAAAGAGGAATAACTCTGTTGTGAAAAAATAACAGTAAAACTCTGTTAAAGAAGATGGCGTCACGGTTGCGTAAAAAGTTGAAGTTTGGCAGGACTTTCACTAACTTGAATCCGTCAAGAACTTCTATATACATACCATACCCTTTGCCTACATTAGCGCCAAATTACTGATTATATCTGGAAACTTTTTCTACTTTCTTCTTATATGAGTCATTCCTCCTTACCTCTGAAATGAAATGAAATATTTTTTTATTCATGTAGGTATCACTGATACTCTTATGCCCGTCATTTTTTTTAATCGACCAGCTTTTCGGAAAGGTGCTTTATCATGGAGGAGAAGAAAAGCCGTAAAGAAACTCCTCAGCACATCTTTTAAAAATAAAACTTATATCTATTACAAAAATAGGTATTCTCTAACCTGTGCAGAACTGGTTGCCTAGCTAGTCATTTCCAAGCATCATTGTCATTTAAATATTAATTTATGCTATAGTAGCCCTTGCCTAAGAGCTGAGCCTTTACACGTTTCTTAAAAGATTCCACCGGTAAGTCACGTATTTGTTTTGGGACTTTATTATAAAATTTTATACCTAGTCCCATAAAAGAACGTTGCACTTTAGAAAGACGGTACGAAGAGATAGCCAATTGATGCATCCTTCATGTTTGACGATTAGAAAAATCACAATTTTGTTTAATATGCAGTTATGTTATTCCGTATAAACACTAAATTATTATAAATTATTATATACTCTATACTTCATGTTCTGAATTTACAAAAATCTCAGAGTTAAATTGTCACATCATTTCCGTTATATTTTAGGTACTGTGTGTAACTTGTAACTTAATGTATAAATATTAACATTCCAGAATTAATAACTTACATGAACATCAGCTTAAGGAAAGCGAACCTTGAAGGTAATATTGATTTTAATTGTTAATTAATACCATTATTACTATTATTATTTCTCCATGGGGTTCGCCTGGATAGCTACCACCCTCGCAGTCAGCCTCCAAACGACTCGTCGTGTTCCGGTTGAGGGCTCGAGAGCCAGTTCTTTCTTTCTTTTTAACGTGATAACGTTTATAAAGACGATGAGCCTGGGAGGCATTCACGAAAACCGAGTAACGTCACGGAAGCGCGCGCAGCATTAGAGAGAGAGGCACGCTAGACCGGCCGTCTCTCTCCCACTCAAGCGTAATCGGTCCGCTTGGAAGGTCACGAGCCACAACGCGCAAAGTATCGAGAAAGAGATACGCTGAATAATAATAAAACGAAATATATATCTGTAATTTAATATGTAAAATTGTAATTTTTATTTTATTTTACAATCTTTTGAAAAGAAATGATTTCTCGTAGCTCGTACGTATTATTATTATATGAAAACGAAAATCTACAATAGCGTCATCTCTGTTTATATGTATGAACTACTTGAAAGAACTTTACACAGTACATCGACTCGGACTTTAGTTGTAGTCAAGAAAATCACAGATGTCGCGCAGCTCCTGATATTTAAAACGATTTAAACCAAATTTTCAACTCAAATATGTTTAAAATCGTATAGTTAGTATGAAATTTAATATTATAATCTAGCTAGATACGCGGGTCGCGGTGGCGCGTCAAGCCATGTTCAAGCTGACACAACTGGCGAGTAGCACCGCGGCTCCGTGCGTAGGGCTTCCATTACGTTCTTACATTACATTATTTATATCATAAATTATTCTTCTACGAAATAGACGTTATCACGTAAAACCATTGTCCGTAAACCGACTTTACAGACAACCAATTTTTTCTTCTTTCTTCTTGGCCGGCAACGCATCAGTGATGCCTTTGGTATTGCTGATGTGCATGGGCGACGATAGCCACTTACCATCAGGTGGATCGTCAGCTCGTTTGCCGGCTATTTCCATAAAAAGTTTCAATTTTAATCGGCAATTCATAAAGTATATCACTTACGACATTTCATCACTGCATATTTTTTGATTGTAATCACTTACTCCATCGATTGACGTATGTTTCTTCACTGGCCGCTGAAACAAAGTTTTTTCAAAATGGCGGTAACTTGTAGGTATGCCAACTAGGTTCAATGTCCAAAGGGCATTATTTACATTCATGGGACTCCCGACAAATAGTAACTCCCAAGTATAAAGATAAGTAAGAATTTATGTTAAAAAAATGTATTCTAACTAACGCATCTTATTCCAGAAATATCTTCCGAGTATGAACTTCAAATAAAGGAAGAACTGAAAGCTTGTGATAGAGATAGCTTTAATGGTGCCATAATAATTGGCGATGGAATCGAAGGCAACAATAATAATGAAGACAATAATAACAATGAAGGCAACAATAACAATGAAGGCAACAATAACAATGAAGAGTCTAGTTCTGGTAAAAAATCGAAAAAAACAAGGACTAAATCGCAGACTGAGGCGAAGAGTTCGCCGAACGCGACTGCAGAGTCGGATTCTGAGTCAGTTAGGAAGGCAAAAGCAGAAGCAGAGGCAGCAGCGTCTGCGACAACGACTTACGAAGAATACGATATTTGGTACGATGAAGAGGGTAATGTGATTAATAGTACCAGAACAGATATACATTAAAGAAGTTTAGGAGAAGTAGAAGGCAGAAGGCGGTGTATGATTGTTAAATTCCATGTTTTTAAATTTGTTTGAAACTGATTAAATTTGAAGTTTTTCAGAAATAAATACTTATATATTTGAGTTTTTATTCTATAGCTATATAATATAAATTTGAAGTTTTTCAGAAATAAATACATATTATTATATTTGAGTTTTTATTCTATAGCTATGTTGCTGTAAGTTTTCCTCGCGTTTTCTATATTTTTATGTTTTTTCACACTTTAGTCTTCGTAAATTCCTTTATTTTAAAAAGTAAGTTAAACTGCATTCAAATATTTTTTAAAATTCATTTGCTTGAGCCGGTGAAATGTGAAAAAAAATCTTGTTTTTATGAACCCAATCGAAAGGGCCATTCATAAGGATCAATTTCTTTTTTTAATCCATTGAGCTACCTAATTTAAAACTAAATCTTAAATGAAGGGAAGAAAACTGAGTTAGTTGAATAAATTGTATTGTGAACTTCCTACTTATAGATGATAATACTTGACTCTAACCAAAATTAGCATTTTAAAGCCAAATATTTTGCAATCGGACTCCTAATTCCAAAAATGATCCTAGAATATCCATAATATTCTTGGAAGACCTTTTCAACGATATCCCATACTATAGGGTACACGATGAATAAAAAATTCATCCTCCCGTTACCTCCCCTATGACCCACCGCTGCCACTGTTAATTTATCCTCACGTTACCAGTAAGGGTACCTCCCCTATGACCCACCGCTGCCACTGTTAATTTATCCTCACGTTACCTGTAAGGGTACCTCCCCTATGACCCACCGCTGCCACTGTTAATTCATCCTCACGTTACCTGTAAGGGTACCTCCCCTATGACCCACCGCTGCCACTGTTAATTTATCCTCACGTTACCTGTAAGGGTACCTCCCCTATGACCCACCGCTGCCACTGTTAATTCATCCTCACGTTACCTGTAAGGGTACCTCCCCTATGACCCACCGCTGCCACTGTTAATTTATCCTCACGTTACCTGTAAGGGTACCTCCCCTATGACCCACCGCTGCCACTGTTAATTCATCCTCACGTTACCTGTAAGGGTACCTCCCCTATGACCCACCGCTGCCACTGTTAATTTATCCTCACGTTACCTGTAAGGGTACCTCCCCTATGACCCACCGCTGCCACTGTTAATTCATCCTCACGTTACCTGTAAGGGTACCTCCCCTATGACCCACCGCTGCCACTGTTAATTTATCCTCACGTTACCAGTAAGGGTACCTCCCCTATGACCCACCGCTGCCACTGTTAATTTATCCTCACGTTACCTGTAAGGGTACCTCCCCTATGACCCACCGCTGCCACTGTTAATTCATCCTCACGTTACCTGTAAGGGTACCTCCCCTATGACCCACCGCTGCCACTGTTAATTTATCCTCACGTTACCTGTAAGGGTACCTCCCCTATGACCCACCGCTGCCACTGTTAATTCATCCTCACGTTACCTGTAAGGGTACCTCCCCTATGACCCACCGCTGCCACTGTTAATTTATCCTCACGTTACCTGTAAGGGTACCTCCCCAATGACCCACCGCTGCCACTGTTAATTTATCCTCACGTTACCTGTAAGGGTACCTCCCCTATGACCCACCGCTGCCACTGTTAATTTATCGTCACGTTACCTGTAAGGGTACCTCCCCTATGACCCACCGCTGCCACTGTTAATTTATCCTCACGTTACCTGTAAGGGTACCTCCCCTATGACCCACCGCTGCCACTGTTAATTCATCCTCACGTTACCTGTAAGGGTACCTCCCCTATGACCCACCGCTGCCACTGTTAATTCATCCTCACGTTACCTGTAAGGGTACCTCCCCTATGACCCACCGCTGCCACTGTTAATTCATCCTCACGTTACCTGTAAGGGTACCTCTCCTATGACCCACCGCTGCCACTATTAATTTATCCTCACGTTACCTGTAAGGGTACCTCCCCTATGACACACCGCTGCCACTATTAATTTATCCTCACGTTACCTGTAAGGGTACCTCCCCTATGACCCACCGCTGCCACTGTTAATTTATCCTCACGTTACCTGTAAGGGTACCTCCCCTATGACCCACCGCTGCCACTGTTAATTAACACCTCTGAATAAAGAAACTAATGGAACCGTTACAATATCATCATTGAGATACAGGAGCTGTTATACCTATGAAAAAAACGTGCATACCTACGCAACATAACATGGCGGTTTTGTTCCTACTAATGTCCAATTTGACGTGACTTTCACATTCCTTTGTCAAAGTGGGTTTTAGTAGTTAGTACTTTAGTACCTTGGTAACAAGTCACAATTTACACTGTAGTAAAGAGATAAAACAAAATGGCGAACACGGCACACGTCTGACGTCATGAAAAATTTGACAGTATAGCGAAACAGTTGCGTATAGAGTTGGATTGTTTTTATTTCATACGTTAGACAAGGACGCCACTATGTTTATTATTTCGTCCTTTAAACTATTCCATAAATAAGTATCTATATGACATTATAACAAGTCCTTATAATATAAGTCAATGCAATATCACATAGATACTTCGTAATATAAAAGTTCAGAAAACGAAAGAATACACATAATGGCGTCTTTGTCTAACGTTTACAATGAAAACAAGCCAAATCTATACACAACAGTTTCGCTATACATATTGGAAAATTTTATATGACACACCACTTGTGCCACGTGTGTCCACCATATTGTGACGCTCTTTAATTACCGTGTAAACTGTGACTCAGATTATCTAATTCTATAATCTGAGGCCGACCTTTTACACCTGTAAGTATTTACGTAATATTTACGTAAAACCTTACACGGCTGTATTTACACATATTAACAATGATATTATATAGTAAAAAGAGGCAGATATGTCATAAGCGCGCGCGTTGTGTGACCCAAAATGTTCCCAATTGGGAACTCTTATTCAGGTGAAGAAAGAGATAGCGATGTAGTTTTGAAGCGAGAGCGATAAAGACGTGCGATAAAGCGATAAAGCGTGCCTTGCGGACATCGGAACAGATTTTTCGGTTGATTTGTAAGGGCATAACGTATCAATATTTATTTAAACATCATTGCATATTAATAAACTTAGAGTAAATAATGCTTACGTAAGTTTTGTGAGTTTTTACTTACGTAAATTATTACAAGCCATTTACACATACTCACAGAAATCATAACTGAAAATGCCCTGTTCAAGAAGCTGCTGACTATAATAATTATCATTTTAACTAAAAGACGAAATCAAAGACAATGTTGGGTAAAACCTTGGCTGGAAAATACTCATTTTTAGGGTTCCGGTTAGTCTATTTTACTGATCATGTTATGTAATTAAAATAATTGTGAAATATCGTCGTTTTATTGGGCTGAGCCTGTGTAACTAGCTGTTGCCCGAAGCTTTGTACGCGGAAATTATACTTATCATATTTCACCCCTTATATACCTACTATTTTATATTCTTTCTTTCTTGGCCGGCAACGCATCAGTGATGGTTTTGGCGTTGCTGATGTCCATGGGCGACGATAGCCACTTACCATCAGGTGGATCGTCAGCTCGTTTGCCGGCTATTTCCATAAAAAAAAATACTATTTCACCCCTTGGGAATTGAATTTTGAAAAATCCTCCCTTAGTGGATGCCTACGTCATGAGGAATACGTGTGCGACATTTTAAGTTTCTAGCCCTAAGGGTTTGGCCTGTGCGTTGATATATCAGTCAATCATTCATGCCCTTTGAAGCGAAAACTTCTTTAGCATCGTTGTGATTTGAAAGTCGATGAAACAAAAAAGCGACAGTTAAAAGAGACAGACACATAAATTCATAAGATCTAACGTGAGAGAAAATGAGATAGGAAGCATTATACAGTGTTTCTTATGCTACTGGTTCTCTATGTGGTAAAAACATTAAGATACAGGAGCTGTTATACCTACAAAAAAAAACGTGCATACCTACGCAACAAAACATGGCGGTTTTGTTTCTACTAATGTCCAATTTGACGTGACTTTGACATTTCTTTCTCAAAGTGGGTTTTAGTAGTTAGTACCTTGGTAATAAGTCACAATTTACACTGTAGTAAAGAGAAATACAAAATGGCGAACACGGCACATGTCTGACGTCATGAAAAATTTGACAGTATAGCGAAACTGTTGCGTACAGAGTTGGATTGTTTTTATTTCATACGTTAAACAAGGACGCCATTATGTTTATTATTTCGTCTTTTAAACTATTCCATAACTAAGTATCTATATGACATAACCCCAAATGTATATAATTCATATATCTATGCCTACATTATTAAGGTTAAATTATACTTAATAGTTGATATTTTTGACTTTTACTTATTGACAACTAATTTGTTGCGAAAATGCGTCATTGTTATATGTGTTCAGTTGGCTAGAAAATTCATACTATATCGAGGTCAGTTCGATTACAGTCTGTATACAAGATATATCATACTTTTGTAATAAATTATACTTAAACGCTGTAAATAGATACGCTCAAAATCTTGCAATAATTTTATCCAATACGAGTAACCGCCCTCGCTTTGCTTCGGTTTTCTTTATTTTTTACACCTTGGGTTACATTATTGCAGTTTTATTAAGGATCCCTATTTTTTTATAATATAATATAGCCTATGTCACCCGGCGATAATGTAGCTTCCCAACAGTGAAAGAATTTTTCAAATCGGTTCAGTAGTTTCGGAGCCTATTCAATACAAACAAACAATCAAATCTTTCCTCTTTATAGACACATAATACATAGTTCTCGTACCTATCTAATGATAACATTCACCCTGTCGAATATTTTGAAGTTATACTTCTTATGGGGCGCTTGAAAAAAAATACAAGAGTGATTTTTACGATGTGACAGCCAAAACGCGACATGATGAAGGCACCTTAATATGTGTACTGTGCCTTAATCATGTCTCTCTTTTGGCTGTCGCAGAAACTGAACTGACCGTAGCACTACTATAATGCGGCTATGTACTAGGCGCACAGCATTCTCTGGAGTTCTTTTGGATTACTAGCGCGCGCCGTGTCGTGGGTGCGAGCGAGCGAGAGGTACTTATGTATAAGTAAGAGGTAAGTATATCTTACGTGCGTACGTAAGTACACACACATTTTTGAAGTTATACTTCTTTAGGCGCGTTATGAAATAAATGGAAAAAATGATGAGAGTGAAATTTTAATGCTTTCTTATTTTATATATACGCGTACATACTAGTTGACCCGGCGAACTTCGTATCACGTTTTTTTCTAAAACTGTTTTGAAGTGAAACTTCTTTAGAATCGTTGTGATTTCAAACCGGATGCAACGGAAAAAACGACAGGTAAGAGACACAAATACAAAAATGTACACATTTTACAAATACACACCTTTTTTTTTTCAAAAATAAAAGTAGCCTAATTTACTCCTTCTTACATCAGCTATCTGTTTATGAAAATCCCGTCAAAATCGGCCGACCATTTCAGAGATTAGCCGAAACAAACAAACAGACAGTCAAAAATTGTAAAAAATGTTGTTTTGGTATTTGTATCGTGTATACATCCAAATGCACTTGGTAAAAAGCGGTTATTTTAATATTAGAAACCTTTACAAAGCTCCTCCTTTTTTTGAAGTTGGTTAAAAAGATGAAGCCCCTTTATTTCCATGGATTCAAATTAAAAATGAGGTAATATCAAAGGAATTTGTATTCAATGGAATATGCGAAGTTAAATAATACTATTCATTATTATAATGAACGCAGAGTTTAAAATCCTTAAGCAGTAATTCGAAATATATGGAGCGTATCATTATTTTATTAATTTAATTAATTATTTAAACTGTTACTGTACGTTCAAGTGCAATAAAAATATTTGTTTCTACAACATTGACAGTGAAAATGACGTAAGTGTCTGTATGTATTTTGTATTGTACTTTTGGGATGCATTCGATATAAACCTTGCATAAGTTTTAATTTAAATAAAATTGACAAGTGTGAGTTAACCTCGCTTGGAGAGGGTCCCGTACGTTGATTATGTATGTACCGTTATTTTCTATTTTATTTATTTTTGCCGTTTTTTAAGACCATAGAGTTTTTATAGGTTTTCCTGTAATTTAAGTAAAGAACTATGCTATGTATTTTTTTCAAAATTCTAGCGTCAGTTGTTTCGGAGATAAGGGAGGTCAATTTTTGGCTTTAATTTTCGTTATTTCTTGAATAATTTTAAACTTATCCATTGTAGAACTGTAACAAAAATATATTTGATATTCGTAAAACAAGCCCTTTCATTTGACATACCTACAACACGACACGGTTTGCAAAATAGTTTTTGCTTAATTTTGATTTTGTAATTTTTTTTTTTCAAAATTCCGTTGTTTAGGTACTTTCTACCTTCGTCTTTAAGAGTAAATGAGTACCAAATTTCAACTCATTTGGTCCAGTAGTTTCGGAGTAAATTGGCTGTGAACGGCGGTCGCCCAGATGCACGAGTAATCCTATAAGGGTTCCGTTTTTCGTTTATTGGTACGGAACCCTAAAAATAAAACAAAGTCCGTGAGTCTGCTGCTCACCGTTGAGGAGTTCCTTCATCTGACGTCAATCTTAAGAGTGGTAGGTTGGTTATCATGGATTTTAGAAGGAACCACTGCTACATTGGACCCATTTTAATGGAGTTCTTTAGTTTATAGCCACTAAGTCCACCCATCGTAAACCTTTATTTAAGATGCTACAGTAAAGATTATAAATAAAAATCCAGCAGAAAAAAAATACCAAAAAAAAAATACTTGATTGTAAATAATTGGTGTAATAAATTTCTCTACAGCTTTAAACAGGTGTAACTTTTTGGATTACATATCCAATTGTACAGAGCGTTGCTAATTTATTGTTTTTGCCTCGTATATAAAGCGTAGTTCAATTTTTTCTGCATCTTTCGAAGCACCATGCATCTCTTTAGGTGCTTTTTAGTTTTGGCCCTGGTAAGACATTTTTGAATATCAAATATAAAATTTAATTTGGTTGATTAGTATCTATTTCTTTTTAACCGACTTCAAAAAAAGAAGGAGGTTCTTAATTCGACTGTATTTTTTTATGTTTGTTACCTCAGAACTTTGGACTGGGTAAACCGATTTTGATAATTCTTTTTTTAATCAAATTGTTCTTTTTTGATTGTCGTATGATTCCACATAAATTTGAGCGAGATTTGACAATTGTATCCATGTCAAAAGCATATATCTTAAAGGAGAATGCCCATAGCCAGTACTCTTAAAAATATAATTGTGTCACAATGATTTTTGGACAAAAAATTTAATTAAAATATTTCAAGTATTTTACCCTATTTCCTAAAAAATCCTTATTGGGAATAATTTTCTGAAATTAATAAGTAACTTTACTTCCGTTTTACAAAAGAAAACCATTGGGCCATTTATGTTTGGATAAGGGCCAATCAGGAATCTTTTAAGATCCTTCGGGCCAATAGGTAGCATTGATTCGATTATTATAATTATGATACAACAGTTATAGTATAATATATCCATGACAACAAACTACATGACGTAAGGGGACTGTCAAATGAATTATTTTTTTATAGAAAATTATTACAATCAGCCAGGAGTAATAGTGTTCTGTGATTATAATACATTAAAAACTTCATGGTGTTTGGGGACTGTCAAATGAATTTGAAACTTAAAAGATCGACATTACATACGCAATCGACTTTAATACGCCCGCATAGAGTCCATATTACTGTGAGTTTACTATAAACTAAATACAAATTAGTTTTGTTTAAAATCTCTTATTTCCTAATATTATCATTGACTAAAGTTAGTATGTATAATTTATTAAGATAACATAATCAAATAAAGGTATTTTTATCAAGACACAAAAATGTTAAAGTCAGTACATTTCTCCATACTAAATGGGCATTCTCCTTTGCATTAAGTATATGCGCGATAAATGGACGAATAACTCAATATCGCGCCAACCGATTTCGATGATTCTTTTTTTATTGGATGTACTTCATTTGAAGTCGGTTCTTTTTTGTTAAAATTTAGATTATCTTCTTTATTTTTACTAGTACTTTTACTTTCTTTATTCTTAATACTTTTAGCGTTGCATCCATTATAAAATACCTCTATTACTTCGACAAATATACCACTGCAGGCCATGGATGAGCCTAGAGCATACTCCATCGCCGTTCCAGTATAAACTCGGTGGTTTGACTGACTCAAGGAATAGGATTACCCTATAGACCCTAAGCTGTAGGCTTCACAGAAAGATAATACCTAAAATTAAGTCTGTAGGCAAACAACTGACAATAACAGACCGAAAAATAATCGACTTCAATATAAGGGATAACCCAAAAACTACATAACAGATCTCGCTCAAATTTAAATATTATATTATAAATATTATATTACAATATAAAAAGCTAATGTTAACTTCACTTGTAACTAAAGAATTAACTATCAATGTAAACTTTTGGCGGTAAATTTAAACCAACTTCTAATTACGGCAATCAAAATAATTTTTATCATGTTTATGCTATTTGAATGACAATGCAATAATTTGATATCTTGGAGCTGAACTGATGATGGAGTCAGGACCTGATAGTGGAACTCCTCAATGGTTACTATTTATTTAAACCCCTCAAGTTTGTTCTCAAACGATTTGTTTTGATGGATCAGTACAATTAGTGTCGAGGGGCTGATGATGGAGTCAGGACTTGAATAGCTCCTTAACCTGAACTAGTATACCCCTCAAACTCAAGCGTGTTTTCAATATTTTAAACTATACCTAATAGGGATGTTGACACTAATTATAAATAAGTCAAATGAAAAAAATTTTTTTTTTAAACGCTTTTATTTCAATAATGTTTAGTTTATAAAATTAGCTACAAGTTGTGAAATTTTTTTTTAATTTAATTTTTTTTTTTTTTTTTTTTTTAATTTTCGTGTATTGTCATCGGAAATACACATGTCTGCCAAATTTCATCAATTTTCATTAAAGGGAAGTCATTCAAATTAACGTTACAAGATTTGATTTGATGCTTTGATGCTCCGAAGTGAAGCTAAATAAGTGAAATGAAAAAAAATTTTTTTTTTAAACGCTTTTATTTCAATAATGTTTAGTTTATAAAATTAGCTACAAGTTGTGAAAATTTCAAGTCTCTACGTAAAATAGAACATAGAGAATTATGCGTCTAAAGTCTGAAAATCGTTTTTTTTAATTTAACAACAAATAAACAATGAAAATTAGTTTAAAATATGATTTTCGTGTATTGTCATCGGAAATACACATGTCTGCCAAATTTCATCAATTTTCATTAAAGGGAAGTCATTCAAATTAACGTTACAAGATTTGATGCTCCGAAGTGAAAGTAAATAAAAGCGTTTATTATGTGAAATGAAAAAAAAATTTTTTTTTAAACGCTTTTATTTCAATAATGTTTAGTTTATAAAATTAGCTACAAGTTGTGAAAATTTCAAGTCTCTACGTAAAATAGAACATAGAGAATTATGCGTCTAAAGTCTGAAAATCGTTTTTTTTAATTTAACAACAAATAAACAATGAAAATTAGTTTAAAATATGATTTTCGTGTATTGTCATCGGAAATACACATGTCTGCCAAATTTCATCAATTTTCATTAAAGGGAAGTCATTCAAATTAACGTTACAAGATTTGATGCTCCGAAGTGAAAGTAAATAAAAGCGTTTAATAAAAGCGTTTAATTAATATAAATTTATGTCTAAAATATTAGTGGTAACATTTAAAGGCCTAAAATATGATTCTTTTATTAAAATCAATCACAATCAATTAAATATCATTAATTTAAAATGTTAAAAATTGTACTAACTGTCACGTGACCTCAAACGCCATTTTGAGAATATGACGTCATTGGAACAATTTTATATGGAAATTTAACAAACTTAGTAAATTGATAATGATTTTTATTTATCAATTTTTGTTTTTAAATTGAAGATTATTATTTTTATAATATTTTTTCGTGAATATTGAGGTTTTATCTATAAAATAAAATTGAATCCTAAAATTAGTCAACATCCCTATTAATATGTGTCATGTATATAACACTTTAAATGGTCCTCATCGAATGCTATTTTGTCGGTTTTGTTTTTGATTATATTGATGATAAACTGTATCTTTCACAGTTAGCGGCAGCCTCTGCTACCCTGTTTCCAAACCTAAATCATCATAATCACCATGGACATGACAAGCAATGCGCAAAACCCGTAAGTAAATCCTTTTTCCGTGGTACATCTACTTAATGGTTTTAACCTTTGCATTTGACACCGTTACTCTCGGTATATCACTACGAGATCGACTCGAATATGCATTAGTTTAAGCAAGAGGTATTAAAATAGATTGCTGGTTCTTTTTATCGTAGCGGAACACTAATCATTGTCAGACAAGTCCATAATACTAAGCGCATGAACCGGCATCCCACAAGGCTCTGAGCTGTACCCAAACTGTTCAAAGTGATATGCTTGACAATATTAATATTAGTAAAACGCACACTATCACCAATTACTGCTTCTTGCTTAGTAAAAGAATGAAATCTGTAAACCACGGATTGTCCCGATTACCTATTTCAGCCTGGTGCACTCCGCATTTAGATAATGATGTTACAAGGCCAATTTTAGAAGGGCTGCCAAATCGTTATATATATTCGTAATCTATATCATATGTCATCATAAAAAAGAAGACAACTCTGACGTTGTCAGAGAGGATAATAGTTATAATTAGAAAGAGATGCAACGACTAGGTATCAAGCTGTTGGTGATTAGCACTGTGCGACTTGAATTAGACTTTATTGTGTCACAGCAAGAGTCGCTATTTAATTAAATGATTTTGCGGAGTGACTCTTCTGTACCACAGGTACTATGTATTGTGTGCCTATTCCATGTTCCATTATGCAGCTTGCATGCAAGTCAAATGACGCGCCGTGGACTGTAGGTCTTATTTAGAAAGAAAGAAAGAAAGAAACATTTATTCCACCAAGAAAATAACATGGTACATGGGTTACAAGGTTAAAACGGTGAATTAAAAAGTACTAACAGAATGTAACCTTACTATATTATTGCGTGACATGAAGAATTAAAAAGGCACGTTAACGTTAACGTTCCATTTTTCACCGATATCGGTCGGAATGCACCGATTTTATTTCTAACCGACTTTTAGTAGGACGTGTGCGTTGCACCATTGCTATCAGTGCGTTCTATTTTTCTCCTACAAAAAATCGGTCACCGATTTTTGTACCGACTGTCGGTGAGACAGTTTTATTTCTGACCGACTTTTTGTAGGATGTGTGCGTTGCACCATTGCTATCAGTACGTTCTATTTTTCTCCTACAAAAAATCGGTCACCGATTATCGGACGTGGGCGGGAAGCCTTAGATAACAGAGAAAAGCATAGAGCAATCGGTATCCCGAGTTTTAATATATATGAATCACATTTATTATATTTTTTTATTTTTCCAGGGTGGTGGATTTTTACTAGGTTCATTAGGTAAGCCACGAATCTTTATAAAATTATGATTAATATTTTTTATTACACTAAATCTGGACCACTTTATGCAAGAATGAATTAAGTGACAAATGAAAATCAAAAATGTATTACTGTTGATTAATTTTACTGTAGGCACCATATGTATTTATAAATGAATCATATTAAAAATAACTCCTAGTGCCTAAATAAGGAGACAAATTAAGCGACATGTTTTTGAACTTATTTTCAACCGATTTCAAAAAAAGGAGGTTCTCAATTCGCCTCCGGGAAGTTGGCACCGCACTTTTAAGTTACAAACATTTTGAAGGTTGTTCCAGGTTGTGCTAGGTTTGTGCTACATTGTTCCAAAACGGCAAAACACTGAGAATGAAACTTTCGGTGTAAATCCAAAAAACGTGATTTTTGAGCTAGCACCGCACTTTCAAAATATCGCGATTCTGGCAGTTGTTCTGGGTTGTTCTAGGTTTGTTCTACATTGTTCCAAAATATCACGTTCGAAAAACAATTATTTCCCACAGAATTCGTGAAAACAAGTTTTTGAGCTAGCACCGCACTTTTAAGATATCGCGATTCTGACGGTTGTTCTGGGTTGTTCTAGGTTTGTTCTATATTGTTCCAAAATATTATTTTCGAAAATCAATTATTTCCCACAGAATTCGTGAAAACAAGTTTGGAAGTTGGCACCGCACTTTAAAGATATCGCGATTCTGGCGGTTGTTCTGGGTTGTTCTAGGTTTGTTCTACATTGTTCCAAAATATTGTGTTCGAAAAACCATTATTTTCCTCAGAATTCGTGAAAACAAGTTGTGAAGTTGGCACCGCACTTTAAAGATATCGCGATTCTGGCGGTTGTTCTGAGTTGTTCTAGGTTTGTTCTACATTGTTCCAAAATATTGTGTTCGAAAAACCATTATTTTCCTCAGAATTCGTGAAAACAAGTTGTGAAGTTGGCACCGCACTTTAAAGGTATCACGATTCTGGCGGTTGTTCTGGGTTGTTCTAGGTTTGTTCTATATTGTTCCAAAATATCACGTTTGAAAAACAATTATTTTCCACAAAATTCATGAAAACAATTTGGAAATTGTCACTACACTTTTAAGGTATTGCGATTCTGGCGGTTGTTCTTGGTTGTTCTGGATTGTTCTAGGTTTGTTCTATATTGTTCCAAAATAACGCAAAACCATTATTTTCCACAAAATTCGTGAAAACAAGTTTGGAAGTTGTCACCGCACTTTAAAGATATCGCGATTTTGGCGGTTGTTCTGGGTTGTTCTAGGTTTGTTCTACATTGTTCCAAAATATTACGTTCGAAAAACCATTATTTTCCTCAGAATTCGTGAAAACAAGTTGTGAAGTTGGCACCGCACTTTAAAGATATCGCGATTCTGACAGTTGTTCTGGGTTGTTCTAGGTTTGTTCTATATTGTTCCAAAATATTATTTTCGAAAATCAATTATTTTCCTCAGAATTCGTGAAAACAAGTTGTGAAGTTGGCACCGCACTTTAAAGATATCGCGATTCTGGCGGTTGTTCTGGGTTGTTCTAGGTTTGTTCTACATTGTTCCAAAATATTGCGTTCGAAAAACCATTATTTTCCTCAGAATTCGTGAAAATAAGTTGTGAAGTTGGCACCGCACTTTTAAGATATCGCGATTCTGACGGTTGTTCTGGGTTGTTCTAGGTTTGTTCTATATTGTTCCAAAATATTATTTTCGAAAATCGATTATTTCCCACAGAATTCGTGAAAACAAGTTTGGAAGTTGGCACCGCACTTTAAAGATATCGCGATTCTGGCGGTTGTTCTGGGTTGTTCTAGGTTTGTTCAACATTGTTCCAAAATATTGTGTTCGAAAAACCATTATTTTCCTCATAATTCGTGAAAACAAGTTGTGAAGTTGGCACCGCACTTTAAAGATATCGCGATTCTGGCGGTTGTTCTGGGTTGTTCTAGGTTTGTTCTTTATTGTTCCAAAATATTGCGTTCGAAAAACCTTTATTTTCCACAAAATTCGTGAAAACAAGTTTGGAAGTTGGCACCGCTCTTTAAAGATATTGCGATTCTGGCAGTTGTTCTGGGTTGTTTTAGGTTTGTATAATTGTTTTTGAAACGTGATATTTTGGAACAATATAGAACAAACCTAGAACAACCCAGAACAACGGCCAGAATCGTGATACCTTTAAATTGCGGTGCCAACTTCATAACTTGTTTTCACGAATTCTGAGAAAAATAATGGTTTTTCGAACGCAATATTTTGGAACAATCTAGAATAAACCTAGAACAACCCAGAACAACCGCCAGAATCGCGATATCTTTAAAGTGCGGTGCCAACTTCACAACTTGTTTTCACGAATTCTGAGGAAAATAATGGTTTTTCGAACGCAATATTTTGGAACAATATAGAACAAACCTAGAACAACCCAGAACAACCAAGAAAAACCGCAAGAATCGCAATACCTTAAAAGTGTAGTGACAATTTCCAAATTGTTTTCATGAATTTTATGGAAAATAAAAGTTTTTCAAACGTGATATTTTGGAACAATATAGAACAAACCTAGAACAACCCAGAACAACCGCCAGAATCGTGATACCTTTAAAGTGCGGTGCCAACTTCACAACTTGTTTTCACGAATTCTGAGGAAAATAATGGTTTTTCGAACGCAATATTTTGGAACAATGTAGAACAAACCTAGAACAACCCAGAACAACCACCAGAATCGCGATATCTTTAAAGTGCGGTGCCAACTTCACAACTTGTTTTCACGAATTCTGAGGAAAATAATGGTTTTTCGAACACAATATTTTGGAACAATGTAGAACAAACCTAGAACAACCCAGAACAACCGCCAGAATCGCGATATCTTTAAAGTGCGGTGCCAACTTCACAACTTGTTTTCACGAATTCTGAGGAAAATAATGGTTTTTCGAACGCAATATTTTGGAACAATATAGAACAAACCTAGAACAACCCAGAACAACCAAGAAAAACCGCCAGAATCGCAATACCTTAAAAGTGTAGTGACAATTTCCAAATTGTTTTCATGAATTTTATGGAAAATAAAAGTTTTTCAAACGTGATATTTTGGAACAATATAGAACAAACCTAGAACAACCCAGAACAACCGCCAGAATCGTGATACCTTTAAAGTGCGGTGCCAACTTCACAACTTGTTTTCACGAATTCTGAGGAAAATAATGGTTTTTCGAACGCAATATTTTGGAACAATGTAGAACAAACCTAGAACAACCCAGAACAACCGCCAGAATCGCGATATCTTTAAAGTGCGGTGCCAACTTCACAACTTGTTTTCACGAATTCTGAGGAAAATAATGGTTTTTCGAACACAATATTTTGGAACAATGTAGAACAAACCTAGAACAACCCAGAACAACCGCCAGAATCGCGATATCTTTAAAGTGCGGTGCCAACTTCCAAACTTGTTTTCACGAATTCTGTGGGAAATAATCGATTTTCGAAAATAATATTTTGGAACAATATAGAACAAACCTAGAACAACCCAGAACAACCGTCAGAATCGCGATATCTTAAAAGTGCGGTGCTAGCTCAAAAACTTGTTTTCACGAATTCTGTGGGAAATAATTGTTTTTCGAACGTGATATTTTGGAACAATGTAGAACAAACCTAGAACAACCCAGAACAACTGCCAGAATCGCGATATTTTGAAAGTGCGGTGCTAGCTCAAAAATCACGTTTTTTGGATTTACACCGAAAGTTTCATTCTCAGTGTTTTGCCGTTTTGGAACAATGTAGCACAAACCTAGCACAACCTGGAACAACCTTCAAAATGTTTGTAACTTAAAAGTGCGGTGCCAACTTCCCGGAGGTTCTCAATTCGACTTTTTTATGTGCGTTACCTTATGAGGTAAAGGTTATGAGGTAAAAGTAGTAAAAAGTTATGACTTTTTACTAGGTGAACCGATTTTTATGATTCTTTTTTTGATCGAAAGCTGGTGCTTGTTATGTGGTCTCATTTAAATTTGAGCAAGATTTGACGAGTAGGTTTTGGGTCATCCCTAATTTTGAAGTCGGTTGTTTTTTGTGAAGAATTATCTTAGTGTCAGCTTCATCTTAGTGTCGCTTGATCCGTTCTTACATAATAAACATATTTTGGAATGAAACTTCTTAAGCAGCAATTTGGGTATTGAGTAATTCGGTGGGAATCAATTTTATTACACGTAAGAAGAGTGCTGAAATTAAACAAAAAGAAGATATTTATTACGACTTAATGGTAGTGGAGCAAAAGAGAGCCATGTATCTTTTAAGTGGCTCTCCCTTTTACACTTAAGCTCCCTATACTTTCGTTCTAAATTTTTATTTTATCCTTATTTTTGTTTGGCTTCTATGAAATAATAACTTATCTTTTTGTGTTTTGTAGGTGTTCTATCACAAGTAGTCAATGGTAAGTAGCAGTAAATGAAATTACTTAATTTTTTTGCCTATTGTCAAAACTCCTCGCATACCGATCTAAATTCGATCATAAAAGAGAAACATTGGGGATTTTGGATTACGAATCACATTTGTAAAAATGTAACTTTTTCACGCAATGAACAGACATTCAAGAACGTAATTTATCTCAGGTTTTTAAGGAAATCACGAGCAAAACGTCTAGGTACATAAATTTTTTGAAGTAAAAAATTTTTTTAGGCGCGTTGGGCATTTTTGAGATGAGAAAAAAACCATTCAACTCGCTACACCGTTGCCGAGACCATTACCGACACCTCGACATTTCTGTATATTTTTTAGTGAATTTGTACTAGGATTACCAGTAGCTCGAGTGTGAGTTTCTAACATAAAACGGCTAAACGCAACTATCGCGTTAATCGAGATGACTCAAACATTTTAGTAAACATATTTTATGCGAGTGTGTTCCTTATACATCGTCAACGTTGAATGTAACTTAACATACGAGTGGAGGCATTTTGACGTGTGCGCGAGTGTAAGTTACTATTTTGTAGTTAACTATTGAAAAAATACGCAACCATAGTAGTAGAGTTACTCACTTGATGTTTGACAAGTGAAACGCATTTTTTGGTAATAGTTTATTTGATTTTATTATGGATAGCCTCAGGGATTATTTACAATAAAATTACACATAAATTGTTCCTTCTCTTTGCATATTTATATTTTCAATATTTCCAATAATACAATACTATTTTGCTATTTTTAACTTGACAATGAAATGACAATAGTGTTATTCTCAAATACTATGGTAACCAAAACAGGGTTGCTCATCTACAATGTACAAATGTAGGGTCGCTAAACATTCATTTATTAAAATAGGCTTACAGTATGAAGTGAAAATTGATTAAGCAATATGTTGAATGGAGCAGCGCGTAATTACCTACTTTGCTTGGAAGATGTTGGCGGAAGCCCAGGCTCAAGATAAGCGCAATCATCAGCGAAAACAACGGCCTATATTCCGAGCCTCTTTTAAAGCATCCCATTATATCATTCCGATTCCCGACACATGTAAATAATCGAATGTCAATGAATAAAGTTTTGAATTTTCATGTACAAAGTTTTTTCGTATGCTCTTTATTTCGAAAATCCTAATTTTTACCTTTTCTATCTTTGCATATAAATAAATTAATAAAATTAATTATTAACTTCTTTGCATAATTGGCCAATGAATTATATAAAAATTGAGAAATTGAAAAATCTACCATACGGGGAATACCCACGACCATCGAATTTCGAGTCCGAGCTCTTAGGCGCTACGCCAACTCAACTCGTGCTATACATGCATCTTCGTAATTAAAGTAATATTCATAAGGTATGAAACTTTTTTATTTTCATGTAATGTGCGTAACAAAAACGTCAAATGTTTGATATCATAGCATCACGATGCTATTGTTTTATCTCATTTCTTCTTTAAGTTTAAAGCGGAACACCTATAGCTCATTCATAAAAAAACATAATGCGCCTAAAATAAGTTTCACTTGATTGCCTCTGTAAGCTTAGTAATAGTGTACTTTTAAAATTAGATGAGTTGTAAGTGCAACTATGCTAATAACGAAGTGAGCAAACGAATAACTTTTCGTTGATGTTTAAGGAACTCACACTCGCATAAAATACGTGTACTAAAATGTTTGAGTCATCTCGATTCCCGTGATAGTTGAGTTTTTAGTTTTTTTTTAGAAACTTACACTCGAGCTACTTATTTTAAAAGTACACTATTCCTAAGCTTACAAAGGCAGTCAAGTGAAACTTATTTTAGGCGCATTATGTTTTTTTATCAATGAGCTATAGCTGTTTCGCTTTAAGCTTAAAGAACAAATGAGATAAAACAATAGCATAGCATCTGTTACTATGACTACTATTATGTTTTGTTACTATGACGACCTATTACCAAACAATGCGTTTCACTTGTCAAACATCGCACACGTCAAAATACCTCCACTCGAATGGTTACATTCAATGTTGACTAAAAAGTTCACGTAAACGATATTTTGAAACTCACACTCGCAGTGTAGTTGTTTTAACTGTCCGCTAGAGGCGCTGACAATAACTCCATACATTTTGATTGCATAGACGCAAACGCGTTGGTGAAGTAAATGCTTGCGAAAACTCACACTTGAGCTACAGGACGTCATGTCAGACGAGGAGGACTATACCTATACACAGAAATTAATTGACACAGAACTAGTGGGATTTTTTTCCCACTAATACTCTCAACAGGACAATAAACGACACAGACTTAAACAAGACTGTAAACGAATGACATCGCACCGTTTTACACTAGAGGTTGGGAAAAACTGAAAAAATTTTTGGCAATACTAAAATTTGCGTACGGCGAATCCGGACATATTAATAATATGTGCACATAATATGTGCGAGGCTATCGGTATACGGAGCGTCCGGCGCGGACAATGCCGATATTAGGGAACATACCAAAACTACGTAACCCATTTTTTCCAACTTTTTACCCCCCTCCCCCCCCTTCGTGACCATCCGTAGTATATGAGAAGACCCCCCCCCCTCCCCCCTAGTTTTCACGTGGTAATTGATAAATACGATTTTCAATACTTTTTTGCAAAAACAGAGTTAAAAAATAATAATTTTGCTTTTATTTGACGACTTTGTGGCGCAATGGTTGCTAAAATATTGACTACGTGACAAAAACCTAAACCCCCCCCCCCTCCCCTCTGTGACCAATCGTGGTGTTTTGAAGACCCTCCCCCCCTAAATGAGGCACGTGGTTTTGGTATGTTCCCTTATGTGCGTTCACCATTATTTGGAACGAAATTTCTTTCAGTTAAATTTTAACTTCACAAAAATTTTTATACAGTACTAGGACATCATGAGCGACAAGGAGGTTTTGCATATTACTCTGAAACTTGCGTGTTAACTGAAAAATTTTTTTTCCAGCTAAATTTGGGATTGCGAGAGACATCTTCGGCTCTTACTCAAGGAGAAGTACGTTTAAATTCGTTAATTTTATTTATTTTTTATCCTATTTTTCGATAACCTGACTCGCATTAACGACGCATTGACGACCCGTGTGGCGCAATGGTAACCATGCCGGATCGCCGCGCCAAGGGTCCTGGGTTCGATTCCCAGCGAGGCGGTTTGAATGATGAGTTTGAATTTCTGTTCTCGGTCTGGGTGTGTGTCCTTGTCTTGTGTGTTGTCCATGGCACCCACGATACAGGGAATCCTAGTGTGGGGCTATGAGTGTGAAGCGTTATTTATTTATTTTATTATATTAATATAATTGATATCAGGTATATAGATTTACAGCTGATCTAATAAATAATATTTATTTTTTCAGCGAGTGTCAAAGGTCTGGACGATGGCATAGAAGTTATTGTCAACTGTAAGTTTTCTAATCTATCTTTATGCTGTATACTATCTATAATATCACGGGCTTCAAGCCATACGGACATATACGCAAAACCCTACTTTTCAGGAGACAAAAAAAACTTTTTTGCGCTACATTGAATTAAATACAAACTTACATGTGCCTATCAAAGTACTTCCATATTTATCTGAATGCTGCATTTTCTTGTATGTTTCTTAAAAACTGAAATACTGCTTTACGTTAATATAAGAAAACTTAGCTTTATTTCCCGGAATATGCATTGGAATCGTGAACGTACAGATATAATACAATTTTTTCTGCTTGAAACAACATTAAAACCTGTCTGAAATGAGTTTATTTATCGTTAAACGATATAGGTTTCACTTCTACCACGTGTGAATTGCACACATTGTTTTTTTATTTATTTATTTGTTGTCTTAACAAATATTTAACTTAAAAAAATGTTATATTAATTAATATTATTATGGTTTTAGAATGGTTTTAATTATAAGAACGTAATATTTATGAATATTTTTAATTTTTATCAAATTTTTTCAGTATCAAGAGGTGTGGCTGTTCTGTTGAATAACTTCATTCCTGGTCGTAAGTATTAAATTGAATTATTGCGCTCTGGCCTTGGTTTAGCCCGTATTCTCTGTGATTTTAAAGATTAAAGATTTAAATATTTTTATTGAACATAAAAACAGATCTACACAATTGAGTTTGTTCAAAAACAACTGCTATAGTTGGTAAACTCTGTTGCAATTGTTTACGCCCATACCTTACAGGACATTATGTTCTAAATTACGAAAAGTATACAATTTACTAAAGTAATCTACAATGAAATTACAAAACGGTTACATACTAATATTTGAAATAATTTATTTATTTATTTATTTAATTCAATAGAACGGCAGAGCCAATTACACTAATGAATATAAAAACCAATTAAATTATATAGGAAATGACAAAGAATAGCAATTACAATAAAAAAAAAAATTAAAATTAATAATAATAATAACACATGTCAAAATAAATAAAAAAAACAAAAATCAAAAATAAAAATCAATCGCTAAATATAAATTACTTATTAAACTAAAATTACATAGGTACATTATTCTTATGTCAGAACATTTTAATACTCATACATACATCACGCGTTCATTAAGTATAATTATAGAATGGTGAAAATAAAATAATACAAAAAACAGAGTGATTATTAAATATGGAAGGCTCGGTGTATACCATGTGTTATGTGTAATGATTATAAGTATCCTATATTTTTTCCTTTTTTTATTATTTTTTTATTTTTTTTTCTATGTGCTAAATTTATTGAAAACCCGGTCAGTAGCTTTTGAGTGAAAGAGCAAGAAACATCTTGCGCAGACTATGCAAAAGAAGCATTGTATCCTGCTTGTGATAAGTTAAATATGAATAAATATTAGGTAAATATTTAAAAAGTATTACATAAAAAGTGCACTAACTAAACATTTTGGAACGAAGTTCCTTATCGCGCGTTGTGAAAGGGGGCTAGACGGAAAATTACGACACTTTTTGATTTTACGAATGACGACACTTTTTTTGAAGTGATTCAGTAAGTTTTACAGAGATGGCGCTGTACAAACTGCGTAACTATATAAGGTAAATGAAACTAAGTATCCAGAGCGAATTCAAAAAATTAATATATTCCTTGAACTTACGTATGTTACAAGTATAAGTTGATAGCGTGATTCAGAATTAATTTACTAACGCCATCTATCCGCAACTAACCAAACTAAATATCTTAAGTCTGAACAGGCGCTGTACAACAATACAATACTTAAATCGAAAGGAACTTCGTTCCATCCGGGTGTCCCTTGACACCTCTCATGTTTTTTATTTAGTTGTTACGTTAAAAATGTCTACGTTCTGATTAAAAAATAAAATTAATATCTAATAGAAAATAAAATAAAGTTAAACTGATTTTTGTAAGTCAAGAAAGCACAAAACTAATCTATTTATTATTTTTGCAGTTGGTGGATACTACCAAAAAAGTAAGTGTTGTCTTTTAATTTAAGTAAATTACCATTTTGAAATAATTCTTGTTTTTATCGAGCATTATAAATAACTTATATAATATTATATTTATGTATTGGTTCATAATGGTTAATTTAAATTAAATTGTTAAAAATAACCTTAAAAATAATCTATACTAATATTATAAAGAGGAAAGATTTGATTGTTTGTTTGCATTGAATAGGCTCCGAAACTACCGAACCGATTTGAAAAATTCTTTCACTGTTGGGAAGCTACACTATCCCCGAGTGACATAGGCTATATTTTTTTTGTTTACAATTTTTCCCGAAGCGAAGCGAGGGCGATTTCCTAGTAGTATAATAAAACTGATCGACTTGTTTCTTTCCAGTGATAATGGGTAGCATCAGATACATCTTCTGCGTCATGGACTCGCCATGGCAAGGTGGTGGATTCATTGCCAGTTGGTTTGGTGAGTACCTTTGGATACCCAGCAAATTATGTCATTATTAATGATAGAGTGAAGAAGTTTGATGAAGAAGAATTCTGGTTGTTCCATACACAGTATGCGGTAGCCGATAAGAGAGCTGACGATCCACCTGATGGTAAGTGGATACAACCCATGAACGTCAGCGATACCAAATGCATCATTGATGCGTTGCCGGTCAAGAAAGCGAGTAAAGAAAGAAATCAAATCTCTCAAATCAGTCGAAATACGACGAGCGTTTGACTCAAGTAAGATGGTGAAATTAAGTGAATTATATCAATTATGCTATCAACAAAAAGTCCTGGTTCATCATCAAATACGAAAAGTGATACACAAGCTAACAATCCACCATGGCAAGAGTGCACCATCGCCCATAAATATTATTAACTCTAAAGACCGTTGCGCAAAAGAAAGAAAATATATCAAACAAAGTACAATGATATTATAAGTAAAAAAGAGGTAGATATGTCACTAGCGCGCCGATGATGAAGATCGTAAGAGAGGTCAATTGACCTCTGTTTGCTCATAGTCGCTCTGTCAATACTAGATGATATGCACGATTTTGTTGTCAGAAGTGCTTAAGATTTGACATACAACGTTAAAATGCCTTCGTGTATTATTGTAGTGTGATTGGTGTAGTGAAACAAAAGATAAACGTGTGTGTTGTAGCTCTTTTCGGAACAGATTGGTTGATTTGTAAGGACATGGCGTGTCTATATTTTTTTAAACATCATTGACAAAGTACTAACTTTAAACTCTCTCAAGTCAATATTATGAACTGATATAGTTTTTCTTTCTATTATTTTATTCATCTATTGACAAAGATGGCTGTTTTTTCTGGTGCCAATAAGAATTTTCCTGATTTTTGGAACGAAGTTCCTTATCGCGCGTTGTGAAAGGGGGCTAGACGAAAAAAATTCTTACGAAAAATTGTCACGACACTTTTTGCTATTTTACTTATGTTAGGGCCAAAGAATCTCAACAGCGTGATTCAGAAAGTTGTACAGCGCCATCTAGTTACATATTGCTGAATCACACTGCTGAGCGCGTAAAACAATACTTAAATCGAAAGGAACTTCGTTCCATCCGGGTGTCCCTTGACACCTTTTAATTTTATTTTTTCAGGTAACAAGCGCAGTGCTGCCCCCGCCATTTGTGGTAAAGACTTCGGTATTAAATGGGGATGGAGGAAGTACCTTAAGGGCTATGGAAGCATCGACGAACTCGACGAGTACTACAAATTCAGACACGCTCACAGCGATATCAGAAGCCTTTTCGAAAACGCCGGAATCAAAATTAGTTCTTTGAAGGGTGTGTTATTTTCTACATTACTTTGCTTCGTCATTTATTATGAGTAACTGTTCCCGTTTGATATTATCCGTCTTCAGTAGAGTAAAAAGGCTGACATTCTCACACAACAAATTTACATATAAATGAAAATCCTTACCGTAAAGTAAGTAATTAAAGTAATAAGCAACCTTACCTATTACTTAGTAGGATTTTCTTGGGTATTAATTAGTAGTACGTATAGGCTCCAGAGTAACACTAATTCAAATCTAATGTTTATCCATTTAATCGGTTTTAATATTGGACGCCATTTTTTATTTTTACACGCTTTATATTAGCTTCACCTGTTTGTTTGTAACTTCTCTTTGGACTTGATTTTGACCCACTTTAAACGGTCAGATTTCTTTCAAACTTCGTGTACTTATCGAGGACCGATGACAATTCAATATTTAAAGAAAAAAAAGAAAGAAAAAAAGAAAGAAAAACCTAATTACTTTTAAAGTTCTCACTGCTGACGTTTTGTTTATTTTTCAGGAACCAAGAAGTTGATCGTCAATATTATCATTAAAATCGCAATACTTCTCCAAAGTAAGTATATTTTAAGATGACGGGACTCCCTCTACGAGTATATACCTCTCCTATCAGTCTTGTTGTGTTCCATCTCTACGGGATAGTTGGTTTTGCCGAGTTAAACAATCATTGACTCATTCACATTTAATTCAGCTTCCTATCTTATTCCATCCATCCATCAGCCCTTGGCAGTCCACTGCTGGACATAGGCCTTCCCTAACGCCACTACCGCTCCTCAGTCTTCTGAATCCAGTGGACGCCCGCTGTCTTCTTTAGGTCGTCGCTCTGGTTGAGCGGCGTCCTGTACTCCGTTTTCCGAGACGTGGGCGCCATTCGAGGACCTTTCTTCCCCAACTTCTTCTTATTATACATATTGTACATATCACAATTACCCTCTAGGTACTTATACCACACAAATAGCATAAATTACCTTCACCGGGCGCTGTCATTGCCCAGACGATTATGGTCGCTACGCTAGTATATATAAGAGCTAATGATAATCCTCTATATCATCTCACTCTTCTAATGCTGGCCGTATACGATCAAGTATACTTGTCAAGTTTGCAGCGGACTTGACGCGGCATCCAGTAAACTTGACGGTGTATGGCCACGGTATGGCTAGCTGGCCATATAGCTATATCATGTAAGCTGGATGTCGCATCAAGTCAAACTGCAAACTTGACAATACACTGAATGAATGAATTTATTTGTTCAAGTATGCGTACATATCAGGTCACAAATAGTATCCAATCCAGCACATTTTGCCGCTGGAACCAGCGTACAAATGTCAAAGTTAAACATTATTCTTATAATAATAATAATTTTACAAATCCTTGTCGTCCAAATCATTTTAACTATTATAAAATAATGATATTATAATCTAACTAACAACTCGCATGTCCATAAAAATAATAAATCATGAAATTCAGCTAAATCCCTTATAAAAACTTGTCATTAAAATAATCTCTTAAGTCTTATCATTTTTTATTTAGCAACATATTGAGTAATTCTTTTTTAAAGTTTTTGATTGTTGATCTTGATCGTATGCCCAGCTTATATTCAAACGCTGCTACTTGGCGACAAAGATTTAATTTATCCTCACTTCCTAGTGTCTGCTAAGACGACCAGTGTGCTGTCATGCCATCCCGAGGGTTCTAGTTTCAATGGCGCAGTTTGAATGATAAGTTTGAATTTCTATTTTAGATCTGTGTGTTTTTGTCTTTGTGTAATGTCACAGATCACCCCCAATAGATACCGCATACAAGGCAACTGACGCGCGCCAACACGTACGTGCATTTGCATGTCCCCCGCAAGCCGCACCTTCCGCCAAATTTTGTGAGTTCAAACTCTAAGAAAATTTCACTTATGTGGTATTTATTGGGGGTAATCTGTGTGTAATGTCCATGGCACTCACACAAACTCGACGTCACGGTAATAGAAAGCGTAAAATAGCAAATTTTGAAGAACAATAGGCTCATAGACTCGACGTAAAGAGACTCGACGTAAAGGGAACCAACCATTGAATCGATTGAATCATACTCTGGGGCTATGAGTGTAGTATTATTTTCTTATTAGGCCCTTTTTCGGTAATAGGGATGTTGACTAATTTTAGGATTCAATTTTATTTTATAGATAGAACCTCAATATTCACGAAAAAAATATTATAAAAATAATAATCTTCAATTTAAAAACAAAAATTGATAAATAAAAATCACTATCAAATTTCCCACCAAAAACGTCACGTGACGTCACTAAACTATATTCAATACTATCTGTCTACTAAGTTTGTTGAATTTCCATATAAAATTGTTCCAATGACGTCATATTCTCAAAATGGCGTTTGAGGTCACGTGACAGTGAGTACTATTTTTAACATTTTAAATTAATGATATTTAATTTATTGTGATTGATTTCAATAAAAGAATCATATTTTAGGCCTTTATATGTTACCACTAATATTTAAGACATAAATTTATATTAATTTATAATTAGTGTCAACATCCCTATTGATTTAACTGAATATAAGCAATATTAGATTTACTGTCAATTACACTTCATTGATTTTTAAACTATTAATATTTTTTCAGGAAAAGTAGATATGTGGTCGCGAAGTGACTTCCAACTTCTTTGCAGATACGGTAATTATTGAAGTGTTTGTATATAGATGGGGTATTAGGATTTTTCTGTCACGAAAAAATGTTATGGCCACGTGGAGGGGGTAGACGATATGTCACGTGGAAATATTTGAAATAAGTCTATACTAATATTATAAAGAGGAAAGATTTGATTGTTTGTTTGCATTGAATAGGCTCCGAAACTACCGAACCGATTTGAAAAATTCTTTCACTGTTGGGAAGCTACACTATCCCCGGGTGACAAAGGTTATATTATTATTTTTTACTATTTTTCCCGAAGCGAAGCAAGGACGATTTCCTAGTATAAAATATAAATACGCACACATTTCATTTTTTTTGTTTAGTATAATTTTGTTTTTCGGTTAGGTATAAGTAATGTTTTATTATTTAGATATGGGCTTAAAGCGAATAATGTCAAGTTGGTGTTTCATAGTATTACTAGCTGTTGCCCGCAGCTTCGCACGCGGAAATTATGTATAATATTGCGACTATAAATTGAGATGTAAGCTATCCTATCTTTCAAGTTGGACTAAACTGCACGCGGTGTGCAAATTTGATTAAAATCGGTTCAGTAGTTTAGGAGTCCATCGCGGACAAACAACGTCACATGTAATTTATATATATTAAGGTATATTATATTTTTTCAATAAATGTAGACATCTTACAAAAATATTGGGAGAATATTTAAAAACTAATTTTGCTTTACTGACTAGGTTCCATTATTAAACCTAATTGTTTTAAGTACATATAATCATTTTTAACTTTTGAAAAATAATTATTGATATTTTTTTCCAGTAATCACAATTGTCGCCGCATTTGGTAGAAGTTACAGACAAGGAAGTAAGTTTAATTTTTTAATCCCTTAAATGCCAAAAGATAATGTTGATAATTTTATATATTATAGATCACACAGCCTTAAAAAAAGAACCAGACGGCACCTTGTCTTATCGAGAGTGACGCCGCCCGCTTACCATGTGTGCGTAATTTTTAGTGCGTTCCGACACGACGCGGTAATGGCGGCCGATTATAACAGCATGGTGTCAATGTGTGCGTGTGATACTTGTACGGATAGAGGAGTTGGTATTACTATGGGTGCCTCACTGAATTTGTTGGTGACAATCCGTCTGTCTTTTTTTAAGTCTGTGATCCATGGTTTATTTTTATTGCGAATAGAACCAATATTTGAAGTCTCTGATGTCCATGGCAACTTAGATATAGAAGTATATTTTTGTTCACTGATTGTCATCAAAAATAGACAAGTAGGGTCCCATTAGATTGAAATTAAGGTATAAAGTGTGTGGCTGTCAAAAGTTTTACCTTACCAAAAACTATAGTTTCTAATTTAACTAATAATGAAAATAAATAATTATTACTAGATATTAATACATTATTATATTTTCAGCTGGATACCTTATTGTTGAAGGTAAGTTTAGAGAAAACAATGAAATAAAATTAACTTTCTTGGATTTTTTTACGAATACTTCTAAAAGTCCTTCTGTCAACGTAGACGCAGGTCATAATACACGCTATCGACAATTTCGCTTGCATCTAGCGTTAAAAGAAGGAAATCTACCAAGGATCATCGCGTTTGCCTATTGCCTACTTCGTTAGGGAACATACCAAAACCACGTAACCCATTTTTCCAACTTTTTACCCCCCTCCCCCCCCTTCGTGACCATCCGTAGTATATGAGAAGACCCCCCCCCCCCCTCCCCCCTAGTTTTCACGTGGTAATTGATAAATACAGTTTTCAATACTTTTTTGCAAAAACAGAGTTAAAAAATAATAATTTTGCTTATATTTGACGACTTTGTGGCGCAATGGTTGCTAAAATATTGACTACGTAACAAAAACCTAAACCCCCCCCTCCCCTCTGTGACCAATCGTGGTGTTTTGAAGACCCCCCTCCCCCCCTAAATGAGTCACGTGGTTTTGGTATGTTCCCTTAAGCAGCTTGAATGCAGTCAAATGAAACGCCGTGGATAGTAGGCCTAAATAATACCAATTTTATAACACAATAGTCACCGACATAACTAAAGTCGTAATTTTTTGTTTCTGAAGAATGGAGTATAGAGTTAAAGAGGAATAAAGGTCGTAGCTCATCTACACGACACCGCTCCCACCCAACCAAAGTATGAGAATTCAAAATAGACTTAAAATCGTGCTCTGTAGGTGCACTTTAGCACTTTACAGTAACAACAAAAATTAGCAGCCCGCGCGCGGGAAGCAAGCTTACCGCAACCTTGCCACTCAATTGTTGCATCTACAGAGCACGATTTAAAGTTTACTTTGAATTCTCATACTTTGGTTGGGTGGGAGCGGTGTCGTTTAGATGAGCTACGACCTTAACTCTATTGTGAAAAAATAACAGTAAAAATCTGTTAGGCGCCGGCCACACAGAAAAGACGTAAGACGAAGACGGGGCTCGGACCCGTCGCAGACAGGGCGCCGTCACGACTTTTTAAAACATGTAGAAAAGACAAGGAACGGGCGTGACGGTCGGTGCACACTGGGCTTTTCCCGGCCACAGAGTACTTAATCACTACGTTTTAAGAGACCTGCTCTCCGCGTCCTTTCCGCTCCCCCGCTGGCGCCTACGCAGGCCCGCGTCCTGTCCTTTCTGTATGTTTTCCAATAGGGCGCCGACGAGAAAGCGTCGTGTCGGCGTCCCGTCTTTTCTGTATGTTTTACGTCGCGACGGCTGCATACATTTTGTATGAAAGTAGATTAAACAGGCGCCGCGACTGCGACGGGTCCGTGTCTTGCGTCTTATCTGTGTGGCCCGCGCCTTAAAGAAGATAGCGCCACGGTTGCGTAAACAATTGAAGTTTGGCAGGACTTTCACTAACTTGAATCCGTCAAGAACTGCTATATACATACCATACCCTTTGCCTACATTAGTGCCACTTTACTGATTATATCTGGAAACTTTTTCTACTTTCTTCTTATATGAGTCGTTCAAAAGTCAAAGTCAAAGTCGAAGTCAAAATATTTTATTCATATAGGTATCACTGATACACTTATGCACGTCATTTTTTGGCTTTTCGGAAGGTGCTTTGTCGTGGAGGAGAAGAAAAGCCTAAAGAAACTCCTCAGCACATCTTTTTAACAAAATATTACAAAAAAAGATAATAGTACAAAAGTATTTACTATTCTGAGCGGAACTGGTTGCAGAGCTGGTCATTTCCATGCGTCTTTGTCATTTAAATATCATTTAAATTCCTCCTTACCTCTATACTTCATGTTCTGAAGTTACAAAAATCTCAGAGTTAAATTGTCACATCATTTCCATTACCTTTTATGTTCCTACTTTGTGTGACTTGTAACTTAATGTATAAATATTAACATTCCAGAATTAATAACTTACATGAACATCAGCTTAAGGAAAGCGAACCTTGAAGGTAATATTGATTTTAATTGTTAATTAATACCATTATTACTATTATTATTTCTCCATGGAGTTCGCCTGGATAGCTACCACCCTCGAGCATGAGTCAGCCGCCAAACGACTCGTCATGTTCCGGCTGGGGGCTAGAGAACCAGTTCTTTCTTATTTTTTCTTCATTCTTTCTTGGCCGGCAACGCATCAGTGATGCCTTTGGTGTTGCTGTCCATGGGCGACGATAGCCACTTACCATCAGGTGGATCGTCAGCTCGTTTGCCCGCTATTTCCATAAAAAGTTTCAATTTTAATCGGCAATTCATAAAGATCACTTACGACATTTCATCACTACATATTTTTTGCTTGTAATCACTTACTTCGTTGATTGACGTATGTTTCTTCACTGGCCGCTGAAACAAAGTTTTTTCAAAATGGCGGTAACTTGTAGGTATACCAACTAAGTTCAATGCCCGAAGGGCATTATTTACATTCATGGAACTCCCGACAAATAGTAACTTCAAGTATAAAGATGATTAAGAATTTATGTTCAGTTAAAAAAATGTAGTCTAACTAACGCATCTTATTCCAGAAATATCTTCCGAGTATGAACTACAAATAAAGGAAGATCTGAAAGCTTGTGACAGAGATAGCTTTAATGGTGCCATAATAATTGACGATGGAATCGAAGGCAACAATAACAATGAAGACAACAATAACAATGAAGGCAACAATAACAATGAAGAGTCTAGTTCTGGTAAAAAATCGAAAAAAACAACGACTAAATCGCAGGCTGAGGCGAAGAGTTCGGCGAACGCGACTGCAGAGTCGGATTCTGAGTCAGTTAGTAAGGCAAGAGCAGAAGCAGAGGCAGCAGCGTCTGTGACAACGACATACGAAGAATACGATATTTGGTACGATGAAGATGGTAACGTTATTAATAGTACCAGAACAGATTTACATTAAAGAAGTTTAGGAGAAGTAGAAAGCGGAAAAAGGTGTATGATTGTTAAATTCCATGTTTTTAAATTTGTTTGAAACTGTTTAAATTTGAAGCTTTTCAGAAATAAATACTTATATATTTGAGTTTTTATTGTATAGCTATATAATATAAATTTGAAGTTTTTCAGAAATAAATACTTATTATTATATTTGAGTTTTTATTCTATAGCTATGTTGCTGTAAGTTTTCCTCGCGTTTTCTATATTTTTATGTTTTTTCACACTTTAGTCTTCGTAAATTCCTTTATTTTAAAAAGTAAGTTAAACTGCATTCAAATATTTTTTTAAAATTCATTTGTTTGAGCCGGTGAAATGTGAAAAAAAATCTTGTTTTGTTGTGAACCCAACCGAAAGGGCCATTCATAAGGATCAATTTCTTTTTTTAATCTTCTTTGGGCTACCTAATTTAAAACTAAATCTTAAATTAAGGGAAGAAAACTGAGTTAGTTGAATAAATTGTATTGTGAACTTCCTACTTATTATCATCAAAAGTAAATAGTTCACTTGCGTCTATTAAATCTATGAACTTCCTATGAATTACTCAAAATTAGACCCATTTTCCCGAGTTCAAAGTTCAAAGTTAAGGGGCCCAAGTTCAAATCCTGGCACGCACCTCTAATTTTCAAATATTATGTGCTGTATCACTGTATCACTTGCTTTGGTGAAGGAAAACATCGTGAGGAAACCTGCACACCGGAGAGTTCTTCATAAAGTTCTCGAAGGTGTGTGAAGTCTACCAATCCGCACTTGGCCAGCGTGGTAGACTATGGCCTGTACCCCTCACATTGTGAGAGGAGACCCCGAGCCCAGCAGTGGGACAATTATGGCCTGTTGCATTGCTTTTTTTTTTAGACCCATTTTCACGTTTGCACAGATTTACTATTCGAAAAAATTCTCTTAGTGTCACCTTTTGTAGCGAATTATGGTGAATATTTGAAATAATATACTGAACTTCGGTTTTTAAACCTTCTTTATTATCTTTGAATGCAGTTTTAATAACTTTTGAAAATGAAGGAAAGTTTTCTTTCAGTTAATATTCAGGGTACTTTTCCTCCAACTCTTTTTTTGCACCTATATACAAAACAAAGTCGTATTAGTTACACCACTTATAACTTAAGAACCAATTTGATAATTTTTGATTTGTGAGAGTCGTCTCGACCAGGAACTGCAGGATATGTGTATATAAATATATCAAAAAACACGAAAAAAATAAAAAATAACAAAGTTACAAAAGAGAACAAAATAATGACAGCTGTCAAAACAAATGACATTCTGTCAAAGTTTTGTTAGTTTATAATTCTGATTCATTTTTAGTTTTTACACAGATACTGTCAAAAAATTAATTAATCATAGTCTGTTATTAGTCTGTTATGAAGTAGCAGTGATAGCCTAGTGGTTAGAACGTTGGTCTCCCGAACGCGGGGGCCCGGCCCGGGTTCAAATCCTGGCACGCACCTCTAATTTTCAAATATTATGTGCGTATTACAAGTTAATTATCACTTGCTTCGGTGAAGGAAAACATCGTAAGGAAACCTGCACACCTGAGAGTTCTCCATAATGTTCTCAAAGGTGTGTGAAGTGTACCAGGGCATTTTCGCCAAAAAGTGTAAACATTGTAAATTATTGAAAAAAAATTTTTTGTTGAAATTTTGACCATTTTTTGAATTGTACTGTATTGTTATGTTATTTTCTTGCCAGAAAATATAATAAGGCGCTGAAATACTTACTGAAATTAAAATTACAGGACATTTTCTGCGAGGTGGAACTATAAATCGTTCCATTCGGTGACCAAATACGAATGACAATATAAATAAATTTAAACACAGTTTTGGTAAAATTAGTCTTTCATTAGGTTTATTAGGGATACAGGAATATATTAGTTAAAAAAAAACCAGTAAAATCAACATTAAAACTAGTTTTAGCATGTCATTTACCTACATCCCGTTACTATGTGGTCATTTTACTTTCTATTTTTGTCTTTTAAAAGCAAAAACACCAAACATTCTGAATCTTGGTATTTTTAAAGGGAAAACAAAAGTATTTTTTAATTTTATAAAATAAAAAAAATAAAATTTTTTGGAAAAGTAATTAACAATAGGATATTTTATTTTTCCTTTTTTTGGGGACAGTCACGGAAGAGAAAGATCGAAATAACGGAATGGAAAGTAAGGTTTTAGACACACATAGTCTTAAACATAACTTCCCGAGTAGGTAGAAGAAGTTTTTTAAACCACTAGGCTATCAAAAAATTAAATTTATTATATAATAAAACTATATCAAACTTACTTATTAAATAAGTATATTTCTATTAATAATAATGGGTGTACTTCCTTTTAGCTCATACCACCGATTGATCTGAACTGTGGTATCATAGACAAAACACCCGCCCGCATATTTAATTTTCAAGGTCACTTTGGAAAAAAACATGATTTTTAGTTTTTCACGTTTATTTTGCAAAGTATTGATTTTACAGAAAAATATTTCCCACAAAAGTTGAAGCCCATTAAGAGATTGACATTTTATGTCCAGTACATTTCTCTTGGGAGCCTGTGGTTTGAAAGAAAAATGCAAAATTCGTTCCGCATAATGTCTAAACATGTATCAGCATGTTTAAATACATAGGTATACCAAAATTCAGGTCAATCGGAGGTATGGGTTAAAAGGAAGTTTATCCATATTAATACCTATTGATAAGATTATCCTTATTTAAAGTCTTATAACCAAGTGGGCCGGCATCTGCGCCTTTTGTGACACCCTCGTATGTCAACATGGAATTGGTATTTGTCACCCCCGATTTAAGCGTTGTAAAAGCCACCCCAATACAGTTAAATTTACGTAAAAAAAGAACACTAAATCAAAAATAAAACTATTTTTATAAATAAATTTCTGAATTTAAATTTTGCCGCAATAAAATAGTTCATATAATAATCTGACAGCATTTAGAACAAACTATAATATAACTCAATAAAAAATATTTTAAGTAGTTTCTCAACCCAATTGCCACAGTGTACCATCAACTTTATCCACTCCATTCCGCTACTTTTGCCTTCCACATAATACGTTACCACGAGTATAGTCTCGGAACGGAAGTAACGGATTCCCGAACAGAATATTCAAATTGAAATTTTGATTAAATTTAATTATATATACTAGGAAAATGTTTACAAATATGTTTCGTTAAAATATTAGCTTTTAGATACAATAATTTTCATAAAAATATATTTCCATTTACCCTGACAAATCTGCAGTTTCAGAAGGGAACTTTAAAATTGCTACGAGGTCGATTCAACTTTATTTATTTAATTCCTGAAAAACAAGTGAAAAAACACTGACATAACCGTGCACAGATTGTCATGGGATTATTCAAAAATGATTTGCGATACGTAATATTTATCAGTTTTCATCGTAGAATTTACAAAAAATACAAAACCACGGTAACGGATAGTGGAATTCCACCCGAACCCTTTTTTGAAATTTATTTTGAACTCTGTTTTCAGCCAATTTTCAGTCCAAAACAGATTAAAAATTAACCTTTTTACAGTGTTGACAAAGAGATAATGTTATTTAGCCCCAAATTTGAACGATTCTGATCAAACAAAACATGTTTTATCGCATGTTTTGTAGTCGAACGCTGCAGGGGACATCGCAAAAACGATGGTCTTATTTTGTTAAATTATTAATAAAAATTATATTAGGCAATAATTACAACTTTTGTTGGTGTTACCGTAAAGTTTATTAAACAAGTAAACAAAATAAAATTAAGATTTTTTCTTTTTCACATTATAATTAAGAAAATTCGAAGTATGAAGTCAGGGGACACGGTAAAAACCCAATTTACAATTTTTGGCGAAAATGCCCACCAATCCGCACTTGGCCAGCGTGGTAGACTATGGCCTGTACCTCTCACATTGTGAGAGGAGACCCCGAGCCCAGCTGTAGGACAATTATGGGTTGTTGCTTTGCTTTTTTTTTAATCTGTTATTTGAAAATGATAAAGGTTATAGGTTAGGTAATAAAATGTTCTTAATTCATTAGTTTTTAAGAGTGTTGGATAGACAAAATTGAGGGAAACATATACATTGGAATTAAATTTAAAAAAAATGTAGATTGACAAATTGCAAGTACGAGTATGTGGCATACCCAATTGAGGGGCCAATAGTGTTAAAAAACCGAGCAAGTACGCACTTGCGACTTAATCAGTTTATAGACTATTACTTATCGACTATTACTTATCGACTATTACTCATTAAGTACTTATGCTAACATAACCATGATAGTTTTCCTTGTAAATTCTTCATATAACCTATTTTTGAGATTTTTTTCACTTGTCCAACTCCAACCGTTTAGCCAGCAGGGGGAGAATTATACTTGACTCTAATCATTAGCATTTTAAAGCCAAATATTTTGCAATCGGACTCCTAATTCCAAAAATGATCCTAGAAGATCCATAATATTCTTGGAAGACCTTTTCAACGATATCCCATACTATGGTGTATACGACGAATAAAAAATTCATCCTCACGTTACCTGTAGGGGTACCTCCCCTATGACCCACCGCTGCCACTGTTAATTTATCCTCACGTTACCTGTAAGGGTACCTCCCCTATGACCCACCGCTGCCACTGTTAATTTATCCTCACGTTACCTGTAAGGGTACCTCCCCTATGACCCACCGCTGCCACTGTTAATTTATCCTCACGTTACCTGTAAGGGTACCTCCCCTATGACCCACCGCTGCCACTGTTAATTTATCCTCACGTTACCTGTAAGGGTACCTCCCCTATGACCCACCGCTGCCACTGTTAATTAACACCTCTGATTAAGGAAACTAATGGAACTGTTACAATATCATCATTGAGATACAGGAGCTGTTATACCTACGAAAAAAATGTGCATACCTACGCAACATAACATGGCGGTTTTGTTCCTACTAATGTCCAATTTGACGTGACTTTGACATTCCTTTGTCAAAGTGAGTTTTAGTAGTTAGGACCTTAGTACCTTGGTAATAAGTCACAATTTACACTGTAGTAAAGAGATAAAACAAAATGGCGAACACGGCACACGTCTGACGTCATGAAAAATTTGACAATATAGCGAAACTGTTGCGTATAGATTTGGATTGTTTTTATTTCATACGTTAGACAAGGACGCTACTATGTTTATTATTTCGTCCTTTAAACTATTCCATAACTAAGTATCTATATGACATTATAACAAGTCCTTATAATATAAGTCAATGCAATATCACATAGATACTTCGTTATATAAAAGCTCAGAATACGAAATAATAAACATAATGGCGTCTTCGTCTAACCTATACAATGAAAACAAGCCAAATCTATACGCAACAGTTTCGCTATACATATTGGAAAATTTTACATGACACACCACGTGTGCCACGTGTGTCCACCATATTGTGACGCTCTTTAATTACCGTGTAAACTGTGACTCAGATTATCTAATTCTATAATCTGAGGCCGACCCTTTACACCTGTAAGTATTTACGTAATATTTACGTAAAACCTTACACGGCTGTATTTACACATAATAACAATGATATTATATATTAAAAATTAAAATGTGTGCAATTCACACGTGGTAGAAGTGAAACTTTCCAAAATTTTGGTTTCAAGATAATGAGATGAAAAAGCAATAAATCGAATCTTCTACCTTGTTCCTCGCGCCATCTATGAATACAACTTAGCACTTTTTAAAAGATAACCACGAACATAAGAAAAAGAAAACAGTGGTAACTAACGCCATCTTTTAACATAATATGAAGAGTAAAATGAGGAGCTAGCGCCATCTATCTAGCAATAAAACGAATCTTCTATCTTATTCCTCGCGCCATCTATGAATACAACTTAGCATTTTTACTGTCGCGATGTCGTTTTTATTTATTTTAACTGACGAATATTTCTGTCTCATTCTTTCCTGGCTTCATCCTACACATTTTTGTATTTGTGTCTCTTACCTGTCGTTTTTTCCGTTGCATCCGGTTTGAAATCATAACGATTCTAAAGAAGTTTCACTTCAAAAAGAGGCAGATATGTCATAAGCGCGCGCGTTGTGTGACCCAAAATGTTCCCAATTGGGAACTCTTATTCAGGTGAAGAAAGAGATAGCGATGTAGTTTTGACGCGAGAGCGATAAAGACGTGCGATAAAGCAATAAAGCGTGCCTTGCGGACATCGGAACAGATTTTTCGGTTGATTTGTAAGGGCATAACGTATCTATATTTATTTAAACATCATTGCATATTAATAAACTTAGAGTAAATAATGCTTACGTAAGTTTTTTGAGTTTTACTTACGTAAATTATTACAAGCCATTTACACATACTTACAGAAATCATAACTGAAAATGCCCTCTCGTCGTTAAGTCAAAGCAGCTGCTGCCTATAATAATTATCATTTTAACTAAAAGACGAAAGCAAAGACAATGTTGGGTAAAACCTCGGCTGGAAAATACTCATTTTTAGGGTTCCGGTTAGACTATTTTACTGATCTTGTTATGTAATTAAAATAATTGTGAAATATCGTCGTTTTATTGGGCTGAGCCTGTGTAACTAGCTATTGCCCGAAGCTTTGTACGCGGAATCCAAATTATACTTATCATATTTCACCCCATAATTACTATATTATATTCTTTCTTTCTTTCTTTTTCTTCTTTCTTTCTTGGCCGGCAACGCATCAGTGATGCCTTTGATGCTGCTGATATTTATGGGCGGCGATAGCCACTTACCATCAGATGGATCGTCAGCTCGTTTGCTGGCTATTTCTATAAAAAAATACTATTTCACCCCTTGGGAATTGAATTTTGAAAAATCCTCCTGGTGTGGCATATAGCGTGTAAATAGCTCTAGCCGGTGTACTTGCGTACAAAGTTACGGTTATGGGCAAAGATAACAACTGGATCCCACTCACCCTGCTTCGTCCTGGAACGCCCACGCAGTCCACGATATTCTATCGATGAGATGACGATGAAGCCGGCCGGCGTGATGAAGGGAATCCGTCGCTACTTATTTCACTACACCAAATCCCGTACTTTATTTTATATTAGATTGAAGGGTGCACCCTATAGTCACGAATCTTCACAATATTTTGAGGAAAACTTGTTAATATAACCGTTTTACACAACAATAAAACGATTATTATGAGCCTGTCTAAAACACAGCGTCGCTTATGAAGAAGCAATGTGTACTCACCTTTATTTTCCTTTGTACTTACAGTTTTGACGTTGCTATATCCAATATCCGGACGCTGACATCTGTCTAGTCTCTGTCACCTGAAGGCGCGAGCTTCGTATAGTTGTCATTGTAGTCTTCACCAGAAAGAACTTTCCGGCGACGCTGTGTTTTCTCTCGGCTCATAATAATCGTTTTATTGTTGTGTAAAACGGTTATATTATGAGCCTGTCTAAAACACAGCGTCGCTTATGAAGACGTGTTTGTTATCTGCTGGTGACTAAAGAACACACGCAATGTTGAAAATTCAGAATGTATATTAATATATTATAATCAGTCTAATTTCTCTAATTAACACAATATACTTATTTGAGGTTCTGTTAATAATCACATAACTGCTGTATAAACGATTCATTCAACATTTAAATCAAAAATAAAGAAACTTAAAAATAGTAAATAACAAAACTTATTGGAAAATTAATTGGTAATTGAATAAGTATATAATTTTAGATAGCACAGAAATTATCAAATAAATTATTATTAGCGATGTCGCGTGCCTGTGTCTCAATCTCTCGACAATAATATTTTTTAAATGTGTTTTCACAGCTCCAGTTACCCCTTTCTAGTATTTCCTCTATGGGCGTTTCTCTAGCCAAGCCAGTGAGGCAACAGCTGATCGACAGCTGCCCGGAGATGCTTTAATTCCTGAGTCTTTGAGAACTGAACGAATCCAACCACCGATCATGGTTTTAGAAGCAGCTCTTACGTCACCACGTACTGTTATGAAAAGATGATTGATCTCCTTGTTCTCTTCTCTTCTAGTCCTACTTTGTTCTATATAATGTCGAATCCATGTAACGGGGCATATAGACTCAATTTGGTGTTTTCTAAGCTCCCATCCTGACTGTCGCTTTGATCCCTTATCGGTTTTGGAACCATAGGAAGGCCACAACCTTATAACTTCACCTTCATCCTTATATTGAGAGTCTGAGAGACTCAGAAGGGTAAGATCGTGTATTCTTCTACCCGATGCCAATAGTAATATAGTGGCGAGTCTACGAGTTGTTTCAAAGAGTGTATCTTTTTTATTGTTATTGATTAACCACTCAAATACTTGTCTGGGATCCCAAATAGGACACTTATGTGCGATAGGTTTTGCATTCTGAATGGCTCTTAAAACACTCTTAACTAAAAAGTGGGAGAAAATCTTCTCATCTTGGCCACAATATGTAGATATAGCTGATTTGTGAAGTAACATGGTTTTATACGAGAGTCCCTCGGTAAGGAAAGTGTCAGCAAGAAATTTTGCCACATCTTCTGGTCTCGGAGCTTTAGCATCTAAGCTATACTTTGTACACCATGTAACCCATCTATTCATTGCTGGTAAATATGTATTAACCGTTGATTGTCTCCAGCATCCACTGAGTAATTTTTTCTGCTCTTCAGTCCAGGTAGCTATTTTTTGTGCCCACCCCCAATCTTCCAAATTTGAAGTGTTAGTTTGTCTAGGTAAGGTGGAGGAAGACCGGTTGTTAGGTCTATCAGAACTTCCTGAAGGTTTGCTATTACATGCGGCAGATCCTGTGCTCTCGATTCCAGATCTGGTTTCCAGAATGGGCGTTCCCAATTTGGAGCTACTAGCAGGTACGTACCTTTCGCGCTGTTGAGGTGCGCCAGGACGCGAGGTATTAAGCTCGGGGGCGGGAATATCCACGCCAGTTGATAATCCCAGTTTCGATGGTTACGTATCTTCTCACAACATGGGACCTTTTTGATGCAAAAAGATCGATGTTTGGAGTTCCCCATAATGCAAAAACCTCCGCGGTCGCTGGGGGTAGCAGATGCCACTCTGGGATTGGTCGTCTCCGTGACAACCGATCGGCAATTAAATTGTACCTTCCCGGAAGGTATTGCGCGGATAGTATTATGTTCCACTGGTCCAGAAGAACTAACAATTGAAACGTCAGAGCTAGAAGACCTATTGATCGAGTACCCCCCTCCTTGCGTATGTACGCGATCAGGGTACGATTGTCCGTCTGTAAGAGGATGTGCGAGTCCTTCAGCCTGGGAGCCTGAGCCCTTATTGCCGACAACACAGCATACATCTCTTTTTTGTTGCTGTGCCAGCTCTTTTGACGTTTGTTCCAACAACCTGCTAATTGAATCTGATCCAATTGCGCTCCCCAACCCATACCTGAGGCGTCCGTGCTTAAAAAATGGCTTATTTTGGGCAGATGAATGGGAACAGCAGCCGCAGTTATGGCTCCGAGCCACCACTTCACATCTTTCAATGTTGCAACCGTCATGTGAACTATCCTCCGAGGATCGTTTTGAAATTGACGGATTAACATTTGCATGTGCCTGCAGTGGAGACGACCGCGTGTAATAGATTTGTACAGTGTAGAGTATGTAAAATTTAAAATCAATAATTATAATATTCTAAATTTATGTCTGTCCTATATAGCAAGGCGATAAAGAATAATGAATTGTTTGTAATCTATATTGGTATTAATAAAAGTGAACCAACAAAAGAAACACATAAGGTGTATAGTTTTATTACTTTATTAGTAATTGTAATTAAGTAACCTTTTTCATATTATCATGGAGGTAGGTAAATAAGTAATACAAATATTAATTTATTTAGACCCTGGTTCGCAATGTGCTTTAGTCATTAGAGAAGAGCCAGGAAGAAACTCTAAGACAGCACCGTTACCGCTATAATATTATATTAATTATAATTATAACATTAATTATAATATAATGTTACACTATGTATAATGTTTTTCATAAACAAATTATAAACTGGCAGTGCTACAATATCACCTTATTATACTAGCTTGGCTATATTGAATTAAGATACAGAAATAATTATATAAACTAGCAAAGACACAATATGCTTTACAGCATTAAAAATACAACGGTATATAGTATTGAAAGTAAGGTAGGTACTTAACTTCTGCAGGAGGATTTAGTTATGTTCCATAGTCGGCACTGACTGAATTAATCACCACGTAACTTCAACACCATTATGAGACTAATCTTATAATATAATAATATATTAGCAATGTATTAACTTTACTTCTTATTCGGTTCTGCACTGGGACAGAATTGAGATAGAATTGAGACCCGACAATACAGCGTAGTTTCTTTTTATACTTTTACCCTCACAATGTCACCTGATCGACTAATCGTTGATTATTGCCATATGCAATTTAAATTAATGAAATACCAAATAATTTATCATACTTGATAAACATAATTCTACGTTAATTTAAAACAGGCTGTAAGTATATAATAACAGCTAATAATATATTAATATTTCAATGGTTCAAGTATTAACAATTCTACTTCCTTTCAGAATAATTGCAACACATAAGACATCAGTCATCTTATTCTCGTAAACATCCTAATTTTATAAGTAATATTTATCGTATATATTTATACTAATCTATCACGTGCAACGACCATGCAAGCAAAATTGAGTAGGCCCAGAAGGTGTTGAAGCTGGCGAAGATTGCAAGCTTCTAGCCGTAACACTTTCTTCAAGGCTGTGGTAATAACTATTTCCTTTTTCGTGGGTAGAGACATAATGTTCTCTTGAGTCTTCCATATCAATCCTAAGAACTCTATTATTTGAGTAGGTATTAATATTGATTTCTTGGTGTTGACCTGCCATCCGAGAGCTCTCAGGAGTTTCACGGCCTCCGCGGCCTGGACGGACAATACAGTCCGATCCTGGTGAGCTAGGAGGAAGTCGTCTAGATAAACTAGAACCCGACAACCTCTCTTGCGTAGGATCTCCGCGACCCAGCAAGTGATTGCGGCGAATAACCGCGGGGCTGATGAAAGGCCGAATGGTAGGCAAGTCATCTGCAGTACTTCTCCCAAATAACTCACTCGTAGGAATGGCCTGTGAGAGTGAGCTATAGGAATGTGGAAATAAGCTTGTGATAAGTCGATCTTTACAAGCCAATCGTCTTGTTGTAAAAAGTTGGGAACAGATGCTTGAGAAATCAGGTGGAACGGTTTTGTCTTTATATATCTGTTCAGGCCTCTTAAATCGACTATAGGCCTCAGTCCCCCATCGCTCTTCTTCACGAGAAACATTCGTGAAAAGTAACTTGGGGTTAGAATTTTTGGAGTCTCTAGGATTTTTAATTTTTTCAGTTCTTAAATTTGAATGGACATTTCGGGAGACGGTCTTGTGGCAAATTTCTGAACCACTCGCGTCGATGGATAAATCAAGGGTGGTTTTTTCATTAATGGTATTCGGGATGCCGTTATTGCCTTTAAAACCAATTTGTTTGCTCCTAACTCCTTCCACATTTTTTGAAAATCTCTCAAGCATCCCCCCCTGAAGATTATTTGATTGTCACTTTTCTTCTCTTGTTGGTCTGTCCTGACGGGGACGAAAGGAAGATTTCTTTCCCTGGCCTTTGCCCTTAAATTTATCAATCCTCTGATTTTTTGACGAATATTTAAATTTTTTTGGAGGGTATGTTGAAGTCGATGGCCCTGGCTCGTGTCTTCTTTTAAAAATATTTTTAGATTCCTTGGCTATTGGAGGGTTAAGCCACATCTGTGGGCCGCCTAATGATTGTATTAAGGGTAAGAGCTTTTCCCTATCAAAAAGATGTTCGGTGCTCGGTGGTATATTTCGAAGTGCTGACTGAATAGGTTTGTTCGCGATCTCTTTCAATATCCTTTCACGTCTTATTTCCACACACTCAGCTCTTTTCCCGCATATTATCTGAAGAGTATCTTCGATATTTTTATACGTTTGAGAGTTATTTCCGAAATTAAAAGATATTTTTTCGAATAAACTTTGTGGGTTAAGTTCTTGAGGAGATTGGCAAGCCCAATCAACAATATTTTGTAAACTAGATCGTAACAACTCTCTCTGTTCAAGGACAGCATTCGACAAGGCCGCTACTACAGCCTCTGTTCCCGCTAAATAATCTTTATCTTTATTGAGGTGGCAAAGTTCATCATTTAACTTTAATTCTACAAAGGCAGGTGTTGCTGCAAATATTTGAAGGGCTTTGGAATATCTAACGTGTTTCCACAGAGGATCTCCAAAATGTTGTAATTCTTTAATAATTTTGACTCTTTCAGTGGAGGCAGCCCTTATTAGTTTCGACTTATTATAATCTGTCTCAATTGTACCAAATTCCAAAATCCTCCTGGATTCGTTAGGGTTAGTAATAAAATTTGTAAGAGTATCACTAGCCCTATCACACGTGAGATTATTTTTTAGGGTACCCTCACTACCCTCATTTTGATACGAGCCGCCAAGATTTTGCATATATAAGTTGGAAAGGTAACTCACCTGAGTTATCAAAGCATCAACACGTGGATCGGGTATGGGTGTATGATCATTTTTTCTCTTATGGGAAGGTCTCTCACTCTCTGAAGAGGAGGTAGAATTTGAATTCGATGACGCGGCTTCACCGTCATCGGCGTTCGAAACCGACGGAATTTCGATATCCTCACTCATAACTAATAGATTTAATTATAGTGCACTGAATTATTTCACGTTTTGGTCACTTTTTACACTCTAACAATTTATAAATTAGCAGAGCAAAATTTTACGAACAGTAATGGCGGCGAGTAACACACGCAATGACAACTATACGAAGCTCGCGCCTTCAGGTGACAGAGACTAGACAGATGTCAGCGTCCGGATATTGGATATAGCAACGTCAAAACTGTAAGTACAAAGGAAAATAAAGGTGAGTACACATTGCTTCTTCATAAGCGACGCTGTGTTTTAGACAGGCTCATAATTACCAATACATCAATTAATTTCGCAGCACGTACTCGTGTGTCGTAAAAGGTTATGGCGGACGTCACATTCAGACTGTCGTCTCAATCGGCGCGATCGCAGCGCCGCGCGCGGCTTTCAAATTATATTCCAATTAGGACTCCTAACGCCATCTAGCGGCGTAGAAGCACTCTAATGAGCGGACCAGTATTCGAGATGTATCTTTGCCAGAAAGTAATTTTAAATAAGGAAAGCGGTACTGCTTCACCACCTCCCTTAGTGGACTACGTCATAAGAGGAATACGTGTGGAAAATTTTAAGTTTCTAGTCTAGGGTTTGGCCTGTGCGTTGATACATCATACTTTTACCACCTTTTACCTTTTGAAGTGAAAACATCTTTAGCATCGTTGTGATTTGAAGGTTGATGAAACAAAAAAGCGACAGTTAAAAAAGACAGATACATAAATTCATAAGATTTAACGTGGTAGAAAATGAGATAGGAAGCATTATACTTATAATTCGTCGGAAATATCTGTGGACCTGGCTCGATGACGTCATGCAAACTGGAGAGATAGCAAAGCAAATCGAGATGTAAAGATTAAAAATATTATTTTGATTTGTGTGTATCTACTTTTTTACATTTTTATACAACTTTTAGATCAGTCTGTACTTTATAGGGTTCCGTGCCCAAACTGTGTCAACGGGACCCTATTGCTAAGCACCGGCTGTCCGTCCAACCGTCTGTCTGCAAGCTGTGTCTTATGAACCGTAATAGGTAGACAGTTGAAATTTTCACAGAGTTTCAGGGATGACCACGATCCCTGTAACTGGGTCGAAATATCGGCGTATAAAATAAAATAAAATATATATCGTGAGTACCCGTATTATACTTAAGATGTTTTCAGTCCGCGATGAGTTAAGTCTAAAATCATGCACTGTTTTTAAATACTTTCAAATGCTCTTTTAAATATTTTCAAAGAATTTATCAACAAAAAATAAGAATTTCATTCTTTCATTCTGTCGATCGACCAACCGATTATACAGACAGTAAAAATGCTAAGTTGTATTCATACAGGAATGTGTCTGGGAGTATCGTCGACTTATTTCTAACTATATTATCTAGAACATACGTGAAAATCAGCCATGAGAAAATACGTGAACTTAGTAATGATTTTTTGTACCTTGATCACGTGATACCTGGAAATTGGCCGTTTTTCCAAGCTAGCAAGTAGGCGTTCAATCATAGTACATACTAACACTACTCAATCGTCCACATTTCGTCCGTCAGAAAATATGTGAGGTCTGGCGGCCCTGGGCTCTCCGCCTATCACAGTAGGGCCTTGTTGAAGCATTGACGTAGCTTGTAAACCAAACTAATTTTGAATAAATATATTTGAATTGAATAAGATTAGAATGGAATTGTTAATTTAAATGACAATGAATAAGTCCTTTAGTATTAACAGAAGCTCACAAAAGAACCAATTGAACTAATAACGAATTACGTATGATTAACTCAAACAAATTACAATAGAATTTAATATCTACGTGTCTGTTTTACGCATATTTATCTTTACAATCACCTAAACTACAACAAAAGAAAGAAGACAAGGAAGAACATTATTATGAAATCAACTACCACTCTGTCCATGGTTTTGCCCGCGCTTTCGGGATAATATTAATAAACTTGATAAGTGCGAGTTAAACTCGCTTGGAGAGCTTTTTGAAAATGAATCCTAGCTAGATCGATTTATCGCCCCCGAAACCCCCTGCATATTAACTTTCATGAAAATCGTTGAAGCTATTTCCGAGATTCAGAAAATATATATCGACGCGTGAAAGGAAAAATTGACTGCGACATTGAGCTAACTTTACAGGAGAGCAGTTTAAAGTTGAATTTTTATAGAAAAGTTATTGTATAATTATATATATGCCACAATATAGATGATAAAATAAGGTTTCCAAAACAGTAAGAATAACGTCGGAAGGAGGATTACAAAAAAAATATATAAAAAATATATGATTCCAACTTTTAACTGCTCTCCTGTAAAGTTAGCTCAATGTCGCTTAGTCAATTTTTCCTTTCAGGCGTCGATATACAATCATTGCTCGTTTAAAGGTACTAAAAAAACATGAGAGGTGTCAAGGGACACCCGGATGGAACGAAGTTCCTTTTGATTTAAGTATTGTTGAATCACGCTAGTAGCGCCATCTCTGTAAAACTCTCTGAATCACTTCAAAAAAAGTGTCGTCATTCGTAAGAATCAAAAAGTGTCGTATTTTTCCGTCTAGCCCCCTTTCACAACGCTAAGGAACTTCGTTCCAATAATGTTTCAAACTCATAGCCCCACACTAGGTTCCCTGTGTGAGTACCATGGACAACACACAAAGACAAGGGCATTTACATCCAGACCGAGAACAAAAATTCAAACTCATCATTCAAACCGCCTCGCAGGAAATCGAACCCAGGACCGTTGCCACAGCAATCGGGCATGGTAACAATAGCGCAATAGTTCGTCAATTGTTTAATTTGTTACTTTGCACAGATGGCCAGTAATTATTAATTTAACAAATTGATGATATGTACATTACATTTAGAAAAATTATATAAATAAGAAGAGTACGGAGAATTAGTACCATTCGAAAATATGTCGCTCTTTCGGTGCTTGCTTCTCTTGGCTCTGGTAAGAAATAAAAATTTTATGTACCTACTTTACTGGTGAAAAATAATTCTCCTAAAACAAATGTGACTTCAAAATTAGAGATAACTTAACTTCTCGTCAGATCTCGCTCAAATGTAAATGGAATTTAAATGATAAGCACCAGCTTTCGAATATAAAAAGAATCATCAAAATCGGTAAAAAGTTATGAGATAACATAAAAATATAGTTGAATTGAGAACCTCCTCCTTTTTTAAGTCAATTTAAAAATAAGCTACATATGTATATTAATATCTTAATATATATAAATTATGTGTCACGTTGTTTGTCCGCGATGGACTTCTAAACTACTTAACCGATTTTAATCTTTGCACACCGTCTGCAGTTTGATTCAACTTGAAAGATAGGATAGCTTACATCTCAATTTATAGTCGCAATATTTTATTGCAAATTATTTCCGCGTGCGAAGCTGCGGGCAACAGCTAGTCTATATATAAAACACAAAAAATGTTTATACGGATGTCCTTTATGTACACTGATACCATCCAACCGATATGCCCCAAAATGGTTTCGTTTGAAAGGTAACAATCCGAAGGTGGTTGGAGACCACTAAAACAATGCATTAGGCACATTCAGTCCATTGATAAAGTCGATTTTCCACTTTTCCACATAAAAAATTTATAATTAGATAATAATTCTTTCATGTGAGATAATAATTATGTAAAAATGGCGCCTTAAAGTCAACGTCACACTAAACTGATCTGTCTTTCTCATCTTTAGAAAAGTTTTTAGCGTAGTGGACTAGGCCGAGTATTCAATTCACTAGTTGCATAATAATTGGAACGAAGTTCCTTATCGCGCGTTATGAAAGGGGGCTAGACGGAAAATTTTCTTACGAAAAAATGGTACGATACTTTTTGAAGTGATTCAGAGAGTTTTAGAGAGATGGCGCTGTACAACTTTCTGAATCACGCTAGTAGCGCCATCTCTGTAAAACTTTCTGAATCCATTCAAAAAACAATACTTAAATCGAAAGGAACTTCGTTCCATCCGGGTGTCCCTTGACACCTCTCATTTTTTATTATGTAGTAACTACATTAGATTATACAGTAACATAACACATTCTATACAACACGTAGTAATTATTTTAATTTTAATTTATGGAGATATTTACTAAACAAGAGTACTTAATCTGATTTCTTAACAAGTATAAATTAAAAATATCTAAAACCCGTCTACATAAAAAACCATGATGTACCTTTTTGAAATCCTTATGGTGAGCTCTTTAATTTCATACCCATAATATTATTTTGTATTCGATTTATTTTTATTTTTTGATAATTCAAACAATGGTATCTCACAGCCACCATATTGTTTTTTAATTTCACTTATCTAAGAACTCTTGGGTTATCAAGACGAATCTAACGATATCTTAATTATATAAATCCCTTCAGCGGTATCTTCCAAACCGCCAAATAAGGTAATAAAGAATATTACATGCATACATACAAACATACATATATACATACAAGATACGCGCGAAAAACAACGCTTCCTGGCAGTCTCGTAATAAAAAGTCTGAATTTTCTTGGTGTCTTCGTTAGTTATCATAATAAGGGTCAAATCTTTCAAACTAAAATAGAACTACTTCCTTTCATCTTAAAGTTGAAATTTCCCACAGTGATTTGGTTCCAAAGACAATGCATTTTTAATGATGATCTCATACTAGGTTCAGCCAACAGCAGAAACACAAAATTTTTCATGCTTGTTATTTATAAGTTCTTGTCGTCCAATGATATTGGAACGAAGTTCCTTATCGCCCGTTGTGAAAGGAGGCTAGACGGAAAATTACGAAACTTTTTGATTCTTACGAATGACGACACTTTTTTTGAAGTGATTCAGAGCGTTTTACAGAGATGGCGCTGTACAACAAAACAATACTTAAATCGAAAGGAACTTCGTTCCATCCGGGTGTCCCTTGTTATAAATAAAAATAGGTAGATATGTATGTCACTAGCGTGCCGAAGATGAAGATCGTAACAGTGGTCAATTGACCTCTGTCTGCTCTGTCATTACAAGACGATAGGTAGTTTTGTTGTTGTCAGAAGTGCTTGAGATTTGACATACAACGTTAAAATGCCTTCGTGTATTATTGTAGTGTGATTGGTGTAGTGAAACAAAAGATAAACGTGTGTGTGTGGTAGCTCTTTTCGGAACAGATTTTTTGGTTGATTTGTAAGGGCATGACGTATCTATAGTTTTTTAAACATCATTGTTGTCGTCAAATTTTGGTGATATTGTAAGTGATGGTGAATATTTCAGATTGTGGCAGCCTCAGCCACGTTCAACAAGAGGTTAGAGTTGAGTTCCCGAGGCAGCTGTGGAAGATTCTGTGGTCTGACCAGAAGAAACTATGGCCTTAGTCGGGTAAGTATTTTTTTAATGGAAATAGCTGACAAACTAGCTATCTCCTTGAAACTAGCCGTCCAGATGTATATAATTTTCTTGGTGCTGGTACGCCTACCCCAGCAGTAAAAAAATAAATTTTAAAAGCGCCATAGTACTTATATTGACAAACTTTTAATTTGACATATTTATTTAACAAAATATTTTCTGCGTTATTATATTTTATTCTATTTTTGTTTTACAGAATCACAATAAGCACCTGGGTATTTTCGGTAAGTATCGATTGTTAATACCTAATATTTCTTTAATATTATTTAAGATATTCTAAATATTATTAGAATATCTTAAAAGAATCTTTACATTTTTTAGCAGTCATTTTTCACTCTGTATTTATTTCTTCTTTTCCTTTTTAACCCAGAGTAAAAGTTATTTTTCTTGATATAAGTGATTTAATTCCTTCTCTTTTATACCTGTTTCCTTGTAACATGCTTTCAAATTATACTTTTTTAACTGAAAGCGCATTATAGAGTAATTGTATATTACCTAAATCATTAAAACCCATAACTCGCACCTTCGGTGCAACAAAGGCACAACAGCTTTTTTTGTAATTTTACATGAGAGGACTTTAAGATTTTTTCACATTCGCATTTATTTTCATATTACTGGATTACTATCTGTAATAGGTTAAAGATATAATATACTATTAATTGTTTATAGTTTTTGCTATAGTTTCACGTAAAATGCCTGTTTTATAGACAATTTGGCATACTAACTCAATTTTACAGTTTTGGCTATTTGTGACTTTGTTGCACCGAAGGTGCGAACTATCCTCTCACAATGTGAACTGTGGCCTCTACTTGACCAAGTACGGATTGGACTTCACACACCTGAGAATAGGTATCATAACGAACTATCAGGTGTGCAGGTTTCCTCACGATGTTTTCCTTCACCGAAGCAAGTGATAATTAACTTGTAATACGCACATAATATTAGAAAATTAGAGGTGCGTGCCAGGATTTCAACCCGGGCCCCCGCGTTCGGGAGACCAACGTTCTAACCACTAGGCTATCACTGCTAATTTCTCTTAAGTAATGTACATAAAATATTATGTTAAAATTAAATTTTTCACTAATTATGATTTTCCTCTCAGGATTCATTGAAGCTGGAGTTAACGGTAAGTTATTTCACAGTTGTTCGATTTTTAAACTTTTTTTATTTACCTTAGAATCTGTGAAACTTTAAGGCGAGCTTTTCCCTAAAAATGGTGTTTTTAAATGCGTTTTATACATAACTGGTACATAATAAAATTCTAAAAAAATATATGTTATTGAACAGTCTTTGTTTTCATGGTCGTATTAAAAACGATACAGGATACAAAACATAATATCAATAATTTTAAATGTAATTATACTTAGTGGACTAAACAATTTAATTTGTAATTAAGCTTAGGAATTTTCTTTGAAATACCTAAGTGCTCTGTGATTTTTAGAGTGCCGTAGTAGTGATGTAATTGTAGTTCTGTTATAATGCATCCTATAGCATAGCATCTCATAGCATTTAAGTTGGTTAGAATTTTTTTTTTTCTTTTAATTTCAGCTAAATTCAACCTGGTAAAGAAAATATTTGGTGCCTACTCAAATATCGGTATGTATTATTCACTATGTTTAAGTAATTCTTTTAGCACACATCAGAATCTGATGATATTAAATTTTTCCGAATTAACACAGAATGAAATTACTTCGTCAAAATGTTATTAGGTCAGTAGTTGTGCAATATAAGTAAAGTTCCCGTTTAACATGCTCTCAGACCTCTTTCTTTCTTTTTATTCTCTTCTTTTTGGCCGGCATTAATGATGCCTCTGATGTCTTCTGCATCTGATGATACAGTTTTAATTTTCATCAATATCGGCCCCAGACTCCTTTTTATAAAAATTAAAACTGTATCATTAAGATGGCGCCCAATTATAACAGCATGGTGTCAATGTGTGCGTGTGATACTTGTACGAATAGAGGAGTTGGTATTACTATGGGTGCTTCACTGACTTGTTGTTGACATTCCGTCTGTTAAAAAATTGTCGACAAATCTCCTGCAGCAATAAAAACTTCATTACAATCACTAGACGTTTATATACATGTCTGCGTTTATGAGTAGCCCGAAATAATGCACATACAGATAAAAATTCTTATTAATAATGTAAGATCTATTGCGTTTATAAATATCCTAATAATAGATTAAATCTTAAATCAGTTATTATTGAAGCGAAAACTTCTTTAGCATCGTTGTGAATTGTGATTTGAAAGTCGACGAAAAGAAAAAGCGATAGTAAAAAGAGACAGACACATAAATTCATAGGATTTAACGTGGAAGAAAATGAGATAGGAAGCATTATATAGTGTTTCTCATGTTCGTGGTTCTCTTTGAGTTACATTAAAAGTTCTAAGTTGTTTTATAACTGGATAGATGGCGCTAGCTGCTCATTTTACTCTTCATTATGTTAAGAGATGGCGTCAGTTACCACTGCTTTCTTTTTATAATAAAATTCTTCAAATATGCCGAAAACTAATGCAGAATGTTGTCGCGATTATCGAAAAAGTTTTTAAAGGTTTCACTTCTACCACGTGTGAATTGCACACATTTTTTTCCATAAACCGACATCAAACACTTTAAATCAGTATTTTGTATGCATAATTCAGTGTGTTGTATGTATGGTTATTGTTACCAAAGATGCCTCTTTTTAATATGTAATATCATTGATTGTTACAGATATTGCTACGGATCTAGATGTGGCTATCGATACAACATTAAATCGTAAGTTATTTGCGTTCTAAGGTTTGGCCGCATCTTTATCATTTTAGTCTTTGGTGACAACAAAAGTAAAATGTTATTAATAATAATAAATAATAGCAAAAATATAAATAATTGTATTTTGCAGTATCCAAGGGTGTGGGACTTCTTATCGACTCTTGGATTCAAGGACGTAAGTGTTATACAGATAAGTAATTATAATAAATAATTGGAACGAAGTTCCTTATCGCGCGTTGTGAAAGGGGGCTAGAGGGAATAAATTAATCAAAATTGTAAAAATTTTTTAGGAAACGCTTTTATATAAAATTAGCTACAAGTTGTGAAAATTTCAAGTTTCTACGTAAAATAGAACATAGAGAATTATGCGTCTAAAGTCTGAAAATCGTTTTTTTTAATTTAACAACAAATAAACAATGAAAATTAGTTTAAAATATGATTTTCGTGTATTGTCATCGGAAATACACATGTCTGCCAAATTTCATCAATTTTCATTAAAGGGAAGTCATTCAAATTAACGTTACAAGATTTGATGCTCCGAAGTGAAGCTAAATAAAAGCGTTTAAAAATACGACACTTTTTGATTCTTACGAATGACGATACTTTTTTTGAAGTGATTCAGAGAGTTTTACAGAGATGGCGCTACTAGCGTGATTCAGAAAGTTGTACAGAGATGGCGCTGTACAACAATACTTAAATCGAAAGGAACTTCATTCCATCCGGGTGTCCCTTGACACCTCTCATGTTTTTTTTATTGATATTTGATCCGCAGTTTTTCATATTAATAATATAAAAATAGATACGTATTATTTTATTGATGTATGAATATTAAATATTTTGTTTTTTTTTTCAGTTGGCGACATCTTTGAACGATGTAAGTTCTTTTTGGTATTCTGTTGTTTTTTTATTTCCTTATTATTAATTTAATGAATATCCCCCCGTTAGTCTCATTTTTGATGTTTAATTATTCAAAATTCAAAAATCTTTTATTCATGTAGGTATCACTGATACACTTATGTACATATTTTTTTAATCTACCAGCTTTTCGGAAGGATGCTTTGTCATGGAGAAAAAGAAAAGCTGTGTAGAAACTCCGCAGCACGTCTTTTAAAAATAAAACTTATATTTATTACAAACAAAGGTATTCTCAAACCTAAGCAGAACTGGTTGCCTAGCTAGTCATTTTCATAATTTCATTGCATCCTTTCATTTACCTACTTAGTTAAATATTCATCTATGCCTTACCTATGAGTTGAGTTTTTAAACGTTTCTTGAAAGATTTTATCGGCAAGTCACGTAATTGTTTTGAGATTTATTATAAAATATCTTTATTATCTTCTACTAACTGCTTAATAAATCTTCTATCCTTCTTTCTTTAGTAATCATCACCATCACAAGACTTATCTTCTGCGTCCTTGGAAACCATAATGGAAACATCATCACCAGGTTCTTTGGTGAGTGGAAATAGGAAGTCAATCTTCTCTCAATGGGGATGTTGACACTAATTATAAATTAATATAAATCTATGTCTAAAATATTAGTGGTAACATTTAAAGGCCTAAAATATGATTCTTTTATTGAAATCAATCACAATAAATTAAACGTCACGTGACCTCAAACGCCATTTTGAGAATATGACGTCATTGGAACAATTTTATATGGAAATTCAATAAACTTAGTAGACAGATAGTATTGAATATAGTTTAGTGACTTCACGTGACGTTTTTGGTGGGAAATTTGATAATGATTTTTATTTATAAATTTTTGTTTTTAAATTAAAGATTATTATTTTTATAATATTTTTAACGTGATAACGTTTATAAAGACGATGAGCCTGAAAGGCATTCACGAAAACCGAGTAACGGCCGCTCACGTCACGGAAGCGCGCGCAGCATTAGAGAGAGAGGCACGCTAGACCGGCCGTCTCTCTCCCACTCAAGCGTAATCGGTCCGCTTGGAAGGCATTCTCGAAAACGTGGTATTTCATTTTTTTTCGTGAATATTGAGGTTCTATCTATAAAATAAAATTGAATCCTAAAATTAGTCAACATCCCTATTTCTTTACTTTTTATCTTCTTATCTTTGTTACAAATACTCAAAAGAGATAATAGTTATTTTATCGCTAAAAGAGATCATTATGTTGTGCAGTTTTAGGGATTACGTCCAATTTTAATCCACTATTAATACACAACACTTTTCGAAAGCCAAGCCTTCAATAAATCCCTATAGTAATGCAAGAAGAAATCGAAATAAACTCCCAATTACTATTTATTGCAGTGAGACATATAAAAGCAAAGCAAAGCAACAACCCATAATTGTCCCACAGCTGGGCTCGGGGTCTCCTCTCACAATGTGAGGGGTACAGGCCATAGTCTACCACGCTGGCCAAGTGCGGATTGGTAGACTTCACACACCTTAGAGAACATTATGGAGAACTCTCAGGTGTGCAGGTTTCCTAACGATGTTTTCCTTCACCGAAGCAAGTGATAATTAACTTGTAATACGCACATAATATTTGAAAATTAGAGGTGCCAGGATTTAAACCCGGGCCCCCGCGTTCGGGAAACCAACGTTCTAACCACTAGGCTATCACTGCTGCTGACGAACTATAGTTTGCAATTATTATTGTTTCCCATCAGGACATGGAAATAGAGCCCCAAGTATCTGCGGCAAGGAGTTCGGCATCAAATGGGGCTGGCTCCGGTATCTCCGAGGGTATTCCAGCTTTGATGAGATCGTCGATTTCTACGGAGTCAGGAATGTCAGAGCTGAGATTACCACGTTGCTGACGGAGAAATACGGAATTTCTATTCGTTCGCTTAAGGGTAAATTTTCATAACACTAAATTGGGATTGGCTTCGACCCATTAATGGCCCACTACTGGACACGGGTCTCTCCTCTTGAGAAGGTAGGCTCTAGGAGCATACTCCACTACGCTGCTCCAGTGCGGATTGGTGGAGGGGTTAGTGGCCAACCCGAGTGTCGGAAGTTTTCAAACCGCCTTCAACATGGCTTAACGACTGTTATCTTATGATAACAACCGGGACCGACGGCTTTACGTGCCCTCCGAAGCACGGAAATGTTCAAGAATTTTTTGCCACTAGCGGTCACCCATCCAACTACCGACGCGCCCGCTGTTGCTTAACTTTGTTGATCACTTAGGATCGATGCAAGCCGCCGGGCTATGAGCGGAATTTGGAATTATTGGAATTATTATTATTATAACGTAAGATTTAAATTTGATTCGAATTTCCATTCGAAATATGTGGTTTCTATTACGGCTCTGTCAGAGCGTAGGACACCCCCAACCAGGTGGACCGATGACCTGAAGAAGACAGCGGGTGTCTGGATTCAGAAGGCTCAGAACCAGTCAGAGTGGCATATGTTAGGGGAAGCTTATGTTCAGTAGTGGACCTGTGGACCTCTAAAGGCTAATAGATGGATGGAATGTAACATTTAAGTATGTAAGGTTTTGGTTTGATTACGAACTTCTAATGTAGGTATGTCTTGTATGTTTGAGACAAATATTGTAAGCAGAAGAACTTCATTTCTAAGCATAAAGGGCTCCTCCACTAATATCTCCTGCTAGTTCTTGGCTAATGTAATTATGATACTGATAACTGATTCCTTTAATTTTGTTCCAGGAACTCGCAGGGTCATTATAAACACCATGTTCGACTTATGCAGCTTCTTCGAAAGTAAGTAAACATTTTTTAGACTTAACTGAGCATAAATCACAACTTTAACTTTAGTAAGTTTGATTACTTTATATTTATTTTGTTTTTTAGGAGACTTTAGTATCTGGCAACGCAGAGACTACGTGAGATTCACCGAACTCTGTAAGTTTTTAAACGGTTTTATTTAGCTTACCCCGTTTTATGGGGCAAATCTTGCAAGTTGACTTAAAAAAAGAACCAGACGGATTGTCAGCAACAAATTCAGTGAGGCACCCATAGTAATACCAACTCCCCTATTCTTAGAAGTATCACACGCACACACAGACACCATGCTGTTATAATCGGCCGCCATTACCGCGTCGGTTGGACGGACCGCACTAAAAATTATGCACACATGGTAAACGGGCGGCGTCACTCTCGATAAGACTAGGTGACGTATGGTTCTTTTTTTAAGTCTGTGTTCTCATTCTACGGAGATTATATTTCACAAATTGATTTGATTCCGATGCCAATGCATTCGGTACACGCTGAGGGTTGGATCTAGGTAAGAGAACTCCTCATTAGCCAACAGCACAAGCAAAATATCTGAAAAGCTTGTTTTTAAAATAAATTAAAATATTGCTTCTTTCACCGTTTTGTGACAATAATTCTTATTTTTTGGAACGAAGTTCCTTATCGTGCGTTGTGAAAGGGGGCTAGACGGAAAATTACGACACTTTTTGATTTTACGAATGACGACACTTTTTTTGAAGTGATTCAGTGAGTTTTACAGAGATGGCGCTGTACAACTTTCTGAATCACGCTATGTTTTTTCCTATTTTACTTATGTTAGCGCCAAAGAATCTCAACAGCGTGATTCAGAAAGTTGTAACTAGTTGAAACTAGATGGCGCTCTACAACTTTCTGAATCACGCTGTTGAGATTCTTTGGCGCTAACGTAAGTAAAATTGTTACAGTTATATTATAATTATGTTTTTTCTTCAGTGATCACCATATCGGCTGCGACTGGAAGCGCTTACAAAGCTGGCAGTAAGTAAAATTAGCAAGATTAGCTAAATGACTAAATAATTAATAGCTACATTTTATAAATTAAATGGCGAAAAAACTCATAAAAAGTGAGAATTGAAACAATTCTGCTTATTGTGTAGATAATCTTATTAATGCTAAAAGGTTACGTACTCTTCTTTAAAATATATTTTCACATAATATGTCAGTTTATGTAGTCCAGCAAGGCTATTCTGTTTTGTAACTCGACAGCGGGATCCGCGATAAGTTTCAAAATTGAAGTTAGAGTTCGAGAGTCACTTCACTTCGCAAGTGCTTACTAGATGATTAGACAATGACATATTTATTTGTCATATTTTTAGTCGTTTGACGTTCGAGTTCGAGACTCACTTCACTTCGCAAGTGCGTACTAGATGATTAGACAATGACATATTTTATTTGTCATTTTTTTAGTCGTTTGACGTTCGAGTTCGAGACTCACTTCACTTCGCAAGTGCGTAATAAATGATTAGACAATGACATATTTTATTTGTCATATTTTTAGTCGTTTGACGTTCGAGTTCGAGACTCACTTCACTTCGCAAGTGCGTACTAGATGATTAGACAATGACATATTTTATTTGTCATTTTTTTAGTCGTTTGACGTTCGAGTTCGAGACTCACTTCACTTCGCAAGTGCGTAAAGATGATTAGAGAACGACATATCAAGATTTCTGACTCGAACTTCAATTTTGAAACTTATCGCGGATTCCGCTGTCGAGTTACAAAACAGAATAGCCTTGCTGGAGCTATCTTAGTTTTTATTTTTATTTTGGACACAGACAGTTACATAATGTTATATAGAATATATAAAACTATGATTAGGTTACAGGCAATGAGTGCCAATATTTATGTAATACATACTCGTAGTTATTTATTGATGTTATTATGATACAACAAGACAAAAATTGTTAGAATCGTGGTGAAGTTTCTATGGCAAACTCAAATCATATGAAATATTAAACTTATGTTTTTGTTCACAGCCGGACTGATCATTGTTGACGGTATGTTTATCATTTATTAATTATTTACTATAATTAGACAGATAAAATACATGAAGTCTCATTTCGTGTCCAATTTTCCCTGTTGTACGCTGGAGGCTTTGGCGCTAGTTGATACGATACATCATGTCTATACTCATGGTGGTAGGGTTTTGACCCCCTGTTCCAACCTCCAAAAATTCTGAGATGTTTTCTGAATGTTTTGGGCGCAGTTTCGTAGAGACTAAGAAAACGGGTCTCGCTTTAGTGATGCTTTTAGGATTACTGAAATAATTATGGTGGTGACACTTGCTATAAAAAATGGAAATACTAATTTCTCCAACCCTGCATGTAAGATAGATTTATGGGACACTGCAACATACTATAGAATGCCCTACCATAGGTAACTGCAGTAGCCTGTTTAGTAGCATTCTTGGAGATTACTTAATCCCACCCAACCAAGTCAAAGAAGTGGAATCCAGAAACATCCTACGGTTTGAAAATAGCAGGACTTGGCGACCAGATCTAACTCCGAAACGGGTATGGCTACGGGGATCAAATCTGGTTGCAGTGGCCCTTGAGATGGATGTCCCAAATAATAATTAGCCTGGATGTATGTAGGTATGAAAGATTGTTATTAAACTGCTCTTTTTCTTTTTTATATTTCAGAATACATCGAATACTTATCGATCTGTTTCAAGAAGGAATTCAATATTGGTAAGTTATCTAAATTGATTTCTATTTCTTTCCCTACACCACCATTCATCATCATCATACCCATATCCCAATTGTATACTAATTTTAATTGGAGTCGGCGGAATATGTCATTATCTTCCATACTTCCTTATCATCCGTCATGTTTACACTTACACTCTTATCTTTCATTCATCTCACACAATCCATCCATATTTTTTTTGGTCGCCCTCGTCTCCTTTGTCTATCCATTTTCACATCCATCACTCTCCTCATCACATGCGTTTCCTTTCACCTCATCACATGCCCATAATACTTCATTCTTCTTCCTACCCTACATAGACCACTAAATATATTTATTATTCTTCAGCATATAACTAATCCAAGTATGGACATAGATCTTCTTCCATGGTGTTATCATTGTCAAAATACTATTTTTTCATTTATTTATTTATTATAATATTGATAAAAATACTCACTAATAAAAACATAGGTAATGCTGAGGAACCAGAAATGAAATGAATGTTTATGATCTTGGTAAAATCATTGAGACAATTTATGGCAAATTGTCTTAGAATCTTAAATCGTAACGCACGTATAAAAACGATATGCAAGATCTAAAACAAGATCAAGAAATACAAACTACAGATCTCCAGAGTTGCTAACTAATCTATTACTAATAATAAAGAGGAAAGATTTGATTGTTTGCATTGAATAGGCTCCGAAACTACCGAACCGATTTGAAAAATTCTTACACTGTTGGAAAGCTACACTATCCCCGAGTAACATAGGCTATATTAGATTTTCAAAAAAAAAAATAGGGATCCTTAATAAAACTCCAATAATGTAACCCAAGGTGTAAAAAATAAAGAATCCCGAAGCAAAGCGAGGGCGGTTACTCGTATAAATATAAAATGGATTTCTTATCTTTTTTCTTTCAGACATCCAAACTATTAAACCAGCAATAGTAGAAAAAATTAAGGCCTGCGACACATTCACCTTCAAGGATGCTCTGGTACCAGATGTTGGTATTGAGGGTGATGACAGTAGCCAAGGCAGCAGTGGCCCTAAAGGAGGTAGCGGTGGTGGACCTAAAGGAGGCAACAAAGGTGGATCAGAAGGAGACACTACTGGTGGATCAGAAGGAGACACTACTGGTGCATCAGAAGGAGGTAGCGGTGGTGGACCTAAAGGAGGCAACAAAGGTGGATCAGAAAGAGACACTACTGGTGGATCAGAAGGAGACACTACTGGTAGATCAGAAGGAGACACTACTGGTAAATCAGAAGGAGACACTACTGATGGATCAGAAGGAGGTAGCAGTGGTGGATCTAAAGAAGGTAGCATTGGTGGATCTTATGGAGGCAGCGATGGTGGATCAGAAGGAGACACTACTGGTGGATCAGAAGGAGACACTACTGGTGAATCAGAAGGAGACACTACTGGTGAATCAGAAGGAGAAACTACTGATGGATCAGAAAGAGGTAGCAGTGGTGGATCTAAAGAAGGTAGCATTGGTGGATCTTATGGAGGCAGCGATGATGGATCAGAAGGAGGCACTATTGATGGATCAGAAGGAGATAGCAATGGTGGATCTGAAGGAGACAACATTGGTGGATCTTATGGAGACGGCGGTGGCGGATCAGAAGGAAGCAGTATTGGTGGATCAGAAGGAGGCAGTGATGGATCTGAAGAAAGTAGCAGCGATGAATCCAGTGGATTTAATAGTGGTAGTGACAATGAATCCTCTGATGGATCACAAGATTCTGGTACAGTGTGGAATGGAAATGGAGACTTTAAAATTGAAGGTGGTAGTAATGGAGAAGGTAACGAGAGTGATGATGGTAGCGAAATAATAAGAAGAACAGAATGGAATGACGGTGAATATGGCAATGGAAATGTGCAGTTTAAAAATTGCCCAACTTGTAATGGTGGTGTAGTAAGGAGAACAATAATCCACAGAAGAACTGAAATACCAGTTCAATACTAAAACCACCAGGAAAAATGTTAAGATTCAAAAAATAGTATCTCAACTCGCTAAATTATTAACAGCTCTAAATTCGCTTACCATTTGTATTTTTCTCCAATGTCATGTATGAAACAAGAATTATGTAATTTTGTTTGGTTTCGTTTAATATCAGTTTGATTTTATATTGTTTATTTGTGAGTTTCGTACTATCTCTATTGCTTCAGAAATAAAATTTATTACATTATTTGAGCTTTTATCATTTTACTATGTCATGGATAAAGTGATTAAACAGGCAATACTCACAGAGCCCAGGCAATGTGAATAATGCCCAATATTAGAAGTCAATAATTATGATAAAGACTTACGAAATTATTAAATTGCCCGGGCATCGTAAATAGAATCTGATGCGAAAAACTAAGATATTAGCTGATAAAAGGTACAATATCCGGATGACCGAGCTTTGCTCGGTTTAGTGTTGCTTAACAACGCCATTTACTGAAGTAGCTTTAGTATTGCTGCTTGCCAATAGATGTCAGGAAGAGTATATTGTAGAAGTTTATCATTGCCTGAAAACACCGATAAAACGACATTTTCTAAAAATGAGTCCTAGCTAGATCAATTTATCGCCCCCGAAACCCCCTATATACTAAATTTCATGAAAATCGTTGGAGCCGATTCCGAGATTCCAATTATATTATATATATACAAGAATTGCTCGTTTAAAGGTATTAGATACACATAAGTCACTAAACTTTCAAATTAATTTTATTCTTTCAAAAAAGACAACCCTGACATTGCCAGAGAGGATAAGCGATAGTGTTAGAAAGGAAGGCAACTCGTTACACGTTTTTCGTTAGCGCTGTGCGACCTGAATTATACTTTATTTTGTTGGAGCTAGAGTCACTATTTATTTAAATGATTTATGGAGTTCACCTTCTGTACTTATTATATGTACATACTATCATTTCTTCTGTGGTTTGACCTGACGTGGTATCCAGTGTGCATGAAATAGATATATGGCCAGATAGCTATACCGTAGCCATACACGAACAATTTTACTGTATGCCGCATCAAGTCAAACTAAAAACTTGACAAGTACACTTGACTGTGTATGGCCTCCATTAGGCTTCCCGCCCACGTCCGATAATCGGTGACCGATAGGAGAAAAATAGAACGTACTGATAGCAATGGTGCAACGCACACGTCCTACAAAAAGTCGGTCAGAAATAAAACTGACTCACCGACAGTCGGTACAAAAATCGGTCACCGATTATCGGACGTGGGCGGGAAGCCTTAGGGATGATTATGTTTATTACCATTCTTTGTATACATACCATAACATTGATTTCTATTATGTTTTACTAAAAAGTTCATCCACTCTCTTATCATTTTTGATAATTTTGTATCTCGAAAAATACACACAAGCAAAACTACAGGTATTATGAGTTTGATGAAGGAAAAACTAAAACAATTTTAATTAAATTTATTTACATGTACATTGAATCATTTTTAATCTTGATGTAAGTATTTCTTCTTTATGGACCTGAAAAAAACCATGTATTTATAAAACTATAAAATTTCAAACAATTTTGGAGTTTTGAAGAAGATCCTAAAATGATAATGTTATACAATTATTACTTACTTGCAATCTCTTTTATTTCCTGGAATTTTTTGAACTTCCATTGAGCTGAAACATATACCTAATTATATTATTAAAGTTAATAAAAAAAAATAAGATTCATACAGTGATAATGCAGAATCACACACCACACACAGACACGCACATGCCACAGACACACACAAATACATAAACACACACACACACACACGCACGCAGGCACGCACGCACACAAGAATGCATGCCGGACACAAACCGTAACTTAGTTTAGTTTTAAAGTTTCTCATTTTAAGTGATGTAAAAATCTTATGAGAAATAAAGTTCTTTGAACCGAAGTTGTTTATTGAATTATTTACATAAGATACAGCAATAAAATACTGTAACAAAAACTCCGATAGTATGTGTACTATGTCTAAAAGGAATGTTTATTTTGGGCAACAATGCACCATGTTATAATGTCAAACAGTAGAGATGATATCTTCTTTAATTAAATTTCGCTTTTAAAATTATAAATTACTCGTAACCCGGTATTGCTTCCCTTCGAGAAGAATAGGGATGTTGACTAATTTTAGGATTCAATTTTATTTTATAGATAGAACCTCAATATTGACGAAAAAAATATTATAAAAATAGTAATCTTCAATTTAAAAACAAAAATTGATAAATAAAAATCATTATCAAATTTCCCACCAAAAACGTCACGTGACGTCACTAAACGATATTCAATACTATCTGTCTACTAAGTTTGTTGAATTTCCATATAAAATTGTTCCAATGACGTCATATTCTCAAAATGGCGTTTGAGGTCACGTGACAGTGAGTACAATTTTTAACATTTTAAATTAATGATATTTAATTTATTGTTATTGATTACAATAAAAGAATCATATTTTAGGCCTTTAAATGTTACCACTAATATTTTAGACATAAATTTATATTAATTTATAATTAGTGTCAACATCCCTATTAAATAATTGTTTTCCAAATGGCAAACGCACCGAATTTAATAAGTAAGATTATAAATATATTTATTTATTATAATGACATAAAGAACTTCAATAGTAGATTAGATATTGCGAAATTCTCGAAATAAAAGTTCGCTATTCGGTATTAACAATTATGTAAGGGAACATACCAAAACCACTTGACCCATTTAGGGGAGGGAGGGGGGTCTTCAAAACACTACGATTGGTCACAAGGGGGAGGGAGGAGGTTTAGGTTTTTGTCACGTAGTCAATATCCTCTAGGAAAATTTCGTGCCTATTTGAGTTCACAGGTGAGAACACTGACGCTATATACCGGGACGTCAGCTGATTGAAGACTGATAGTTTGTAGTGCAGTACAAGGGTTGTTCACTATAGTGCATTTCAAATAATCTGCAGTTGAGCGTAATATACTATATGTATATTATATAATACGGTATATATAGTGTTATTACCTTTGATGAACTTGATAACAAATAACGCTTTTTTATGGAAATAGCCGGCCAACGAGGTGACGATCCACCTGATGGTAAGTGGCTATCGTCGCCCATGGACATCAGCAACATCAAAGGCATCACTGATGCGTTACCGGCCAAGAAAGAAATAAGAAAAAGAAAGAAAGAACTGGCTCTCAAGCCCCCAGTCGGAACACGACGAGTCGTTTGGCGGCTGACTCAGGCTCGAGGGTGGTAGCTATCCGGAGAAATAATAATAGTAATAATGGTATTAATTAACACTTAAAATCAATACTGCCAATATAATCCCTCCGAGGGCTCTACCACCAGCGGGCCGGATTTAGTCGCCTTTTACGACACCCATCCGGCGTGGGATTGGGGTTAGTATTCTAAGCCGCCCCAATACGGCTAAACCATAGACAGATATACCGGGAATACCATGATCGGTAATAGAATATAAGATACCTACTTATCTTAAAAATACAGAGCTATAATGGTTCCTAAAATTATAGATTTTTATTCAACGTCCAGAAATATTTTTTTTTCGAAACCAATATTTTATCTTTATATGTTATTTTATTGCTTTAAACAAAGATGGTTAATATGAGTATCCCAAAGAGCCAGCCAATTACAGGATAGCTCAACTGTTAACCTCCAAATATTGGAATAAGTATTATACAAGAATCTGCTTGGTTAAACGTGAAAATCTCTTAAATTCTACTGAAGATGCGGTATCGTTTGTAAAATACAGTTTCAGGTTGGTTAGCCAAGGTAAAAAATGCATAGGAATCTTTTTAGATTTGACAAAGGCATTTGATACGGCTTCCGACAATATTGTTGAGAAAGGTCTAACGTAATGAGAGTTCGCGGGGTGCAACCCTGAATGATTGGTTCAGATATTATATTACGGATAGAAAACAAAAAGTCTCCGTATCTTGTCATGACGTGAGAGGGAGCTGGCCTCAATCGCTTGTGGAATACCACAAGGAAGTTTTTCGGCCCGACGCTTTTCCTTACATTTATAAATGGAAAGACCATTTATCAGTTGATACAGCCATCATAACACATGTAAATTCCTGGACAGTTGTGGTACTTGCTTAACAAAAAACAAAGTATAATCTGCTTTAGCACAACAAAAGCAGGCTCCAAATGATCAAATTTTAAAAATACTTGAATGTAACAACCTAAATGATAAAATGTGCTCTTGCTCACATTAGGAAAGAACTGAGACTATTAAATACCAAGGGATCATTATTTATAGATAATAAACGTAACTGGAAAACAAATTTTACACAAATTAATTTTTGTTTTTAAAAACCTTCGACCAGTACCTGAGCAAGATCCAATAAAAATGGTGATACTGCTTCAGTTCAAAGTATCTTAAGTTACTGTATCGTATCCTGGAAAACAGCATGTAGTTCTAAATTTTGAAACTAGACATCCTAGATATCCTACAGACACAGTGGAATTCTCTGAAACGAACGCGGTTTTTTCAGTAGAACATTTTCTTTTCTAGGAACGCAACTGGGACTTTTCTACAGCAAACTACACCACAAACTCAATCACGTCTCATCACTCAATCATGCATAAACACATACACGTACGCACACAGACACAATTTTCGTGTAATTGGTTTATTTTTCGTTTCTTGAAGGGCGCTTGAAAAAAAATATGAGAGTACAATTTTTTCGATGTGACAGCCAAAAAGTGACATGATGAAGGTGCATGATACAAGGCATTTATTAGGTGCTCAGCAGACACTAGGAGTTGTTTTGGATTGCTAGCAAGTGCCTGATCTTGGGTGCGAGCAAGTTATGGACACATACACGTTTTTTTTGTTTTATTTATCCCACCAAAAACATAAAATAAAAAAGGAGAGCCAAGTTCAATACAAAAATTATGCTTGGCTGTGGGCTTCGCTGCAAAAATAATGGAGATCTAAATGAGTGCCAAGTTCTATGCAGAATCGAAATATGTATTTATAGGAACAAAAAAACATTATGAACAAGTATTACACTCTATTTCTTTGCTTTATTGGATACCTATAACAATTGCTGTTATTTAAAAATGTGAGATCTTCAAGTAGGTTAGATTTGACTTGGCCAGTTTTTATCAGAATTAAAATGTTGAATAACTTTATAAAATGACTGATGTAATGAAAACTTGGCGTCTTCGGGCGTCTTGTTCCTATAAATACATATGTATTTCGATTTTGCATATAACTTGGCACTCATTTAGATCTCCATTATTTTTGCGGCGAAGCCCACAGCCAAGCATAATTTTTGTATTGAACTTGGCTCTCCTTTTTACGTGATAACATCTATTAAAACGATGCTGGGTGCACGCATGAAAAAGCATGACTCATCTGTCGCGTTACGCGAGCGAGCGAACAATGGAGAAAGCGCCATCTATGAACAAAACTATATACACAATTAAGTCAGAAAGGAAATTGCATTTGTAGTTTTTGAGTTTATACGTTACATACATATGTACAAAAATACAAATTTTTCCTCTTTAATATTAATGTAAATGGAGGCTTGGCTCATTGGAACATTTCACACAAATTTTCTTCATACTGCAGTGTTAAAGGAAGAAGAAGATTGTAGAGTTAAATGAGATCGAGAAGATAAAAAGAAAGGAGGAGATTAAAAGATAGAAATACAGAAATGTGTGCAATTCATACGAGGTAGAAATAAAACCTTCAACATTTTTTTCGATAATTGCGACAATATTCTGCATTCGTTTTCGGCATATTTGAAGAATTTTGTTATAAAAAGAAAACCGTGGTAACTATCGCCATCTCTTAGCATAATACGAAGAGGAAATTGAGCAGCTAGCGCCATCTATCCAGCAATAAAACGAATCTTCTATCTTGTTCCTCGCGACATCTATGAATTCAACTTAGTACTTATACTGTCGCGATGACGCTTTTCCGTTTCATCGACTTTCAAATCCAGCCGCGGATCTACGATTTTTACGAACCGGGGCAGAACTTGATAGTGGCGCCCCTCTCTCCAGCGTTTTTTTTATGTTAACGACAGGCAAACAGGCATACGGCCCACCTGATGGTAAGTGGTCATCGTCGCCTATGGACACGTGCAGCATCAAGGGAGGGATTGAAGGATATGATAAACACTCTTCTTAAAGAACCCCATATCATAGCGCACAGGGAATGCCTCAGAGAGAATTTTGTTCCAAAGCTCGCAAGTTCGTGGCAGGAACGAGCGGGAGAAACGAGCAGTTGATGACTGCCACGAGTCAAGGTAATGCGGGTAGAACCGCAACCTTTTGCGGGTGGTGCGATAAAGGAAGGTGGATGGGGGTTAAAAAGGCACCAGGTTAAAAAGTTATTCACAACATTCACCATAGTAGAGACGGTAGAGGACACAAAGAGAGCCTACGTCTCTCCGGAGACTTAAGTCCTCTAAGCCGTCTGTAAGGTTGGGATCATCGACAATAGGGATGTTGACTAATTTTAGGATTCAATTTTATTTTATAGATAGAACCTCAATATTCACGAAAAAAATATATAAAAAATAATAATCTTCAATTTAAAAACAAAAATTGATAAATAAAAATCACTATCAAATTTCCCACCAAAAACGTCACGTGACGTCATAAAACGATATTCAATACTATCTGTCTACTAAGTTTGTTGAATTTCCATATAAAATTGTTCCAATGACGTCATATTCTCAAAATGGCGTTTGAGGTCACGTGACAGTGAGTACAATTTTTAACATTTTAAATTAATGATTTTTAATTTATTGTGATTGATTTCAATAAAAGAATCATATTTTAGGCCTTCAAATGTTACCACTAATATTTTAGACATAAATTTATATTAATTTATAATTAGTGTCAACATCCCTATTAGAACAGCGCGCCGCTGTACGGAGTCAGGAGGGCTTAGTTGGTAAATGGGTGCATCGGCCCAAAGGTGAGAGCAGTACTCCATATGTGGTCGAACTTGTAGAGCAGCAGGCGCTGCTTCGGTGTGAAGTACTGCTTTGCCCTGTTTAGTACACCCAGTTTTCTGGAGGCAAGTTTGGCTTTCTTCTCCAGATGGCCCCGATACTGCACTTCGTTCGAAATGTCGACCCCCAAGATCCCAATGCTTTTACTTGTGGTGGGAGGCGTGTTTTGGAGTTTCGGCGACAAATGGGGTTCTTTTTGCGGAGAATGCGAACGAGACTTGTGTCTTCGAAGGGTTGAATAGAACCAGATTTAGCCGACCCCAGTCAGAGACCCGCTCCAAAGAGAGCTCGATTTCGGACACAAGTCTAGTTCTATTCTCCATTGAGAGGAGTTTGCGCAGCCTGAATAATGCGCATCTCCCGTACTGTCATCTGCATAGCAATGCATGCTGAGGATTTGTTCCAGCATATCATTGATATGCAGAATAAACAGCGTGGGAGAAAGCACCGAACCTTGGAGAACGCCAGCGTTAATAAATTTAGTGTCAGAGCGTTGACCGTCGACAACTACGGAAATGGCACGATCGGACAAAAAGCTGGCTATCCACGTGCACAACTTCTCCGGCAGGCCGTATGAAGGTAGCTTCGATAGAAGGGCTCTGTGCCAAACCCGATCAAACGCCTTGGCGATGTCTAGGCTTACAGCCAACGCCTCCCCGCGACTCTCAATGGCTTGGGCCCAGTTATGGGTGAGTATACCAGGGTATACCAGGAGATCACCAGCCGATCGACCATGACGAAAACCATACTGCCTGTCACTGACCAGCTGATGTACCTCTAAGTATTCGAGGAGCTGCGTGTTTATAACACGTTCCATGGTTTTTGAGAGAAGGGAGGTTATTGCGATGGGTCTATAGTTTGATGGGTCGGCACTGTCACCTTTTTTGGGGATTGGGGATACGAGAGCAACCTTCCACGAAGACGGCAGTTTACCTACACTGTAAGATAAGGAGAAATGACGTGTCAACGGCGGAGTCAGCTCGGGAGCGCACATCTTTAATACCATTGCTGGAATTCCGTCTGGGCCACTCGACTTCTTGACGTCGAGAGACAAAACAGCTCGTTTTACAGCTTTGTGTGTGAACCTTATATCAAGCATGGAGCTCTCACACCGCGGGGTAGCAGGCGGTATAGCCCCACGATCATCAAGAGTCGAGTTAGCTGCAAAGAGAGTACCCAAAAGATCGGCTTTCTTCTTTGCAGTTAGGGCCGGATCGTTATCCGGTCTTCGCAATGGTGGAAACGACGACCGACGGATGTTACCCACAACGGCCTTGGCGAGCGACCAGAAAGCGCGACTCCCTGAAGGGTAACTGATTAGGCGCTCACTCACCGATTCTGGCGATATGCTCGCACCTTGCTATTGTTTTCTTTGTTTGAGAAAAATTACTTAAAAAATTCATACTAGCCTTTAGTTGTGTAGAAGACGTCAAATTGTTGACACGGCAAATGTGTAGTGAATTTTTCTTACAAGTTACGGTAAGCCAACCAGGCTTCCGTATGCTAAGCGCTCTGTAGGGCAAGTTTATACTATATACGATGATTTTGGCGCCCCCTGAAACTGCCGCCCGGGGCGGGTGCCCCGGTTTGCCCCCCCTTAGATCCGGGGCTGTTCAAATCACAACGATGATAAAGAAGTTTTCACTTGAAAAATATGATAAAAATTTCTTACCATAGCGATGAATACACAGATAGCTACGAGTACCTTCATTTTAGAAGCAGGTAGTATTGGTATAATTTCAAGATGGCAGCAAACGGCGATACCACATTACTAGACGTGGAGGTATTTATTATACCAGTACTAAGTATCCAAATAAAATCAACCATCATAATAACATTCAATAGAAAAGTTACATCATAGTTTGCGTAGAACATAGTTACATAAAAATTATGTTTAACTAGTCAATTGTTTTCAGCTATTATAATTATTTAATATGTTACAAAATATACAACTGTAATAAAACTCACCGATACCTGAATGTAAGATACATAAATAACAAAGTAACGCTTCCCACTCATAGCCCCACACTAGGATTCCCCGTGTCGTGGGTGCCATGGACAACACACAAGACAAGGACACTCACACCCAGACCGAGAACAGAAATTCAAACTCATCATTCAAACCGCCTCGCTGGGAATCGAACCTAGGACCTTTGGCGCGGCAATCCGGCATGGTAACATGAAAGATATTTGAGTAAAACTTTTACCAGGGCCTATTCGATTCACTAATCTACTGAACCAAATTGACAGAAACTAATGTCACTCTGTGAAATAATATTGCCGTAATAATAGTAAAAGGAGTAAAAGGCTGACGTCGACTAGGCTCGCCGAGCAGAGTCGAATCGAATCGCAGAAAGTCGCTCCTATACATTTTCTAAGAAACTGCGTCCATTAGCGACGAGTTGCGGCGCGCCGAATCGAAACGCCCGGAATAGTCGACAGGCGACTTTCTTCGCCGATGCGATTCGATTCGACGAGTTTTTACGAGTTTTCAGCCCCTCAAATAATTTTTTAGCACCTAGCCCAATTTCTAGCCCCAAAATCATTTTCCGCCATCTTGAAAAAAAAGGGATAAATTCGTGGAAAGGAACTTTTTAATGCAATCGATCAAAATAACGAATTTAACCTCTGTTAATTAAGCAATAGCCCCTATTTTCAATGTATTGGACGAATCTAGCCCTTTTTAAAACTGTGTTTAGCCCGAAAACCTGATACCGAGTTGGCAACACTTTTTCTTAGATTCTCCTTTTTTTCATCAAAAAGTATTTGAAATAAAAACATCTCCTCATCCGAACTGTCCATGACGCAAACACGACTTAATTTGATGAAGAGTTGGCGATGAATGAAAAATTCGATTCGATTCGTCAGAGATAGACGCAAGACTTAATTTATTTCTTCAGTATCAACATTGACACTATAAAACTGTCTTTAGTTTTTTAAACTATTACTTGTTTAATGTTTATTCAATATTATGACTAAACTACTGACATATTACACCATTTTTTGTACTCAACTAGGTAACACCCTGATTACTTAGCGGTATGATATATAATTTCCTACTTATTCTCACGTCTACCAAAGACACAAAAAATCTCATAAAAATCGGTAGAGGTGTTTCGGAGGAATAATAATATGACCACAAATACCATGAGTCATAAGATTTTTATGTAATAGATGTTAGGATTAGTATATTAAAGCAAACAATAGGGATGTTGACACTAATTATAAATTAATATAAATGTATGTCTAAAATATTAGTGGTAACATTTAAAGGCCTAAAATATGATTCTTTTATTGAAATCAATCACAATATATTGTATTAAATATCATTAATTTAAAATGTTAAAAATTGTACACACTGTCATGTGACCTCAAACGCCATTTTGAGAATATGACGTCATTGGAACAATTTTATATGGAAATTCAACAAACTTAGTAGACAGATAGTATTGAATATAGTTCAGTGACGTCACGTTACGTTTTTGGTGGAAAATTTGATAGTGATTTTTATTTATCACTTTTTGTTTTTAAATTGAAGATTATTATTTTTATAATATTTTTTTTGTGAATATTGAGGTTCTATCTATAAAATAAAATTGAATCCTAAAATTAGTCAACATCCCTATTCGGTTACTAAGCTTGTATTTGATAACACGATGTCATAAGTTAATACACAGTATACACAGGTGTTAGGAAAATCAATTGTTCTAATGTTGTTGTCGAAAACCTACGTGTACGCACATACCTTAGGTATTATTATGAACTAAGCCTGAATTGGGGTTGCGATGGACCACTGAGAAGGACTTATTTAATCTATACGCGTACAAATAAATACAATAAGGGATGTTGACTAATTTTAGGATTCAGTTTTATTTTATAGATACAACCTCAATATTCACGAAAAAAATATTATAAAAATAATAATCTTCAATTTAAAAACAAAAAGTGATAAATAAAAATCACTATCAAATTTTCCACCAAAAACGTAACGTGACGTCACTGAACTATATTCAATACTATCTGTCTACTAAGTTTGTTGAATTTCCATATAAAATTGTTCCAATGACGTCATATTCTCAAAATTGGCGTTTGAGGTCACGTGACAGTGAGTACAATTTTTAACATTTTAAATTAATGATATTTAATTTATTGTGATTGATTTCAATAAAAGAATCATATTTTAGGCCTTTAAATGTTACCACTAATATTTTAGACATAAATTTATATTAATTTATAATTAGTGTCAACATCCCAATTGGAGTGTCTGATTGTAATATTAAAATAACCGCTTTTTACTAAGTTTAGTACTTTATACCAATACAACATTTTTACAATTTTTGTCTGTCTGTCTGTTTATTTCAGCAAATCTCTAAAATGGCTGGACCGATTTTGACGGGACTTTCACTGGCAGATAGCGGATGTAACAAGGAGTAACTTTGGCTAATTTTATTTTAAAAAATTGTCAGCTCTTTTTGTATTTTATACCTGAAACTATTACAATTGACAGGCCTTTATCCGTGCATCCACTGGATCAAGGCTGGAATTTTAAAATATCGCTAAACATTGTCGATAATTTTAAAATGAAAAATAAAATAATAAGTAAATTGTTTATTAAAACTATTTTAATTTGTATAAAAATTAACAACGCTTATTTTATTCGTTACTAGTTTTTATCCCGACTATCAGTTAATTAAATATTTGCTACAAATGTTTATTATTTTTATTTATTGCATATTATACAGAACTATATAGTGGGATTATTTCGATTATTCTCACTTGTCAAGTACATTATTTAATTTATTTTTTTGATTTCAAAAAAAGAAGGAGGTTCTTAATTCGAATGCAATTTTTTTTGTGTAAGATACACACAAAAAAATAAAAAAACATTTTTCTGGGTTAATTTAATGATTTAATTTAATTTTTTTTTTATTTTAATGATTTTACAAGATAAGAGAGAAGGGTTATTTTTTACAAGATTTATTTAAGGAAACATTGATTAATAGCAGGCCTGGCGCACTCCGCATTTTAGCTATGACGTTACAAGTACATGCCGCCTTCGACGTGTCTGGCTAATTCAGAAAATTCATAATGGCTGTCATACATTCGTATTCTATGACACATATTGAATACGACACATATTGTAACTAAACTTTCAAATTAATTTTATTCTTTCAGAAAAGACAACCCTGACATTGCTAGAGAGGATAAGCGATAGTGTTAGAAAGGAAGACAGCTCATTACGCGTTTTTGATTAGCGCTGTACGACCTGAATTACACTTTATGGCGTTGAAGCTAGAGTCGCTATTTATTTCAATGATTTTGCGGAGTTTGCCTACTGTACTTATTATAAGTACTATTATTTCTTCTGTGTTAATCCATCCATCCATCCATTATCCATCCATCAGCCCTTGGAGGTCCACTGCTGGACATAGGCCTCCCCTAACTTGCGCCACTCTGACCGGTCCTGAGCCTTCTGAATCCAGCGAATGCCCGCTGTCGTCTGTGTTAATAGTTTAAGATAATTCCAAAGTTACGGAACCGATATTATTAAACACTTAGTTCGAGAGTCGTATATGTTATATAATTTATATGTATACACAGGTGCAAGTTTTTGATACTTTGTTAGATTATAATTCAATGAGTCAAGTTTTCGCTATAAATAATGGAAGCGATTCAAGTTTTTACCAGACCGGACGCGCCATGGGTATCTTCAGGTGTCTTTTGCTTTTTGCTCTGGTAAGATTTTTACATGTTATACCACAAAATACATAAGAGTCACTCCGCAAAGTAATTTAAATTAATAGCGACTCTCGCTCCAAAACAATAAAGTGTAATTCAGGTCGTACAGCGCTAATCAAAAACGCGTAATGAGTTGCCTTCCTTTCTAACACTATCGCTTATCCTCTCTGGCAATGTCAGGGTTGTCTTTTTGAAAGAATAACTTACATAACGTACTTGTAACGTCATAGCTAAAATGCGGAGTGCGCCAGGCCTGGTTATACCACAGAATATATGTATAATAGTAGGTATAGGTACTGAAGAATCACTCCGCAAAGTCATTTAAATAAATAGCGACTCTTGCTCCGATGTAATAAAGTTTAATTCAGGCCACACAGTACTAATCACCAACAGTTATATTGTGATGAGAAGACTTGAGGGAACTCCTCGAATAATATAGGTACATCGATTGAAATTATTACGTTCGGCAGTAATTTTAATGGTCTTTGCATAAAAGCTATTCCATCGAGGTCAGATATTATTGTTTGTTATATTTTATCATGTTGTTGCAGATTGCGGCAGCTTCTGCCACCTTCGGTAAGAGGGTGCAGTTGAGCAAGAACGGTAAATGTGGTTTCTTCTGCGGTCTCACCACCAGGAACTATCAACCTGCTCGCGTAAGTAACAAAACAGAACCACGCCACAGTTACGCAACATTAACGTCACATTAAAGACACTCCATCCATCCATCCAAAAAGCCCTTGGTGGCCCTTGGCCCTTGGCCCTTGGCCTTGGCCCTTGGCCCAGTGGACCTACACTGCTGGACATAGGCCTCCCCTACCTTGCGCTACTCTGACCGGTGCTGAGCCTTCTGAATCCAGCAGATGCCCAGTGTCTTCTTCAGTTCGTCAGTCCACCTGGTCGGGGGTCATCAAAGCCACATAGACACTAATTTCACGCCACAGCAACATACCAACACAACAAAGCCAGATATAAAGCAAATTTTAGATAGAATTATAACCCAGGCAAATGGTTTTAGACAAGGAAAAAATTCAAACGAATTTGAGAGGAAAACTTAACTTAACTTAAAAATTAATAATAATTGATTGCCCTATAACTACAAAACCCCGCAATTGGGCTGATACGTACTCGACTGCTTTTCATGTTAAGCTGGTGATAAGGTTTAGCAAATAATAACGCTTCACACTCATAGCCCCACATTACGATTCTCTGTGTCGTGGGTGCCATGGACAACACACAAAGACAACAGACAAACGCCCAGATCAAAAACAGAAATTCAAACTCATAATTCAAATTTCCACCTCACTGGGAATCGAACCCAGGACTCTTGGTGCGGCGATCCGGCATGGTAACCATTGCGCCACAGGGGTCGTCAAAGTTCATCGCAACTACACGTAGTGTACACGTAGTTTAAAATCATGTACACGTACTGTGTACTTATGTAGATACGCACGTAAGAAGTTATATTTAACACTTACTTACAAGTACCTCTCGCTCGCACCCACGACTCGTCGCGCGCTAGCAATCCAACCACGTACCTCTCGCTCAAACCCCAGCGTATTATGTGCGCCTAGTATCACGCACTTTTATCATGTCGCTTTTTGGCTGTTGCATCGTAAAAATGTTACTCTCATAATATTTCTAAACGGTAAACGCTCCATATGAAATAATTCCAAAAACAGAGTGTCAGTGTGACTAGGCATGTTAACCTTATCGTGATACAATGAGGTATATTTGTTCTCGTCCGTAAAAATGCCTAGGCATGCTTTCAGTCGGTGCATATTCTCAGATCTTTTGCTTTTAGTGCCGTGTAAAAGTGTATTTTTAGTTTTTTTCAATGTTTTTGAAGTGAAACTTCTTTAGAATCGTTGTGTTTTCAAACCGGATGCAACGGAAAAAACGACAGGTAAGAGACACAAATACAAAAATGTGTAGGATGAAGCCAGGAAAGAATGAGACAGAAATATTCGTCAGTTAAAATAAATAAAAACGACATCGCGACAGTAAAAATGCTAAGTTGTATTCATAGATGGCGCGAGGAACAAGGTAGAAGATTCGATTTATTGCTTTTTCATCTCATTATCTTGAAACCAAAATTTTGGAAAGTTTCACTTCTACCACGTGTGAATTGCACACATTTTAATTTTTTTTAATTTTTTTCAGAACACCGGAAAATGTCTCGGAGTATTTAGTAAGTGATTGATCCATAGTAAAGACTCATAAGGATTTGTTAATTAACCCTAGAGTGAGCGCGCTATTTTGTGTACCTAGGTGGGTGCGTGCGGAGCATTTTGCCGCTCATATTGAATATTATTATAAACAGGAACCATTATTATTTAACAAATTTTTATTTTCGGGATTTAATTAATGACAATGTAAGTCACAGAAAAACTAACATTAATTATTTTTATCTCATAAAATCAATATTTTTTGTTGTAGGTTTCCTTGCTGCTGGAGTCAACGGTAAGTTTTTAAAATCTATTTGTTATCATTTTTTTGTGTTTTAAAGCTAAAAATGTATTATTATTGTTATTCGTCATTCAAATGTTATAATTTTTATGTTTTCAGCAAAACTGAATCTTGTTAGCGACATCTTTAACGCGTTCTCCAATATCGGTAATTTTTTTTAATATTTACTTCATTGACAGATTTATTTGATTCTATTAATTTAAAATTATCACCAGTACACCAGTCAATATCACTATGGATATCTTAATCAAGACCTATTATCATTTTTGAGTATTACAATTTCAAGTGGCATTGCTAGCTGTAGTGTACTTAAAGCTAGTTCTTTCTTTTTTCTTCTCTCTTTCTTGGACAGCAAAGGGTGACGATAGTCACTTATCATCATATGGATCTTCAGCACTTTTGTCAGCTATTTCTTTAAAAAAAATATAAGGTCTCGCTTTATAATTAAGGATCCTTTGTGGATTGGTTAAAGGTTAAGTGCCCTGTACAAATATCGATAGTATTTTATTCCACCTTTGCTTCTACTTATTATTATTAACTCTATAATTTTTATCATTACAACTATCAAGTCATTAATTTTCGCTTTTTAAATCATCTTCTACTATTATAATTAATAAATTATTAGTTTCCTAATTTCTTTGTATAATAATTTGTCATTGCAATTAGCTGATAGTGTTTTGGTAAATCTGTTTCTTTCCTTAACAATTTTATATGTCACGATTATTATCATCATCACTATTACTATCATTATAGGAAAGTTGTTTATCATCATCAAGATGATAATTTATTGAAAATTCATTTTTATTGCAGGCGCTGCTGAGAACATCAACGCGGCTGTAGATACATGCTTAAATCGTAAGTATATCTAGGTCATTAAACAAGTTGTGTTCTGTTTGGCTTCAACCCATTAATGGCCCACTACTGGTCACGGGTCTCTCCTCTTGAGGAGGCCTAGAGCTTACTCCACCACGCTGCTCCAGTGCAGATTGGTGGAGGCGTTAGTGGCCAATCCAAGTGTCGGAAGTTCATGTTCTGTTTATATTATGCATTTTGGTAAAGATTGGGTAAGCGTTAGTCTTAGATAATTTCGTTCTTTGTGTACAGAGATAGAGAATTATTTTGTCATTCTATCTCTCATTCTTATAGTAAGTCATTAAGAGGAAGATACGCGTTTTTCTAGCTCTAAGAAAATATGTTTTTTTTTTCAAAATTAAAAACAAACCTCTCCTAGTGTCTGACTGCTGTATGCCGCATTTGGGTGGCTCAGAATACTAACCCCAATCCCATGTCAGATGAATGTCGTAAGAGGCGACTAAATCCAGCCCGCTGGTGGTAGGGCCCTCAGAGGGATAATATTGGTAATATTGATTTTAATTATTAATTAATACCATTATTGCTATTATTATTTCTTCATGGGGTTCGCCTGGATAGCTACCACCCTCGAGCATGAGTCAGCCGCCAAACGACTCGTCGTGTTCCGGCTGGGGGCTTGAGAGACAGTTCTTTCTTCATTTTTGACTCTTTCTTGGCCGGCAATGCATCAGTGATGCCTTTGGTGTTGCTGATGTCCATGGGCGACGATAGTCACTTACCATCAGGTGGACCGTCAGCTCGTTTGCCGGCTATTTCCATAAAAAAATGTCTTCCGAAAAAACTTGTTTGTATTTTTTAATTATCATTATCTCGATATTAAATTACTGATTTTATTTTTTCCTTCCAGTGTCCAGAGCTATAGGTTTGATCATTGACAGATGGATTGAAGGACGTGAGTATTATTCTTATGTATAGCTATCAACATCATTAGCAGATTAGGCCATACCAAAATGTGAAATGTATAAAAAAAAAACAAAATTTTATACAATCATTTATGAATGATGAATTCATAAGTTCATTCAATAACACCAAAATTTACTGTTAAGCCTTTTCCTCTAATCATCTTATCTATAAGAAGCGTGTGCACTCATGCATTATAAGAGATTGTCAAAAGAGACTGGCATTTCTTCAATATACTATAATAAAATATGTACTAGTTACTAGTAGTACTATAAAAATCTTTAATATCATTAATTGCCACGAAGAACGAGGAAAAGATGCAGAAACAAATGAAGAAGAAATAGGCAGTCACATTGAGGGACATAACATTGATGGGAAGAAAAATCTTACAATGGCTTGTCATGTGATCCTATTCAAAGAGCAAGATGTAACGAATAGCTTTTGAGTTAGCCAAAATTTTGGAGTCGGTTATTTTTTTGTTAAGAATTTTTGTAGAACTGTAACTAAAGTAAGACAAAGCAATATCTCACATTTTTTTTCTTTTCAGTCGGTGTAATCTTCAATAATCGTGAGTACAACTTTATTATTCTTTATTTTTTGAAATATCTTCTTGGAATGATTTTTCTTGAAATATTTTAGTAAAATTTTTTTTTAAACAAAATTTTATTGGACTTGTCGATTGAAGTTTCACTTCTACCTTGTGTCGCTGCACGCATTTCGTTTTTTTTTAAGTTTGTTTTTTAATGTTTCTTTTTTTTACAGTGGTCATCGCTATCTCTAGATTGATCTTCTGTGTGCTCGGTAAACAGAAGCATTCCTTTTTCAAATGGTTCAGTAAGTAGCTTTTATTATTATGGGCAAAGGTCTTGTAATTTTTACCCGACTTCCAAGGAATGATTGTTTTTCCCGTGTATCTTGTATGTGTATTATATTCTTTATTAACTCATAATCTTCCAAACCACTGGATCGATTTATATCATTAGGATATCGTTAGATGTGTCTTGACAGTCCCAAGTCTTATAGATTATAGAGGAAAGGAGGAATAACTCATATATGGGGAAAGTCGAACCTCTATACTCCATGGTTCTAAGTAGCTCTGAGATTGATTTAAAAAATCCTTACGGATTTAGAAGTAGTGGAAAAAACTCTTTGGTAGTTTTTCTTAACTCTTTGGGAGTTTTTCCTACTTTTTTAAAGTTTTAACGCTACAGCACAGACTTGAAAAAATAACTAGATGTCACCTTGTCTTATCGAGAATGACGCCGCCTGTGCATCATGTGTGCGTAATTTTTAGTGCGATCCGACCAATCCGACGCGGTAATGGCGGCCGATTATAACAGCATGGTGTCAATGTGTGCGTGTGATACTTGTACGAATAGAGGAGTTGGTATTACTATGGGTGCTCCACTGAATTTGTTACTGAGAATCCGTCTGGTTAGTTTTTAAGACAGTGACTTACGCCTTGTAAATATAACTTCTTACGTGCGTACACGTTTTTATACAGAGATCGCTATCCACTATTCCGACGACAAGCTGATGCCCCAGTTTCTTCTTTTTTCTTTTTTTAAGTCTGTGCGCTACAGCTACAAAAATTAATAGTTCTTTCTTCATCAGCACTCGGAGGCAAAGCCAGTCCAGCCGTCTGCTCAAACGACTTCGGTATCAAATGGGGATGGAAGAAGTACCTCCGAGGATACTCCAGCTACAACGAGATCATTGAATACTATAACCTCAAGAACGTCAGGGGCAAGATTGAGGGTCTCCTCAAGGCCAAGGGACTGAAGATCAGTGGTCTTAAAGGTAACTTTTGAAGTGATTTCTTTAGCATCGATGTGATTTGAAAGTCGATGAAACCAAAAAGCGACGGTAAAAAGAGACAGACACATTTCATAAGATTTAACGCGGGAGAAAATGAGATAGCATTATACAGTGTTTCTTATGTTCATGGTTCTCTTTGTGTTACTTTAAAAAGTGTTAAGTTGTATAGACGGCGCGAGGAATAAGATAGAAGATTCGTTTTATTGCTGGATAGATGGCGCTAGCTGCTCATTTTACTCTTCATATTATGTTAAGAGATGGCGTTGAAGAGATGCCACTGTTTTTTGCATCACTATAATCATTAAACCAAAATTTTTGAAGGTTTTCTTTCTACCGTGTGAATTGCACACATTTATTTTTTTATATGTTTTATTTTATGCTTTTGTATAATATTATATGTATACTGTATAGTCACGGCAACAATTATTAAATGTAACTATGTACTTCCCAGAATTCGATCTTTGTTAGCGACGCTATCGAATGGTATAATCACAGACATAATATCTAGAGATTTTTTTTCAAAATCAAGGAGTTCGATTCCTGGCCAGGAATATTCAGTTTTCAAAGATCTAATGTTTACAGTTTTGGTTTTCATCAAAATCAGCCCCGAGATTATTTTGAGCACTTTTCGCTATTCCTCATAGTTTGGATATGGCCATCCACGGATACTTGAAAAATTCATCCTGTATAGCATTTACATTTGATAAAAATTCTGTAATATAAAATTGCTGGCTGTACAAGGAATATTGTATATAAAAACTAAATTAAGTGTTCAAGATTGTGATGCCCATAATTATACCCATATTATACCTTACATGGGCGTAACATTTTTGGTCAATTAAATTAAATTATTATTATGATTGCCAAAGACTGTTTAAAATTGACCACGTATCTCTATCTACGTTTAGAGACTGACACCTGAACTCAAGAGTCGCTAACGGTCACTAAAATCACTCCTTAGTACAGAATTTGTATGGTGATTTTTTACTAAGGAGTGATTAAAGTAACCGTTAGTCACTCTGAATTGGGGCGTTAGAGTAGTATTACATACTAGGAAATTGCCCTCGCTTCGCTTCGGGAAAAATAGTAAAAAAAATATAATATAGCCTATGTCACCCGGGGATAGTGTAGCTTCCCAACAGCGAAAGAAATTTTCAAATCGGTTCGGTAGTTTCGGAGCCTATTCAATGCAAACAATCAATCAAATCTTTCCTCTTTATAATATTAGTATAGAAGTATAGATATATATTATAATATAAATTGATTTTAGATGATTGTTACTGACTTTTATTTATTTTTTCAGGAACTCACAAACTGATTATTGAGACTATATTGAATATGAACAGTCTGCTGCAAAGTAAGTGGTATCTTTTGTATTTTCTTCACCTTCGTCATCCTCATCATCATCATCATCATCATCATCATCATCGTGATCATTGCTATTATAATTATATAAGTTAGTTCCTGTCGGTTTAAGAGGTAATTCCGTTCATCGAAATACTATGAGAACATGAAAAACTCTCTTGCATTTCCTTAAGATGTTTGATCACCAAAGATAGTGATGGCTCCTATTACACGAATCATAGATGCATGATGCATTCTAAAGATGACCTGATGGATGGCTTAATCATCAGTACCATGTAGTATAGAGGTGAGGAGGAATAACTCTGTTGTGAAATATCAGTCAAACTCTGTTAAATAACATGGTGCCACAGTAGCAACAGGGTTTTGGACTGCGTAAACAATTGAAGTTTGTCACTGTCTAACTTTAATGTCAGCAACTGCTATAATCATACAACCTACAGTCCTCTGCATCCGCCATATTGGAATGTGTTTACTGGTCACCGCTGGATGATTCCTTCGTCCATCCATCCATCAGCCCCTGGATATCCACTGCTGTGCATAGGTCTCCCCTAACTTGCGCCACTCTGACCGGTCCTGAGCCTTCTGAATCCAGCGGATGCTCGCTGTCTTCTTCAGGTCGTCAGTTCATCTGGTTGCGGGCGTCCTATACTCCGTTTTCCGAAACGTGGTCTCCATTCGAGGACCTTTCTTCCCCAAAAGTTATCGGTCTATCAAACTATATGGCCAGCTCATTACCATTTCAGCCAGCTTATTCTTTTACTCCTTCTATACTCCATGATTACTATAGAGAGCATAAGTACCTAACAGGCTAAATGCTATTACAGAACAAAGAAAAAGAAGAAATGAGAAGTAGAAAGCATTAAATGGCTTTATGGTATATGATTTTTAACTTATAAATAACTTTTTAAATAATACAGCTGATGAAGAGAAAGAGTGAATGGTAGATATTGGATAAGGGGAGAATATGGAAGGGAGAAAAGGTTTCTAAAGTAATCTGTAATGAAAGTTAGCAAGTTTAAAATTTAAGCAAATTCTTATTTTTTACGTTTTCTTTTTTTTTAGGGAAGTTCAGCATATGGCAGAGAAATGATTTCGTCGAAGTCACTAAATACTGTAAGTTTTTCGTATTTTTAACTATTTTTTAAGTGAATTCAAAAAAAGAAAAAGGTTTTCAATTTGACCTTATTATGTGTATTAGTTACCTAATTACTTAATATTACCTAGCTATAAAGATATGTAGTGTATTACCTATACCTTTTTACTGGGTGTATCGACTTTGATAATTCTTTTTATATTCGAAAGCTGGTGCTTGTTATGGTTCCATTTAAATTTGAACGAGACCTGACGGGTAATTTTTAGGTTACTTACTTAAAAATCCCTAATTTTGGAGTCGGTTATTTTTGGCAAGAATTATTTATTGTTCAACGTGGTAATGGAAAGGTTTACGCTTGGATTTTATGATACATCATATTTGAATCGTAGTGGTAAAGGTAGTAAAATTTGTGTGAGATTCGTACTTACGCCTTGCTCAGACTTTAATCCACACAAAAATAATGGGCCTTAATATACCGTAACATTAGTATTAGAAATGAATTGATTTTATTTATTTATTATACACTATGAAATCGCTCTCGCTTCGTTTGGGGGTAAAAAATATATATACGTATAATATAGCCTATGTCAACCGGGGATAGTGTAGCTTCCCAACAGTGAAAGAATTTTTAAATCGGTTCGGTAGTTTCGGAGCCTATTCAATGCAAACAAACAATCAAATCTTTCCTCTTTATAATATTAGTATAGATACTTAGTAGGTATAGATAATATCTGACAAAATAAATGGTCGTAAATCAACCTTAAGTTTGCCTTTTTTTATGAGTTTGTAATATTTTAGTATTGACATATTATAGTGTGAAGCATCTAGTCCAGTTGTTTGACCAAAGTCAAAATAAAAGTACGGTTTATATTATAACTAGCTGCGCCCCGCGGTTTCAGCCGCGTTTATTTGTGGAAAAAACAAACTCCTTAAATATAATAATATGATGTTATATAGCCTATAGCCTTCCTCGATAAATGGACTATCAAACACAAAAATAATTTTTCAATTCGAACCAGTAGTTCCTGAGATTAGCGCGTTCAACCAAACAAACTCTTCAGCTTTATAATATTAGTAAAAGTAAAGATATCTCAGTATTTTATCTACATAAATGAAAAGTGTCATAATACAGGCGAATGTGTAAGCGTTTTTGTCATTATTACTAGCGTATAGAACAGACACCGCGAACATGGTGTATGTGCCAATGCATTGGCGCCACGTGGCTTCAATCTTCAATGGATTCTATTTTGAAAGGAGAACGGGGGTGAATTTGAAAATGGAATCTCCCGGCGGGCCACACATTTTGTTCGAGATGTCTGTTATATGACATTATACTTCAATGGTTTTTGTTCTTATTTTTTCAGTAATCACCATTTCTGCTGCTGTCGGAAGTGCATACAAGGCTGATGGTAAGTTTGGAGTTGTTTACTCGAGTTAGCTCCTTAACAATCGATTTATAAAGCTTGGTAACATTACTGTATTCATCTATTATCATAAAAATGGTTGTCTGTAAAGTCGGTTTACGGACGGTAGTTTAACGTGACAACGTCATGACAAAACATTGATGAAGTAGTGCTCGAATATAATATTATCTCTGGAAAATAAACTTATAATTAGAAATTTTTATCTTTGTACTACAACGCCATCTAGAACTCCTGAACTAAACTATTTTTTCAGCAAGTTCCTTTCTGACTTAATTGTGTATATAGTTTTGTTCATAGATGGCGCTTTCTCCATTGTTCGCTCGCTCGCGTAACGCGACAGATGAGTCATGCTTTTTCATGCGTGCGGCCGGCATCGTTTTAATAGACGTTATCAAAAATTGCTTCGTGAACTTAGCCTGACAAGTTCCGTGCATTAATAGAAAAACTCAAAGTCACGAGTCGCGCCGTGTAAAAACGACTTTACGCACGGAAAGCTGTGACTTAACAGGCTTACATTATTCCAGTCCTGTAATCCAACAAATCTATCCAGTCCAGTGCTGGAATGGATTGTATCGTCTACATTATTCCAGTCATTTAGATAATAATAATAAATAATAATAATAAGAAAATCGTTTATTTCTACCACAAATACAATCAGTGTTACAGTACTATATAGATACTTACTAAACTAAGTTATTATACTATAGTATTTGTGGAAGCTGGTCCCTATATTAGGTTTAAAAACCTGTGTCACAGGAAACCAAGCCCACCACTACAATAGCCTTATAAATCATTCTGTTGAAGATGATGATATGATAGATGCTTTTGAAGTGTGAACACTACACTATAGTGACATTGATTTCAAGAAGAAAATGTATCAAACGGCTCTGGATTGACCGTCTACGTGATACCAGTTGCACTGGATTGGTCGCACTGGATTCAAAAGTAGACTGCCAATCCAATTACTAGACTGGAATGCTCACTGGATTCAGTGAATTCCAGTACATATTTCCAGTAACAATTCAGCGCTGGATTCGATCGCTGGACTGGAATAATGTAAATAGGGTATAAGTCACAATGCGCTGTAAAGTATATCTCTCATCTATTACTAATACCATCATATTAAAAGGAGAATGCCCATTTAGTATGGAGAAATGTACTGACTTTAACATTTTTGTGTCTTGATAAAAATACCTTTATTTTGATTATGTTATCTTAATAAATTACACATACTAACTTTAGTCAATGTTAATAGTAGGAAATACGAAATTTTCAATAAAATTAGTATGAATTTAGGTTATATTAAACTCACAGTAATATGGACTCAATGCAAGCGTATGTAATGTCGATCTTTTTAAGTTTAAAAATTCATGTATTATAATTAATGTATTATAATCACAGAACACTATTACTCCTGGCTGATTATAATAATTTTCTAATTCATTTGACAGTTCTCTTACGTCATCTAGTTTGTTGCATAGATACGTTTGTTATATCATAATCACAGCATAATCATAATGGAATCAATGCAACCTATTGGCCCGAATGATCTTAAAAGATTTCTGATTGGCCCTTATCTAAACATAAATGGCCCAATGGTTTTCTTTTGTAAAACGGAAGTAAACTTATTAATTTCAGAAAATTATTCCCAAACAGGATTTTTTTAGGAAATAGGGTATATACTTGAAATATTTTAATTTAATTTTTTGTCCAAAAATCATTGTGACACAATAATTTTTTTGAGAGTACTGGCTATGGGCATTCTCCTTCAAAGTCCATCCATGAATTACATTACGTTATTTAATGTTAATTTTAATTATTTTTGTCCATAGCTGGAGTTGCTGTTGTTGATGGTAAGTCTTTTACAAAGTATCCTAATCAGGCCTATTATGAACTTTTATAAAACCATTCATGTTCCAGACAATTCATTTATCTAGGGTTCGAACGATACTTTCGATACTGAGTAGGTATCGATACTTTTGTTCGCGATACTCGATGCTGAGTACTCGATACTCGTACCTTGTAATTACTCGCAAGTACTCATATGAAATGTCGGTATCGAGTACTTTTCAGTATTTTCATATGGAAAAAGATAAACTATGGCCCGTTTTAGCGCTCGGACTAAACAGAAAGTGTAATCGGGACATGAAATTCACTGTGTCAATTTTTTTTTAGCTCTGATCTGACTGTGATCCTCGCGAGTACTCGATACTCGATACTGAGTAGTATCGATACTTCAGGACCGATACTCTTTTGGTATCGATACCTTACCCGTCTATACCACACGAGTACTCGCTATCGATTCCAGAGGCCGATACTTCGAACCCTACATTTATCGGGCTTTAAACGACGTATGATTGGCTAAAAAGTGTCACGTGACCGCTTTGGTGACACGAATTTGACGTTTATACTCGAACATGGCTGGAATTAAGAATTCATAATAGATCGCCTGGTTATAATTTTATATGAAAAACTTCATCTATTATTTCGCACCCTCCTGGTACGAGAATCGTGGTCGGGTATTCTTATTATCTAGTTATCGTACTACAATCAATTCAGTCGGTTGCAAAGAACTGGCTGGGGGCTCGAGAGCTTCTTTCTTTCTTTCTTTCTTGGCTTCTAGCTTTTTATGCAAACGAGCAGATGATTTACTCGTATTACATGGAGTATGGATGGTAAGAAATCACAGTCACCCATGGATAATAGCACAAAGAAAGAGAGAAGAAATAATGAAACAAAGAAGGTTTATTGAAAGCGTGGTATATATCTATAGCAGAAGGAGGTATTCTATGGTGTTGGTTATGAATTATATTCCTTTTACTTTGCACCATGATTTCCAGTTCTCCTAACATTCACATCAATATTCCAAACTACTTCAACACTACGTGATCAATAATAATCTGTTCTACATTATTGACAATTCCCTAATCTAAATATGACATGACATTTCTTATATGCCAGCCTCTGCATCAGACAAGCGCTGTAGAATAAAGAGGTCCGTCCCTGGACCTTCACTGGAGATTCATGGCCTCACCGATATATCTATGTGTTTAACTAAAGATTAAAGCCATTATAATTTTATATTACGAGTATACATTTTTTTGTACTCTTTTCAGAATATTGTGAATACTTGGAGCCTTGCTACAGGAAGGAATTCAACGTTGGTAAGTTCTTTATTTTGTAACTTTGTTCATTCTTTTACCACTCATTTTGGTACATTTGACACTTTAGATTGAGTCTAAGAGTTTGTTAACCCTAATAATAATCATATCGACGCTTGAAAGGAAACATTGACTAAGCGACATGGAGCTAACTTTACAGGAGAGCAGTTTAAAGTTGAATTTTTAGAAAAGTTGTTTATGCGCCACAATATAGATGATAAAAAACTTGAGAGGTGTCAAGGGACACCCGGATGGAACGAAGTTCCTTTCGATTTAAGTATCGTGGCAACTTTTCGGAAGAAAATTTTCCGTCTAGCTCCCTTTCATAACGCGCGATAAGGAACTTCGTTCCAATAAGGATTCCAAAATAGTAACAATAACGTCGGTAGAAGGTTAAAAAATAATATGTGATTTTTTTCTAAAAATTCCAACTTCAAACTGCTCTCCTGTGAAGTTAGCTCAATGTCGCTTAGTCAATGTTTCCTTTCAAGCGTCGATATGTTATTTTCTTCAGGCTCCTCGCGTGTTCAGAAACCCAATGACAGTTAAAATTATCGGACATTTATCTTAAGTTTAACTTTATTGATTCAATAGTTGTTGATCATTTAACTGGAGACTTCATAAACCGGCCATAAGTCAATTTTTCCTTTCAAGCGTCGATATTATCTTTATATGATTATTTATTAAACTAGTTAGTTGCTTGCCATTCTCGGCCATGTTTTTCATAGTAACGAATATAGCTGTGCCACATAATGTCAAGTTCAAAATTACTCAAAACGTTCTCTAGGAATAAATCTTTGTTTAATTATTCCGTCAATCCATCGAGAAAGACTAAGTTCGTATTGTCATGATTGTGTTTTAATGCATTTTTAGACTTAATTTTACCGTGTGTTTATTGTTTAAATATTCCATAGTATTTTCACTAAAACGTGCCTTTTTTACCTCATCATCAGATCTTTAGACAACGAAGTTTTACTTAAATAATACTTGTAAAAAAATAACGGACCTCAAAATTAAAGATAACTCAAAAACTCAAATGGTACCTACTGGTAACCTACCTACCTAATGGTACCTACTGGTGGTAATGGTACTTAAATGGTACCTACCACATGACAAATACCAGCTTTTAAATAAAAAAGAATCATCAAAATCGGTACACACAAAGTTGAGGTAACACACAAAAAAAACATTCGAATTATAAACCTCCTCCTTTTTTGAAGTCGATTAAAAAGCAATCAACCCTCCACTGCTTGATAACAACAGTGACATATATAGATAACAAGAGATGACCCTCGTGGCGTGATTACCATGCCGGATCGCCGCACCAAGAGTACTGGGTTCGATTCCCAGCGAGGCGGTTTCAATGATGGGTTTAAATTTCTGTTCTCGGTCTGGGTGTGAGTGTCCTTGTCTTGTGTGTTGTCCATGGCACCCACGACACAGGGAATCCTAGTGTGGGGCTATGAGTGTGAAGCGTTATTTACCTATTATTATTCTAACAGTTCCGTTAATGTTATTTCAGAAATCGTGGAAGAAACTACCATCATCAAGGAAAAGATTCAGTACTGCGACTCTGTTAGCTTCGAAGGAGCTCTCAAAGTAGATGCTAACATCAAAAAAGATTCGAGTTATACACTCAATTCAGGAGATGGAGTAACAAGAACAACTATTAAACATTACGAGACATCTGAAGATTAAGATGATGGCTGAGATTTTGAGAAACAGGCTCTTAAAGTACTAGCTGTTAATGCAATAGTATGAAATAAACATCTTTAATCAAGTAATTTAGTTTTTATTCAGTCTTTTCTGATAAGTGAAAGCATGTCAATGGCTTCAACCCATTAATGGCCCACTACTGGGCACGGGTCTCTCCTCTTGAGGAGGGCTAGAGCATACTCCACCACGCTGCTTCAGTGCGGATTGGTTGGTTAGTGGCCAACCCGATTGTCGGAAGTTTTCAAACCACCCGAGGGCCTCCGACATGGCTTAACGACTGTTATGTTATGATAACAACCGGGACCGGCTTTACGTGTTCTCCGAAGCACAGAAATGCTCAAGATTTTTTTGCCACTAGTGGTCACCCATCCAACTACCGACTGCCCGCTGTTGCTTTTTGTCGATCACTTAGGATCGACGCAAGCCGCTGGGCTATGAGCGCTTCTGAAGAAATGTTTAAAGTGTTAGGCCGGGCCAAATGTGATTCTTTTTGGTCCGAATCAGTGATTCTTATAGCGTTGTTGATGTCCTTGGGCGACGATTACTTCCTACTAACCAGTAGGTGCCTGGTTTGGCAACTATTTACACAAAAATATTGTGACTTTATTTATAAAATTACTGTACAAGTAGATGTATTTTATTTGATCATTCTATGATGATAAGTCAATAGGGAAGGGAGACATAATTGTAATGGCAGCCCTATTGACTCGCGCATTTTTCGGTCGGTAATAGAAAGAAAGAAAGAAAGAAAAAGCATTTATTCGAAGGAGCAAAGCACAAACAAAATGTAAGAGTCTCACACCCAAATTCACAAAAACAAGCAAAGATAAAGAAGTGTTTAAACTCTGACTTATGAAAAACGACAAAACCTAAAGGCAAAGAGCGACTAATAGAGAGAGAGAGAGGCTATTAGCTAAAGGTAAAGATAGCTGCCGTTAAAATGTACGAACAACCCACAGTTAATTGATTCTATAATAAATCTATAAAAATATTAAGATAACCATCCACACTTGTCTATCAATACACCTTATAATGTGTAAAGCAATACAGTAAGTATTTTTAACCGACTTCAAAAAAGGAGGAGGTTCTCAATTCGACTGTATTTTTTAAGTGTAAGTATAACATAAATTTTATTAGGTGTAGCTACTGGTTTCAATCACTCTTTTTATATTCGAAAGCTAGTGCTTGTCATATGGTCCCATTTAGAACGAGATCTGAGGAGTAGTTTTGAGTTATTTTCAATGATATTATATATTAAAAAGAGGACATCTTTGGTTATTTTTAATTTGAAGTCGGTTATTTTTTTTACATTAAACAAGTGGATAGTTTTAAAGAACAATTTACTTCTATGCTGATTGAAAAATGTTATTAAAATAGTCAGGAATATTTAAATGACAAAATAATAATATACATAATTATATTTTTATGATACGGTTGGATGGTCTGATTTAAATTATTGTAATTGTAAATGATTATAGATTTACATTTAATTGGTTTTAATTTTTTATTTATTTATTTATTTATTTAACACTTTATTGTTTGTACACTATACAATAATATAAATAAGAGCACAAGAAAAAAAGAATACAAAACAATGGGCGACCTTATCGCTTTGAAGCGATTTCTTTCTTCTTTCTTTCTTTTTATTTATTGAATTGTTATTTGGATAGGGATAGAATTTATTTTATTTAATTTTATAATAATATTACGTAATTATTGTCTTATATATTTTATTATTGTACGCCTCATCGAGGCAGGACATAGAGACCTACATACTAATTATATTACAACTAAAATTGTATAAATAGTCCACAATAAATAAATTGATTGATTGATTTTAGTCAAGAATTATTTAGGCCACAGACATGTAACTTTAATAGACAGGGATTGTTTGGATGATGATGATGCCTTCGATAGTCAGTGGTTGAGTTGGTCTGATCCTAGTTTTTTTATTTATCTGTTCAACGCAAATATTGCCTCCCCAACACAGTAAGAAAGGTATCCACTCACCTTGGCTGGAGGCTGGAGCCGACGTTGCCGATCGGAACGTGATGCTTCTTCTGTACTCCTTCACTGCACCGAATTATCTGTAGAACTCTTCTATTGAAGCCGTAAACTGATATTATAATAAGTAGATTCACAACCGAAGCCGAAATTTGTGCGCCGAGTACCAAACGAGAGAGAGCCCGTTTTCTGACTGGAGTGACGTCTTGCGCCCGCGCACGGACTACCGCCCGCCAACCGTAGATTTTGCAGACACCCTCAAACCGCGTCAGAAAAAACAATAATTGCGTGAACAGGGATATTATAGTGTAGACGAGTATTTAAATGACAAAGACGCATGGGAATGACCAGCTCTGCAACCAGTTCCGCTCAGAATAGTAAATACTTTTGTATTATTATCTTTTTTTGTAATATTTTTTTAAAAGATGTGCTGAGGAGTTTCTTTAGGCTTTTCTTCTCCTCCACGACAAAGCACCTTCCGAAAAGCCAAAAAATGACGTACATAAGTGTATCAGTGATACCTATATGAATAAAATATTTTGACTTTGACTTTGACTTTGAATATAAAAGTAGAACTCATGGATGTATGTTATTAGTTTGATAATTATAGTTTTCAGGTGGTTGTGTATGTAGCGCATGGCTATGACCATGGCCTTCCGTCGTGGGGTTCTCTTCCACCATCGCTGTCGATTCGTGTGTCACCTGGGAAAAGTTAAATAGTCAATAACTTTATTAAAAAACGGAAAGAGGTGTCAAAGGACGCCCGGATGGAACGAAGTGCCTTTCGATTTAAGTATTGTTTTGTTGTACAGCGCCATTCTGTAAAACGCTCTGAATCACTTCAAAAAAAAGTGTCGTCATTCGTAAGAATCAAAAAGTGTCGTAATTTTCCGTAAGCCCCCTTTCACAACGCGCGATAAGGAACTTCGTTCCAGTAACTTGGGACAAGTTAAATTTCACAAAACATAATAGTTAAAAAAAAACTAAAAATCACGCTTTTAGAAAATCCAACTAACAAAAAAATAGAAAATTTTGAATTAAGAATCGTGTAATTGTAATAAAAGCGCGGGGTGCATGGTGTCAATGAGTAGAAGGATTATCATTTTGATAATATTTATAATAGCGTGATTTTTTTTTAAACTATTATTTATATTTTAATTTTTTAGTTGATTTTTTGAAATGAAATTTGGGTTTTTTTCTTTCTCTTTTTTCTTTAAATATTGAATTGTCATCGGTCCTCGATAAGTTTACGAAGTTTGAAAGAAATCTGACCATTTAAAGCTAATTAAAGCGTGTAATTAGGTTTTTTCTTTCTTTTTTTCTTTAAATATTGAATTGTCATCGGTCCTCGATAAGTCTACGAAATTTGAAAGAAATTTTTTGAAATGAAAGTTAGGTTTTTTCTTTCTTTCTTTCTTTTTTCTTTAAATATTGAATTGTCATCGGTCCTCGATAAGTCTACGAAGTTTGAAAGAAATCTGACCATTTAAAGCTAATTAAAGCGTGTAATTAGGTTTTTTTCTTTCTTTTTTTCTTTAAATATTGAATTGTCATCGGTCCTCGATAAGTCTACGAAGTTTGAAAGAAATCTGACCGTTTAAAGCTACTCAAAGCGTGTCATTAAGTTTTTCTTTCTTTCTTTCTTTTTATCCTTAAATATTGAATTGTCATCGGTCCTCGATGAGTCAACGAAGTTTGAAAGAAATCTGACCGTTTGAAGTGGGTGAAAATCAAGTCCAAAGATAAGTTACAAACAGACAAACAAACAAACAAACATACAGGTGTAGCTAATATAAAGCGTGTAATAATAAAAAACTATAAACCATCTCGATCATGTCAGCTTTCAAACAAAGGAAATCGCATCAAAGTTTTGGATTTTAACAAGTTTGTTCATTTTAAATGGTAAGTACCCGGATGACCGAGCTTAGCTCGGTTTAGTATTGCTTAACAACGCCATCTGCTTTAGCTTTAGTGTAGCTACTTGCCAATAGATGTCAGGAAGAGTCTATTGAAGCCGTTTTTCATTGCCTGAAAACACGGATAAAACGACATTTTTTAAAAATGAATCCTAGCTAGATCGATTTATTGCCCCCGAAACCCCCAGCATACTAAATTTCATGAAAATCGTTGGAGCCGTTTCCGAGATTCAGAAAATATATATATATACAAGAATTGCTCGTTTAAAGGTATTAGATAATCTATACTAATATTATAAAGAGGAAAGATTTGATTGTTTGTTTGCATTGAATAGGCTCCGAAACTACCGAACCGATTTGAAAAATTCTTTCACTGTTGGGAAGCTACACTATCCCCGGCTGACATAGGCTATATTATATTTTTTTTACTATTTTTTCCAAAGCGAAGCGAGGGCGATTTCCTAGTAGTTATAAAGCTAGGGACTAATTTTTAGAATTATTAATATCTTCAAGATCCTTACGTGATGTTGATGAGTTGTATGTACGTTCTGATCATCAGAGCCGTAAGGCGAAAGCGTTGACTGCTGCAATGATTCATCACCTTCTGTAGCACTTATTAATCCATGTATAACATGTCTGTAATAATATTACAATTATTAAAAAAAAACATGAGAGGTGTCAAGGGACACCCGGATGGAACGAAGTGGAAAAATCTCTGAATCACTTTAAAAAAAGTGTCGTCATTCGTAAGAATCAAAAAGTGTCGTAATTTTCCGTCTAGCCCCATTTCACAACGCGCGAAAAGGAACTTCGTTCCAAAATTCGTCATGGGGCGGCTGGCAGATGTGAAACATCGAAATTATTTTATGCATAATAAGCATAAAAAAAAATACAGATTATGACAGGAACTAAATATGGCATGATGAAAATACAATATTACGAATTGTCCCCAGAAAATGATGACAGTTTTGTCCTACTGTATGCTACAGCCTATCAAACTAAGTTTATTTATGATTACCCACATTGCGTTATTAATTTTTTTTTCATATTACCCTACCGTAATAATATAGTGCGGCGAAGCGTCGCCACTCACCGCGCCAGAAATCAGGTTTACCCCTTGCCTATAGATGTTTCACATCAAAAAACTTTTAGTGTAAAACTCTGCTAAGAGATGGCGCTGCCTGGTGTTACTAAGAAAACTAAAACGACGTATTGAACCATTTGGATTACAATTTAATCATTTAATAGATGGCACTACTTGTTTGTTCGAAATTCTTTCCTTTGGAGCCAACCAGCCCCGGATCTAAGGGGGGGCAAACCAGGGCACTTGCCCCGGGCGGCAGTTTCATGGGGGCGCCAAATCCATGAGACTAGAATTCGAAATATCGAACAAATGAAGCCTATTTTCCTCCAATCTCATAGGTTCTTATCAAGTAATCGAATCTTAATATAATATTATGTTTGAAAAACAAACATTTCTATTTCCATACGCCCAGTTAGTTGTTGAACACATACTAAGTGATTTATGAACGCATCAATAAATTTTTGAACGCGTGCGTAGTGTCCGTGATTTTTCTGCCAGAGGAATCCCCGTCACATCTATGCCTACGAGCCGAGCCGAACAAATTCAAACAGTCGAATCGAACGTCAAGTGACAACACAAACAGTTGGTTTTTGCCAGGAACTTGCCGTATTTAAGAATTTATTGCACATTTATACCAAGATCTGCAAGCTGTGAGCGAAGCTTCAACAAACTGAAAATAATTAAAATTTATTCTTATTCTTTTCTTTTATATCTTTTATGTTAATGCTTGACTACAATCCCACCTGATGGTAAGTGGCGATGTAGTCATTGGTGGTAAAGCGCATCAACCTAGTAAAAGCCTATTCACTCTTGCCTTAAGGACACTCACATTATAATCGAGCGGAAATACCGACCGACCGATTTATTCCAATCCTTCGCTGTACGCATAATAAATGACGAAGCGAAGCGCTTCGTCCGTACAGAGGGAATGTCAACGACGAAGGGATGGATACCCGCCGTGCGTCGGGACGTTCGATGGTGGAATGGGGATGGCGGAATCAAATCATATTATAATTCCTGCGCAAAAGCAAAAAAAGCAAAGCAACAACCCACAATTGTCCCACTGCTGGGCTCGGGGTCTCCTCTCACAATGTGAGGGGTATAGGCCATAGTCTACCACGCTGGCCAAGTGCGGATTGGTAGACTTCACACACCTTTGAGAACATTATGGAGAACTCTCCGGTGTGCAGGTTTCCTCACGATGTTTTCCTTCACCGTAGCAAGTGATAATTAACTTGTAATACGCACATAATATTTGAAAATTAGAGGTGCGTGCCAGGATTTGAACCCGGGCCCCTGCGTTCGGGAGACTAACGTTCTAACCACTAGGCTATCACTGCTTCTAACTACTAACACTAATTCCTGCGCAGACTCTCCAAAATGTATCCTGTAGAATACCGAAAGGCTAGCAACTCTGCGCCTGTGCTCGAGGCTCTGAAGATTGGTCTCAACCAATTTAGGGTCACCAATAAGTCTCTTAGCACGCCTCTCCATTGAATCCAATGCTGACAGGTGGCAAGAATGGTGGTGGTTCTAAGAATTAAAACTTATCTACGTTCAACAATGAGTCAGGATTGTCTATCTGGCCTCGCGATCCTAGCCAATAAAAACAAAACTGTCTGTGCGATGGTCTTTGAGGAGCTAATAGATTATTTCGCAGAAAAGAAAGCACACCATGTAAAGTTGTAGTCTTTCCTGGTTATATTATTTTTTCTGTGTTTCTGTTTTATGTCACAAATGAAAGTTTAATGAAAGTTTTTTTTATGCTTAGAGCAGGCAAACGAGCAGACGGGTCACCTGATGGTAAGTGATCACTGCCACCCATGGACATTAGCAACACCAGGGGCGTCACTTATGCGTTGCCGGCCAAGAAGATGACGATAGACAGAAATAAGATGACAATAGATAGAAATCCTGATTAATCGATATAGGAGCTGACGCTGCCTGTGCATCGGAGAGTTCATTAGACCATACGGTCTCATCTGAATGATTGCCAAAGTAGACCAGCTTGGCGACTGGCTTACCTCAAAGCGGCTGACCCCCTGCTTCTTGAAGGACCACATGTCATAGCTTAGAGGGAACACTGATGCAGGTAGTTTGTTCCACAGTTTACACGTGCGAGGTAGAAAATAACGTGATAACCGAACTGTGGACGAATGCCGTGATGTGCGGTGGCGAAAATTAACTGCAGGTATTAAGCCAAACAGTTCTTCAGAACATTCCCCATTATACAGACGGTAGAATATGCTGAGAGAGCCGTCTGTAAGCTTGGGATCGTCGACAAGACGAATAGCTCGCCGTTGAATTCGGTTGAACGGATCCACTTGGCCAGCTGAGGCTCCGGCCTAAAGGTGGGAGCAGTACTCCATGTGTAGTCGAATTTGCGCCTTATAGAGCATCAACCTGTGCTTAGGCGTGAAGTACTGCTTAGCTATATTGAGCACTCCCAATTTCTTTGCGGCTAGTTTGGCCTTATTAACCAAGTGGACCCGAAACTGAACTTCTGAAACTGAACTTCATTCGAAATGACACCAAGGATCCCAATGCTTTTATAGATGTTAACAGGAATGTTCTGGGATTGGGTGCTATGGCAAATGGGGTTTTTTTAGCGGTTAACGCGCAGACTTGTGTCTTCTCGGGGTTGAACTGGATTAAAGTTAGTCTGCCCCATTCCGAGACCCGCTCCAGAGATGTCTCGACTTCAGACACGAGTTTTATCCTCTTCTCCTCAATCTGCATCCGAAAAAGATTTGTTCGGCCCGTATAACGGACGTCACCGTTACTGTCATCAGTATAGCAATGAATATCCCCGATGTCCAGCATATCATTAATATGCATGATAAACAGTGTGGGTGAAAGTACAGAGCTTTGTGGGACGCCAGCATTTATGGGCTTCGTACCCGAGCATGTTCCGTCAACGACGACCTTGATGCTCCGCTCCGATAAAAAACTGGCAATCCATTTGCACTATTTCTCGGGTACTCCGTAGGAAGGCAGCTTAGACAGTAATGCCTTATGCCACACCCTATCAAAGGCCTTCGCAACATCCAAACTTACAGCCAATGCTTCTCCCTTGTTCTCGATTGCTTCTGCCTAGCAATGAGTAAGGTATACTAAAAGATCGCCAGCTGATCTGCCGTGGCGGAAACCGTATTGACGGTCACTAATCAGCTGGCGATCTTCTAGATACCGGAGCAGCTGATTAGTGACCGTCAATACGGTTTCCGATAGTTATTAGATGATAAAAAGTTTAAATTTAATAAAGGATTATTATTTTAACAAATGGTCACAAAAATGCTATTCGTTGGCAGTTTTAACAGTTTTTCTCAAACACAAAAGGGAGGGGGCGCCACTATCAAGGATTTGCCCCGGTTTGATAAAATCGTAGATCCGGGGCTGGAGCCAACCTTGACCATAGTATCAGGTCATTATAATTGAAATTCACTGCCACTGGAAGTCAAGCAGTATCATAAAGAGGTTTATTACCCAGCAAATTCAAAGCCTAAATCCTTGAATTTGTTCCGTTCTTCAACAGAGAGAGCAAAATGCAACTTCCTGTAGGAATCCAGTCTCTCTACCCCAGTCTTGTTCTGTGCTGGAGAAACTGGAGCATCAGCTTGTCGTCGGAATAGTGGATAGCGATCTCTGTATAAAAACGTGTACGCACGTAAGAAGTTATATTTATTTACAAGGCGTAAGTCACAGACTTAAAAAAAGAACAGACGGAATGTCAACAGCAAATTGAGGCACCCAATGATATTATATATTAAAAAGAGGCAGATATGTCATAAGCGCGCGCGTTGTGTGACTCAAAAAGTTTCCAATTGGGAACTCATATTCAGGTGAAGAAAGAGATAGCGATGTAGTTTTGACGCGAGAGCGATAAAGCAATAAAGCGTGCCTTGCGGACATCGGAACAGATTTTTCGGTTGATTTGTAAGGGCATAACGTATCTATATTTATTTAAACATCATTGGAGGCACCCATAGTAATACCAACTCCTCTATTCGTACAAGTATCACACGCACACACTGACACCATGCTGTTATAATCGGCCGCCATTACCGCGTCGGATTGGTCGGACCGCACTAAAGATTACGCACACATGGTAAGCGGGCGGCGTCACTCTCGATAAGATAAGGTGACGTCCGGGGTTCGTCGAAAACTGAAGTTCTGAGAGAAACTGAGAGATACTACGGACGGTTGTATACCTCCTCTCAAGCTCCACCTCCCAGTGAGGAGAGCGACAAGAGAGCTAAATTAACCCGACACTACACAGAGGATATCCCGGACGTCAGCCTGTATGAGATTAGAGAGGCCCTCAAACAGCTTAAAAACAACAAGGCACCGGGAGATGACGGTATCACTGCCGAGCTGCTAAGAGCTGGAGGGAAACCCCTCCTAGTAGCGCTCCAAAAACTGTTTGATACAGTCATCCATACTGGAACTACCCCGGAAGCGTGGAGCAGAAGTGTGGTTACTCTGTTTTTCAAAAAGGGCGATAAAGCCCTTTTGAAGAACTACAGGCCAATCGCACTTCTGAGCCACGTTTATAAGCTGTTTTCGAGGGTGCTCACAAATCGCATTGCACGCAGGCTCGACGACTTCCAGCCTCCCGAACAAGCAGGATTCCGGAAAGGCTACAGCACCATAGACCACATACACACACTGCGGCAGATTATACAGAAGACCGAGGAGTATAATCTGCCGTTGTGTGTCGCCTATGTGGACTATGAGAAAGCCTTTGATTCTATCGAGACCTGGGCAGTACTAAATTCTCTTCAGCGGTGCCGGATCGACTACCGGTATATCGAGGTGTTGAAGTATTTGTACTCATCAGCCACCATGTCCGTCAAAGTACACGACACAGCCACGAACCCAATCCAATTGCAGAGAGGTGTCAGGCAAGGGGACGTTATATCCCCAAAACTGTTCACCGCTGCATTGGAAGATGTGTTCAAGCTGATGGAGTGGAAACGACGTGGCGTTAACATCAATGGCGAATACATCACACACCTGCGATATGCCGATGATATAGTCATCCTGGCAGGATCCCTGGAGGAACTAGGTACAATGCTCGGGGACTTGAACAGCGCCTCACAACGGGTGGGTCTTAAGATGAACATGGACAAGACGAAAATCATGTCAAATGTCCATGTTACACCCGTACCGGTTGTTGTTGACGGCGCTGCTCTCGAAGTTGTAGACGAATACAATTACCTGGGACAAGTGATCCAGATGGGTAAGTCCAACTTCGAGAAAGAAGTCACTCGTAGAATCCAACTCGGATGGGCTGCGTTCGGGAAACTGCGTCATATCTTGTCGTCCAAAACACTACCTCAGTGCCTGAAGTCGAAGCGAAGTCTGAGCAGTGTGTGTTGCCAGTGATGACATACGGATCCGAGACGTGGTGCTTCACTATTGGCCTAATCCACAAGCTCAGGGTAGCACAGCGGGCTATGGAGAGGGCTATGCTCGGTATTTCTCTACGTGATCGTATCAGAAACGAGGAGATCCGTAGACGAACAAGGGTGACCGACATAGCTCAAGGAATTAGCCGGCTGAAATGGCAATGGGCTGGCCACATAGTGCGAAGGACCGATAACCGTTGGGGAAGAAAGGTCCTCGAATGGCGCCCGCGTCTCGGAAAGCGAAGTACAGGACGCCCCCCGACAAGATGGACCGACGACCTGAAGAAGACAGCGGGCATCCGCTGGATTCAGAAGGCTCAGGACCGGTCAGAGTGGCGCAAGTTAGGGGAGGCCTATGTCCAGCAGTGGACCTCCAAGGGCTGATGGATGGATGGATGGATGGACGTCCGGGGTTATTTTCATGTCCAAAAGATAAGTATTACTTCTTACGAAGAATTATTATATAATTCGTCGTTGTCAACAATAGTTTCCTACCAACCGCGAGGCTCGTTCTTCAACTCAAAAGCAGTTTTAAAATGATTGAACCATTAACGGACCATGTATGTAAGCAGTGTTAGGCCCTTACACGTTGTTAGTTTTTCATGTTGATACTCGAACTGATATTTCTGGACATGAGAATCATTAAGGTCGGATGTGCACATACGACGAAAATGACTTTTTAGTATACCGATATTAAGTTTTTGTTTCTCTTTCCAACGATCTGACCGTGGTATCTCTATCTCTTACCGTTGTAAAGATACACTCATGCATAATGTCGGTTATACAGACTTTTTCAAATACCCGAGAGCCATAAGCATTTATATTTAGTTAAATCTTTATGCACCAAATTATTAATAGTTTTATGATCCGTATTTCAACTTAAGCTATAATGAATCAAAAATGTTTGGCCTAATACGCTGGTAGCATCAGCAGATATGCATTTATGCCTGTAAAGTTTACTTCAAATTGTAGTACGTATCTTCAAATATAGTATTATGCTTGAAAAAATGTTGCTTATCGCTACAAAGGCATAAAGTCTGTTCTTAATATAGGATTTTATTGTTGTAATAATAATGTTTTGTATGAATATATTTCAGGCATAAAGTCTGATGTACAAAAATTTTATAGATTAAAAATTGTATTAAACTCATTTTAACAGTTAGGGTGATACTTGTAATAAAAATTAAAAGGTACTATTGCCTACAAAATATTAAAAAAAGAATACTGACTGAAATACTTATAGTTCAATAATGCTGAAGAAAAAATGTTTGTCAATTTTGTTTTTGCTCTCCTGAAAAGTTAGCATTTTACACATCCGACCTAATGCTTCTCATGTCCAGATTTGGAAATTATACGAAGTTTCAGTTTTATCCATGGCGCCAAAATCTCCAACAATTTCACAAAAATAAAATACTATCCAAAAACAAGTGACTTAATTTGAAATAAAATTTATTTGAATTTCAAATTGCGCGCCAATCCACAGATACATAATTAAATCTGAAAATGATGGTTATAAAATTTCCAATTTCATAGGTAAAGACCTGTGGTAAAGACTGAATATCATGAGAGCTTGGATACCTGGCAGATAATAATATAATGATGGTTCAATATCAATGATCTTAGAAAATCCTGTAAGATCGTCGTTCAATATCCTGCTATTTCTACTAGTATTATAAATGTGTAAAGTGAGGATGTACGGATATTTTTTATTCTAACTACTGAGCAGATTTCCATGTACACAGATAAACTATGATCCGAAATAAGACAGGGATTCCAGAAACATTACCTCATAAACCTGCGTTTAGCGTCCACAACAATTGTGCGATGGGCTCCTAAAATTTCTTTTACTTTTTCCGACATTTTATCTTCATAGTACGAATGTAAGTCAACTACTATGCGATTTATATTCATCTTCACATCATTTAGCTGCAAATAAATATAGTCAAAATTATTTTATCATAAAAATATCACCGGTTTTTTGAACTTAATTTCTATGATTCTACCACTATTTTGAAAAGGTGCTTTGTATCGAGGAGAAGAAATGGCGAAAGAAACTTCTAAGCAATTTTGAAGTTATACTTCCCTTCTTTTGACGCAATTGGAAAAATATGAGGAAGAGAAGAAATGGCGCAAGAAACTCCTAAGCAATTTTGAAGTTATACTTCTTTTGGCGCATTTGGAAAAATATGAGGAAGAGAAGAAATGGCGAAAGAAACTTGTAAGGAATTTTGAAGTTATACTTCTTTTGGCGCATTTGGAAAAATTATGAGAGTAAAAGTTTTGCGATGCGTGCGCACAGCGACAGCCAAAAAAATGAAATGCTGAAGCTAGCTGATAACTGTCTCTCAAGTTTCCATGATAGAATCTAACATTTTAACAAAAAAATAACTGACATCAAATTAAGTACATTGTACTTTTGATATGGATGCCATTGTCAGATCACGCTCAAATTTATGTGGGACTACACGACAAGCACCAGCTTTCAATTAACAAAAGAATCATCGAAATTGGTTGACGCGATATTGAGTTATTCGTCCTTTTATCGCGCACATACTTAATGCAAATTTAAGACGTATAGTTATGATTTTGACATGGATGCCATTGTCAGATCTCGTTCAAATTTATGTGGGACCACACGACAAGCACCAGCTTTCTATTAAAAAAAGAATCATCCAAATCGGTTCACCCAGTCCAAAGTTCTGAGGTAACAAATAAAAAAAAATACAGTCGAATTGAGAACCTCCTCCTTTTTTTGAAGTCGGTTAAAAAGCGCGCGCACATCGACAGCCAAAAAGTGACATGATATTTTTTTTTATCTACAATCAACAGTGACATTCGCCGAATTAGACATGATCCAGATTACAGAGGCTCCAGTGTTATAACCTATTTTAACAGGATACTACCTTAGCTTCCAGAATAGACAAATACTCTGGAGTTTTTCTAAGCCTCTTCAGAACCGAATGTAAATCTTCTCCATACAACTTCTGTGCCTCTGCTTCTATATCATACTTTCTGCTGCTAGCGTTTGGGAGACCTTTAAAGTATAGATATATCGGTGAGGCCATGAATCTCCAGTGAAGGTCCAGGGACGGACCTCTTTATTCTACAGCGCTTGCCTGATGCAGAGGCTGGCATATAAGAAATGTCATGTCATATTTAGATTAGGGAATTGTCAATAATGTGGAACGGATTATTATTGATCACGTAGTGTTGAAGTACTTTGGAATATTGATGTGAATGTTAGGAGAACTGGAAATATATTATGGTGCAAAGTAAAAGGAATATCATTTCATAACCAATACCATAGAATACCTCCTTCTGCTACAGATAATTCTTGACAAAAATAACCGACTTCAAAATTAGGGATAATTCAAAAACTACTCGTCAGATGTCGAATAAATTATAATATAATATATGACAGGCATCTCCTTTCCATTAAAAAAAGAATCATCCAAATCGGTTCACTCAGTGGAAAATTTTGAGGTAACAAACAGAAAAAATACAGTCGAATTGAATACCTTCTTCTTTTTTGATGTCGGTTAAAAAATAGTTTTAGTGAAATAATGTTGTGAAAAAACTTGTGTGTCAGCTCTTATGCATGACTGGAATTTACGAAAGATTATAAAATAATTAAAATACATACAAAGATTAGTATTATAAATCAGTAACAACGCCATCTAGATTCTTAGTTAGTAGTGTAATCCGAGTGTTACGGGATGATATATTTTATCATCTGGAAAACAATTTTCTAAATACCGCATTGTTTTGTCAGAATGGCTCTTAAATAAATAATCCCTGCAAAATCTATTTGATAAATATGACGTGAATAACATACCAATAATCAGAATAGACGATAGTACTCGCAAACTTAGCATATCTTTGAAATATTTCATGTTTTTTTTTCGTCAGCAACACTTTATTTTTCTGAATATGTTTACGCGTAATAGAATTTTGTGTGAAGTTGAATTGTAAAATAAATCATAATAATATTATAATATAATTTAAAGTACCGATAAAATACTATTGTTATTCAAGTAAAGCGTCGGCTAGAATTGTTTTAGGTACAATATGTATAATTCCTATAAAAAATAAAATTAGAAATAGCTAAAAACTACTCGTTAGATCTCGCTCATTTAAATGGGGCCACGTGACAAGCATCAGCGTTTGGATATAAAAATAATTATCGAAATCGGTAAACCCAGTAAAAAGTTGTGAGGTAACACACACAAAACACAGTCGAATTAAGAACCTCCCCCTTTTTACACGTTTTTTATTATTATTAGTCCAGTCAAGAAGTGACTCAAAAGAGGGTATAGAGTGCGTGAGCGGGAACCTAAGCGATTTCTTCAGAAATTTATTCAGGGTGCTTAGGGAGATAACATACTAAAAGTCCCCGCGTCTAGGAGGTGAGCCGGAGGGAGGGGGGGTTACAAAGGTCTCAATTTTAGGTTTTTCGCCAATATCTCAAAAACGGTGCGTTATAGCGAAAATTTAAGATATTCAGCGTGATAACAGCGTGATTCACATCAGCTGTCGTAAAAATGTCACCTGAACTGATACCATTAAAAAGATGTTAGGCAGGCATCTTTATATAACGAAGAGGCAGTTCCGTTGCAGCTCAGATTTTCTGCTGCACCAATTGACTTCAAGAATCATTGTTTTTATGTACATATTGCCTCAATGAAGATATAAAAAAACCTTTGAACAAAAGGCGGGTTGTACATTCAGTTGAGACTCTAGCTGCTAAATATTGTATCAAGCAGGTATGTTCTTCGAGAAATGATGCCTGGGGTAACGAAGTTCTTGATATTTTTTCCTGCATTACTGATATTGTTGCTGAAGGAGCAAAATATCACGAAGACAATATTACCCACTTGTGAAGCCTGTCAGTTACCCAAAACTCTACAAAACTGAGATCTCTAGAGATACCCATGTCGTAGAGGCTATGGAAGAAATATTTGCTTACATGGATTACTTTCCCACGATGAGATACTCGTTTTTTTTTGTTTGTTTTTGTTAAAAGGCTTTTTTATATCTTCATTAAGGCAACATGCACATAAAAAACAATTATTCTTGAAGGCAAATGGTGGAGCAGAAGGTCTGAGCTGCGACTGCCCTGCCTCTTCATTAGATAAAGATGCCTGCCTAACTTCTTTTTTAATGGTATCAATTCGGCTGTCATTTTTACGACAGCTGATGTAAACCAAAAGGGATGTCAAGACAAGGAAACTTCGATATTTGCCGTCTTTCCTTTCCTTACTAGCTTTAATACGACCCGGTATTCCCTTTCCTTTCCCTCAGAGACATCGTTACTTCCTTCAACGACATTCTCGTCATACAAAATGCATACAGGACTCTTATTAGTACTCATGTTGGATAACCCAATTGTGTTACTAATAACAGTGTATGTATATCTGAAAAGAATATTTTGTGGCTGCCCCCCTGCGTTACCGGCTAGGCTACCGTGCCAGACAAAATAAAATTGCGAAAACCTATAATAACATAAGCCCGAAGGCAAGTATACAATATCAATAGGAGTTTTAGCCAAGCAGGTCGCGTTTCCTACAGCGAGCATTAAATATATTGAGCGAAAAGAAATCTTCATCAATATCATGATTGTTTTCCCGCCTCTGCTCAGTTATCCACTGTTATAAAAAACGCGATTTCTTACTGTTACTGCCTTTACTACGTGGAGGTACTCCCAGCTTAGGTTACTATAAATTTTAAGATAATTTTCGCATCAGGTAAGGGTTATCATGCTGAATTACTGTAATTTCGACATTTCTGGAGCGTGTAGTTCAAAAACGGTTGGAGATATAGAAAAAGTGTACAGAATTAAAGTTATAGAGAATTTTATAAGCTTTCATTTCATCTTAGAACATTTTTCGCTACAACGCACCGTTTTTGAGATATTGGCGAAAAACCTAAAATTGAGACCTTTGTACCCTCCCCCCCCCCCCTCCCTCCGGCTCACCCCCTAGACGCGGGGACTTTTAGTGTGTTATCCCCCTAAGCACCCTGAATAAATTTCTGAAGAAATCGCTTAGGTTCCCGCTCACGCACTCTACAACTACTTTATTGACTGTACTATATCTTCACTTGTAGGTATGTATGTTTGTAACTTGTAACCGACTCCTTTGGACTTGATTTTGACCCACTTTAAACGGTCAGATTTCGTAGACTTATCGAGGACCGATGACAATTCAATTTTTAAAGAAAAAAAGAAAAAGAAAACCTAAATTTCAATTAAAAAAATCAAACTAAAAAATGAAAAAATGGATAATAGTAAAAAAATAAAAACACGCTTTTACAGAAAATCCAACTAAAACATAGAAAATAAATTTGAATTAAGAATCGTGTAATTGTAATAAAAGCGTGAGGTGCATGGTGTCAATGAGTAGAAGGATTATCATTTTGATTATATCTTAAAAAGCACCCCACGCTTTTATTACAATTACACGATTCTTAATTCAAATTTATTTTCTATTATTTTTTAGTTTCTATAAAAGCGTGTTTTTTTAAACTATTTTAGTTGGTTTTTTAGAAACATGTAAAACTCTTAGGCCAGGGTTAATGGACCGGTACTGCCTATAGTCACAGAATGTTATAGTGTATACGACTATGTGCCTGAAGTTCGACGTTTGCTCACTCGAATATCAAGCAACATTGCTCGAGTTCTTCAGAAGGAGTTTTGACTTAAATTTTAGCTTCCATACTAATTAATTTAAATAGTCTAGTCAAAAAGTTTTTGAGAAAAATAGTGATAAAGCTCCTAAAAATATGTTTGATACATCATTGGATTCGGAATGAAGAGTATAAGAACGAATAGGAATGATTTTACAATATATAAACAAATGCAATTGTTATAAAAAATAAAGATGAACAAATTAAGGCATTTGTTTTCGTTATTAACTCAAAAATTATCAATATTTCAGAAATTAAAAAAATCTTAAGGAGAATATTTACAATAAATACCTATTATTATAATTTAATCCCAAAAACGGGTCAGCGCGCCCCGTCGACGCATGGACGTTGAATATCATGCCAAATGATTTTTTTATAGTGTTAAATATAAATGTTGAAATTTGATTTTATTATGGTATGTTCTGAATATTTCAAAGAATAAATCTCATGTGGAAAAAATATTTTAATTTTTATTAAAATTATACAATTTGTTAAAAAAAAATCCCGATGAGGGTTTTTAAAATAATATTTTTATAACATTTTTTTATTATTAGAATTATGGCATTGGATAAGTAAAAAAAAAATAGGTTAAAACCCCTCAACAATGGCATTTGCGTATGCACAGGTGGTATGAATTATGGAGGATAACTGTAGAAGATAGATTGTTGAAGAAAAAAAATTTCAAATTCATTAACAGTTTATTTTCTTTCATAAACAGACTTCTTCCCAACAACAGGAATAGATGTACGTCCATACGAATGGTAATCTTCTCTTCTTTCCTTCTTAGGCTTATAACTATCAAATTTTAATTTTGAGCTAGCCTGGAATACCACAGGGCGTTTGCGTGGACCGAAATCTTTTTTATTTCTCGACCCCTGTAGATTAGTGTCGAATGAATGAGAAAAATCCTTTTTCTTTTTAGGATTTTGTTTCTGTTTTTCTTCTTTCCAAACTGGTTTTTCAATGCTGTCATCTTCCAGTTTTTCTCGACCCCGAAAAGCCTTTTGACTGCGTCTTTTTACTGCCAATAATTCTTTACTTCCATCGAATGTTGCTGGAAGGTTAAAACTATTAGAAATCTGCTTCTTGACAGATAGTTGTATTTACGGAAAAGTTCCTCCAAGTATATGTGTTGGTTGTTTCTTTCACTTCTTTGTATGTTTCAGAAGGAACGCTTAGATCAATTTATCATGTCATAGAATAATCAATAAAGTTATAGCTTACGTGTGAATGGATGTTTCCTCATATACTCCAAGAAATCCTTTAAATTTCTTCTTGTGTCGTCAGAGTCTTCCGATGACACTGATGAAGATGAAGAAGTGGATAATGATCGCCTAGATGAAAAGAGGGAACAAAATTAAGAATATCTATAAATCTAACCAAAATAATGAAGAAGGCAGAATTAATTAAATATTTAATAATAATATATCTACAACCTCTATACATTAAATAGATTACACTATTATACTGGGAGGTAAAACTATCACAGTGAAGGAGTAGCGTAGAGACTAAGACCTCCAATAGAAAACATATTATCATAGTCCTATATCAGGCTGATAGCCTTTTTGAAGTCAACAGACTCCTATTTGGAGCCACATGATAACCTCTGAAGCTTGGGTTGATCATTAACTTCAATCTGCACTGAAGCATCGTGCTGAAATATGCTCTAGGTCTTCTCCAGAGGAGAGACTCATGCTCAGCCGGCTATCTTTCCATTTTGTTGGTCTATAAATTTCATGAAAGAGATTTATGTGACAAGAGAAGTTTAAATTGTGCTAGAGAAGATGTATGTTATGTTTAAAACTTACTCGATTTTTCTTCTTATCTGATTCGTATTCGTCTCAATAGTATCTTTGTCATTTAATCCGTATTTATATTCTTCTAAAACTTCCGGGTTGCTTATAAATAAAACAGGTTCTGTATTAGTTTTCAGTTCTTCGTTCTTCTCATAGGCGTCATAATTCTTCTGTACAATACGTAATATATTTTGCAAGTTATTGCTAATGTTGTCACTGACTGCTTTCTTATATTGATTTATTGCTCCTGTTTTATTAACGATGAAATTAAGATCATTATTGCTTTTTCCGCTATCTTAAGTGGATTGTAAATTTTATATATTTCGGTCTAGTGTCATGCACCGAAAATTACAGAGAGATCTATTTCAAATTTAACCGACAACGCTTCAATGATGCCTTTGGTGTTGATGTTGTCCATGGGCGACGATAGCCACACACCATTAGGTGGAAGGTCAGATATTGTCAGTTATTTACACTCGATCAAGACATTTTGAAACAAAGAGCCGAAGGATCCGAACAAGGCGCGCTGGTGTACTATCTTCAATAAAAAGCAGGGACGTCGTTTCGCAAAAACATTACTTAAAACCGGTACATCTCCCTCTTGAACATTGACAAGCTTTTGAGAGTGACAGAGATATAATAATAGTAGCTGATTCGGCAAACGTTTTTCTGCCAAAAAAAATCTGGATACGGACACTAAAAAGAGTTATAAAGCAAAGCAAAGCAACAACCCTTAATTGTCCCACTGCTGGGCCCGAGCCCAGAACTCGGACTCGAGAAGACCCCGAGGTCTTCTCTCACAATTTGAGGGGTATAGGCCTTAGTCTACCACGCTGGCCAAGTGCGGATTGGTAGACTTCACACACCTTCGAGAACTTTATGGAGAACTCTCCGGTGTGCAGGTTTCCTCACGATGTTTTCCTTCACCGAAGCAAGTGATAATTAACTTCTAATACGCACATAATATTTGAAAATTAGAGGTGCGTGCCAGGATTTGAACTCGGGCCCCTTGGTTCGGGAGACCAATGTTCTAACCTCTAGGCTATCACTGCGCAAAAAGCAAAAAGAGTTATATATTATAATGTATCTCTTTAAGTTTCGCGGGTCCTAGATGTAAGTTGACCCGGTACTTTGGTAGGCTTGCGTGGGGACACAAGTCCAACACGCAGAGACCGCTTTGAGAACATTTATAAAGTGAGTGTGAAGACACACGGTGGATACTATCCTCGATTGCACAATCTGATACACCCGAAGATAGTCCCCACCGTGTGCACAGCAAATATTTTGAATCTACAAAAACAAAAAAAAATATTATACCTTTCTTTTCTAAATCTTGCATGAAATTTCGATCATTGAGTGATTTTATTCGCTGCTGATGTTGCGAATTTAATAATTCTATTATTTGTAATAACTCTTTATTATTTACGTCGCTTCTTCCAATACCGTTTTGAAGTGCTTGTGTAATGATGACTCGGTGTAAAGCTGAAAAGATTAATAGGAATATCATTAATTCTTCTAAATTAATTTTAAAAAGAAAAAACATAGTAGGTTAGAATGTTGTTAAAAGTAATACTGAACAACTAAGCCATTGAAGGCAGTGCCGGATTTATATTTTTTATGAGTATAGGCCAATTTATTTTCGCCGCCCCATGTACTTTTCTAAAATAATAATTTTCCATTCATAGTGAGGAAGACACTGAATTAGTCACTAAGAAAGTGCGTAAAAAGAAAAGAATTAAAATTTTATGCGACACTTTTTAATAGCAAAATCATCTATAATATCATCTTCTGAAATCTGCCGCCCCTAGGACGCTGCCGCCCCTAGGCCGCGGCCTATACGGTCTATTGGCAAATCCAGGACTGATTGAAGGAATAACAGTTGGGACCCATTCTTAAACCAATTAAAGCTTGTTTTTCCCCAGGCAGCCATTATGATCTAATACCAATATTCGATACTACGAAGTATTGTACCCTCAGTGGAAAAAAGGCATAATAATGAAAATTGCAATTTTACAAGAGAGCAAAAAAATAGTTAAATATTAGTAAGTAGTCAAAGGAATTTACATTACGATTTCTTGCAAAAAACTGATAAAACATTGAAAAAAAAAATGAGCATATGCAGCTTTTGGCCCTCATTCCAATCATATTAATAACTAAAATTCAAAGTAACACGATGTCTGCTTTTTACCACTGAGGCTGCGTTACACAAAAAAAATCTTTAAAATCGGTCGAGCCGTTTCGGAGAGGTGCGACCAATAATTCTTGACAAAAAAATAACCGACTTCAAAATTAGAGATAACTCAAAAACTACTCGTCAGATCTCGCTCAAATTTAAATGGGACTACATGACAAGCACCAGCTTTCGATTAAAAAAGGAATTATTAAAATCCGTTCACCCAGTCGAAAGTTCTGAAGTAACAAACATAACAAAATACAGTCGAATTGAATACCTCTTCCTTTTTTGATGTCTGTTAAAAACACCGTGACACGAGAATTTTATACATACCTATGGTAGTTGTAGCAGTGATAGCGTAGTGGTTAGAACGTTGGTCTCCCGAACGCGGGGGCCCGGGTTCAAATCCTGGCACGCACCTCTAATTTTCAAATATTATGTGCGTATTACAAGTTAATTATCACTTGCTTCGGTGAAGGAAAACATCGTGAGGAAACCTGCACACCTGAGAGTTCTCCAAAATGTTCTCAAAGGTGTGTGAAGTCTACAAATCTTGGCCAGCGTGGTAAACTATGGCCTGTACCCCTCACATTGTGAGAGGAGACCCCGAGCCCAGCAGTGGGACAATTATGGGTTGTTGCTTTGCTTTTCTTCATGGTAGTTGTAACTGACAGTTGATATGTAACTTACTGGTAATTATAGATAGAATATTGCGAACAGCAACTCTTACCGATAGTTAAAACAAAGTTGAAAATCATGTTCAAATTGATATTTTACACATGATCAAAATAACACTCTTATCAAAACTAAACTTTTTGTTAGGTATGCGTATTGCAATAAAACCGTGATGGATAATAAAATATTTATTTCCATGTTGAAATTACTTATTCAACCTTCAATATCACTACTGGCACTAGCCCACTACTGGGCACGAGTCTCTCCTCTTGAGGAGGCCTAGAGCATTCCACCACGCTGCTCCAGTGGGGATTGGTAGAGGGGTTTTTAATTTCTAGCCCTTTGCCTAGGCTAGCACCAATTTTCTGCTTAGAGCTGGACACTTTCCCCCTGTAAGAGTCAGTTCTCCATTACCTCTACCCTTCATGTTTAAATAGTACACTCATAGCCCCACGCTAGAATTCCCTATAGGTATCATTTAGTGGATTGAAGATTTTTTGCACTTTTTGAGACTATTTTAGAATTTCTGGATACTAAAGATAAAATTTGAAAAGAAAAATTTAATGAAGAGGAAAACAGACATCGCCTATTTAACATATTTGTTTACAAAATTTAATACGGTTAATTTGCAATTACAAGGCGACAGTTTAAATTTGATTAAAACAAAGTCCATCTTATCAGCGTTTCTTGCCAGAGTTAAACTAATGAAGCAAAATATTGGACGGGGCGAATTTTCTCAGTTCCCCAATTTGTCACAGACAAACTGCCAGGAAGACGACGTTTCAACATTCAACATTTAAATGCCCTCTATTCAGATTTTGAATCTAGGTTTGAGGATATTTTGACTATGGTAATACCACCGTGGATAATTAATCCATATGGTGACATAGAAGAAACGAATGTCATAATACAAGAGGTCTGAACTAAGTACAAACGAAGAACTTAAGGTTCAGTTTAAAAACGGATATCAGCAATTCTGGCTGCAAAACAACATACCCGTTACTTATCCCGTATTAGGGAATATATCGAGGAAATTTTTAATTTCCTTTCCATCGTCATACCTAGTGGAAAGAGGGTTCAGCGCTGTTACCAATCTCCGAAAAAAAGAAACAGACTGGACATCATTAGCCGAGGAGATTTAAGATTAACCCTTACAAAATTGACGCCAAATGTTGATAATTTATTATTAAAGCATCAGGTTCATCCTTCTCACTAAAAATATTGACTTATTGCTTATGTTGTTTTATTTATAGTTTATTTTCTGTTTATTTAATGCTACGTATATTTTACATAACAGATACAAAATTTTATTTTGAGTAGTTTTAATTTAAATTCAATTAATAAATGTATAAATTAACATGTGTTTTTACTTTAAGTTTTCAACACTAAACTTCACTACAGTTAGAAATTTACAGGAAATCAATATCAGGTAAGTACCCAACACGGAAAAACATGGCAAGGGGTCTACGACAATAAATATTTTTATGAAGGCTATAAATTATATGTCAATACATGAATTGTATGGAAAGAAAAATGTTTATACTCTTTTATTTATTCAGATGTTCGATGTTATTGGGTGAAGTCAAAACAAAATAATAAAATAACTTAATAACTGGGTATTGTCCGCGGCTTGGCATGAAATAATTATATTCCGCAATGGCTTAGAGTATTGCAGCATCGCTTGGAACCCATAATATGATATTCGATACCAGACTTGAGAGTATACATAGGAGACTTTTATGGCACCTATGTTATTCAAAAATCTTATGCAAAAAACTACATTCGTATAGTGACAGACTTAAAATATGCGTCCATGAAGTGATCGTAGGCATAATATACTCGATATAGTACGATATTTTTAATCGACTTCAAAAAAGGAGGAGGTTTATTTATTTATTTAATCTTTATTGAACCAATGAAAAGTGGTACAATAGGTGGACTTTATGCTAATTAGCATTCTCTAACAGTCAACCTTCAGGATGTGCAGAGAAAAGTCGAAGGCGGTACAATAACCATGGAGAACATAGATTTAGTAAGTACTAAATCTATGATGGTGAAGAATAACTTATATATTAATATTGACGAATAGAGGGGAAATAATAAAAAGAAACAATGATACATATTGACAGAGAAAAATAATGCTGAAAAGTGATACAAGATAAATATATAAATACTTACATTAATAACATAAAAGTTCTCAATTCGACTGCTTTTTTATGTTTGTTACCTCAGACTTTTGACGTTTTAATTTATTGTAATATTTAATAAGATAGTAGAAATATTGAATCTATTATTCTATTATATTATTTTTGTTTTTTTTTCTCTTATAAGTATAATTATTATGATAATACAGTGTATTATGCTACCGCTTACTTTTTATGCATGCAGCCTTTGCCTAAAATTGTAATGGCACTTATGATATCACTCTAATGCTCGAAAATATTGTAATTGTACATTATGGTGGCGTTCAATAAATAAATAAATAAATAAATAAAATAAACAAATCTATACTAATCTATACTAATAATAAAGAGGAAAGATTTGATTGTTTGCATTGAATAGGCTCCGAAACTACTGAACCGATTTGAAAAATTCTTACACTGTTGGAAAGCTACACTATCCCCGAGTAACATAGGCTATATTATATTTTCAAAAAAAATTAGGGATCCTTAATAAAACTCCAATAATGTAACCCAAGGTGTAAAAAATAAAGAAAACCGAAGCAAAGCGAGGGCGGTTACTCGTAATATTATAAAGAGGAAAGATTTGTTTGTTTGCATTGAATAGGCTCCGAAACTACCGAACCGATTCGAACAATTCTTTCATTGTTGGGAAGCTACACTATCCCCGGGTGACATAGGCTATATTACTTATACAATTTTTTTTACTATTTTTCCCGAAGCGAAGCGAGGACGATTTCCTAGTATTAAATAAATGCTAACACACACATGCCCAGTAGGACCCGTGTCGCGGGCGGCATGGACACATATAACACATCACAATAACACCCTGCACCCGAGTACTAATATTTATCTGTCACATCAATATATGCCCGCCGGGAATCGAACCCGGGACCCCTCGCTTCGCAGACAGAGTCGCTACCAACTAGGTTACAGGGTCGTCAAAAATATTATAATAATACATTGAGCAAAAACTGTGCACCTTTTTACGGCAGTTACACGAATGTGGTAAGAAGGAGTACAGGAAAATAATATTTTTTGAAAACTCTTCAACAGACACTCAATTTACGGCTCTATAATATACTCAGAACTTTCGACTGGGTGAACTGATCTTGATGATTTTATTTTTAATCGAAAGCTGGTGCTTGTCGTGTGGTCTCACTTAAATTTGAGCGAGATCAGACGAGTAGTTTTTGAATTATCCCTAATTTTGAAGTCGGTTATTTTTTGTCAAGAATTAAACAAATATTTTTATATGTCAGAGATAATTTTATAATGGAACGCTAAGCCGGGTCAAGCTTGATGTGTATTCGGATGTTGAAGATGGCAGCACTATGCAAATTGTCTTCTGCCATTTTGACACGTGGTGGCGGGATAACCGAGGAGAGCTATTGACTTGCCAGCCATCACAGCCTCAGAGCTGAGAGGAACACGACGTGTGAAATACTCAGTTGTATCAGTGCATACCAATGATGTTTAAATAAATATAGATACGTTATTCCCTTACAAATCAACCGAAAAATCTGTTCCGATGTCCGCAAGGCACGCTTTATTGCTTTATCGCAAGTCTTTATCGTTCTCGCGTCAAAACTACATCGCTATCTCTTTCTTCACCCGAATAAGAGTTCCCAATTGGGAACTTTTTAAGTCACACAACGCGCGCTAATGACATATCTGCCTCTTTTAAATATATAATATCATTGGTGCATACAATAACAGATTATTGTAACTATTGTGTATCAGTTATAATCAGTCACCGATGAGTCGGGCGCAGTGCTGCTTTAAGTACTACCAGCGCCCTGGGCGAGATTTCTACGGCGCCCCTATCTGCCAATGAAACTCATACAAAAATAATAAATATGTAAATCCATGCCTAGTTACAGTTTTTCTAAGGATCTCGATGCTATGCTGTGGACGGACGGACAGACATGAAGAACCTATAAAGCTTCCGTTATGACTACCTGTGGCGCCCCTTAAAACCTGGCGCCCTGGGTGGTCGCCCAGCCGCGCCCTATCTAATGCCGCTAATGGTCGGGCGGACTGTTCGGTCACAGTAGAACAGATTGACCAGTAACAGAATCAGACCAGTATGCGAGGCTTGGGGTGTGAAGGATAAGCCCCTACGTACATACAGACATCGATCAGTAAGTTATATGTTTTCAATGTACTAGAAATAATAGTTGAAAACAATTCTGCCGTCATTAGGAAAAGGGGTACAACTAAAATTTATTGCGAAATTGAGTTGTATATATAGCAGAAGGAGGTATTCTATGATGTTGGTTATAAAATGATATTCCTTTTACTTTGCACCATGATATATTTCCAGTTCTCTTTACATTAATATTCCAAAGTACTTCAACACTACGCCATCAATAATAATCTGTTCTACATTCTTGACAATTCCCTAATCTAAATTATGACATGACATTTCTTATATACCAGCCTCTGCATCAGACAAGCGCTGTAGAATAAAGAGGTCCGTCCCTGGACCTTCACTGGAGATTCATGGCCTCACCGATATATATATATTCGGAATCAGGAAAAAAGGCATATCTGTCTAATTTTCCGTAGATTTTTACGATCACGATAAACGTGAAATATATAAGCTCAAACCTCAAACACTTAAACTTAATACATAAGCTTGAAGGGCACAATTGAACAAAATTTTATATTTTTGCACATATTATGAGTACATCTTACTTAAACCTTATTTTAACTTGCTTTAAGGGTGACCAGGAATAAAATTTACTCCAATGGAGAAAGGCAATTAACAAAAACAGATTATTATTATATTGTATGTTTGATTTTAAATAAAACAAAACTATTTAAATAAACATTGACTTTTGTAATTATAGGTTCAACATAAATGGTGCGATCAAACTTAAAATCATAAAATATTTAGACATAATATAAAATAGAGTTATATGTCCAATAGAGTTTTGTGTCCAATTAAATTTAAACAGATAAATGGTAACTTTTCAAAACGTCGGGTAAAATACCTCAAGTTCTTTCGTAATATGGATAATTATGTCTAAGGATTTATATTTTCCGCTTTGTTTTTCTATGATATTTATTTATTGTACGTATATTTTACTAATTAGTAAAAAAAAGCTTAGCTTCAACTACAAAACATTCCAATGAAAAAAAGCGTTTCTAGCCAGGTACCTATGTCCATTTACCGAGGAAGGCTATAGTCTACAACATCATAATATGTTTTAGTAGTTAGTTTTTTCCACAAATTAACGCGGATGAAACAGCAGGGCACAGCTAGTATAAAATATGTACTTTAGTTAGAGTGATTCTAAACAAAAAATGGAGGCATTGGATATTATTGGATAAAATTTGTTCAGTGCAATAAACATAAATGAGGAGGTAAACTAAAAAGTATAATAATAAGTTGTAAATAAAGATTGTATGCTTTACAAACCAAAACCAGTTACTACCAAACAAATGAGTACCAACATAGATTTTATTTATAAGACTAGGAAATCACCCTCGCTTCGCTTTGGGAAAAATAGTAAAAAAAATATAATATGGCCTATGTCACCCGGGGATAGTAGGTTATAGACCTTAGATAGTAAACTTCAATGGGGCCCACATATAACAAATCTCGCGACAAAACTCGGTAGGGCTGCTTTTGCTGTTAGGAAAATAAGGCAGTATACAGACGTCGAAACTGCTAGGATAGTCTATTTTGCTTATTTCCACAGTGTTATGTCTTATGCCATCTTGCTGTGGGGCAAAGCAGCCAATATAAAACAAATTTTCATACTCCAGAAACGGGCAGTTAGGGCTATTTATAAACTTAGGTCTCGGGAATCTTTGCGTGAAAAGTTCAAGGAAATAGGTATACTTACAGTAGCTTCCCAGTATATCTTTAACAATGTAGTTTTTATACGGAAGAATATAAACGCGTATAAACAAAATTTTGATATTAATAATCGCCATACGAAAAGAATGCATCAATTAGTTACGCCTTCGTTCCGCCTAAGTAAAGTGCAGCGATCTTTCATAGGGCTTGGTATACATTTTTATAATAAAATCCCAAAATTAATACGTGACTTGCCAATAGAAACTTTCAAAAAACGTGTAAAGACACAATTGTTAGGCAAGGGATATTATAGTGTAGACGAGTATTTAAATGACAAAGACGCATGGAAATGACCAGCTCTGCAACCAGTTCCGCTCAGAATAGTAAATACTTTTGTATTATTATCTTTTTTTGTAATATTTTTTTAAAAGATGTGCTGAGGAGTTTCTTTAGGCTTTTCTTCTCCTCCACGATAAAGCACCTTCCGAAAAGCCAAAAAATGACGTGCATAAGTGTATCAGTGATACCTATATGAATAAAATATTTTGACTTTGACTTTGACTTTGATAGTGTAGCTTCCCAACAGTGAAAGAATTTTTCAAATCGGTTCGGTAGTTTCGGAGCATATTCAATGCAAACAAACAATCAAATCTTTCCTCTTTATAATATTAGTATAGATAACAATGCCGAGAGTTATTTTTAGACCTAGCCACTCTCTTAGTCTTAACGTAGGCACCTGAATGACCTAAAGCTTGAGACAACGTAGACGGTGCGCTTACTTGTTCGCCATGATGCAGGATTTTCCATCCACCAGCTCCAACTCAGAGCTGATACGCCGCTTGGATCCATCCTAAAGCTTAGTAGATGTTACCATCCATTGTCCAAGAGTTTCGGAAGTCCATCCTACTGCGGGCCACGATTAGAAGTGACTGGCGTCGCGGAGCAAGGGATATAGATACCGTGATGGATGTGACCTTCTTTACTTTGTTCTTCCAAACGTGGGACTTTATCGAGAGTTCAGTAAATCTAACTTAAACCGGTCTACGTTTAACTTCAGAGGATCTACCAAGTCTTTACTTAATTTAATGTGGGTATCTCTGAAACCAATCATTCCAAGCTTGTTAGTAAAAAGCTTTGCCATATACTCAGGTAAAGCGCCTTCGATGTTCTCTGGCGCTCACGTGAATAGCAGACATTTTCTTCGGTGCCTGGTTTCAATGACATTCAGCGTTTTTGTACATTCAGTGATTAAATGGCGAAGTAAAGAGAGAACCGATGCAACTTCAGCTTTAAATTCGAGGGACTGTTCCGCCAACGGGGTACTGTTATGGTAGTCTGGGGTGTTACTACTTTGAGTTGGTTTTCAAATTCTACCATCTTCATGATCAACAAGGATTCTATGGCATGCTGAGTCTCCACCAGTGTTGTAATTGATAAAATCTGAGTTTTTTTAAAGAATTGTAATGCTTTGTGTAAAGCAGTTGTGAGCTTAGCCAGTGAGATAGTGCAAAAAAACTTAAGTCATACTCAAATCAGTAAACTTTTTATGGATTGTTACTAAACTGTAAGTAACCTATAATTTATTTTTTGCCAAATATCTTATACTAGGTATGCCTCGCGGTTTCATCCAGTTTAATTTGTGGAAAAAATTAACTACTAAAATATGTACATAATCATATAGCGTTACAGTCTTCCTCGATAAATGGACTATCAAACACAAAAATAATTTTTCAATTGGAACCAGTAGTTCCTGAGATTAGCACGTTCAACTATACTCCTCAGCTTTATAATATTAGTATAAATATTAAATTTAAACAAAGAGTTTTTTTCCTTTGAAAAAAATTAGAGAAACACTGTCTTGATCTTTTCACATCTAATCTTGTAGAAATTGTGTAAATGCAAGTGAGTATTTTCATTCGTGAATTTCTGAAAATTATAGTATTGTCATAATACATGACCTTAAATCATTGAACTGGAAAGAGACATTCATCGACTGCAAGTCGGTTAACGCAATGACGGAAGTATTTTATAGCACTCTCCAATCTGTCATTAAGAAACATGTGCCATTTCATAAAAAACACACAAACACATATCCCTGTTGGTACTCTCGTGAGCTAATATCTATGTTCAAAGAAAAATACAAGCTACATAACAAACTTAAAAAATATAAAAATCCACTGGACTTAGTTAAATTCGAAGAACTACGAGATAAATGCAGTAAATTACAAAAATCGTGTTATAATAATTATATTGGTATTATAGAGAATTCCATTAAAAGCAATCCTAAAGTATTTTGGTCTTTTGTAAAAAATGTTCGTAAAGGAGGTGGTAGTTACCCTGCACAAATGCATTTGGCAGATAAGTTAGCAAGCAACGCCAATGAAGTAACGAACTTATTTGCAGAAAATTTTGCGAACTGTCATAACTCCCCACTAAATCAAACTAATATATCAATAAATTATTCCGAAAATTCCATTTCATCATCATTGCATAGTATATCTTTTCAGACTGGTGAGATACTTAAAACGTTACAATCTTTAGATGCTAACAAGGGTGCTGGAATCGATGGATTATCACCGTTTTTCATTAAAAAATGCGCTAAGTATTTAGCTGAACCACTCCAGTTAATATTTAATAAATCTGTAGATGAAGGTATATTTCCCAACCCCTGGAAAGAAGCGTTAATCATACCAATACATAAATCTGGAGATAAAAATGACATTACTAACTACCGACCCATCTCTATTCTTGATACTTTTGGAAAGGTATTTGAGAAACTTATTGCGGAACGTATCACTTGGTTCCTTAAGCAACATATTAGCATCCATCAGCATGGATTTATGAAATCTCGCTCTACTGTAACGAACTTGGCTTGTTATACTTCGGACATAATAGCTTCTCTGGATAACCGAACCCCTGTTGATGCTGTATACACGGATTTTTGCAAAGCATTTGATAAAGTTGATCATTCTATACTCGTACAAAAGCTTTCGCACTTAGGCATTTCTGGCAACCTTTTAAAATGGATCTCATCGTACCTCATAAATCGAAAATCAATAGTGTCAGTAAGTGGTCATCTTTCCAATCCATTTACAGCTAGTTCCGGTGTCCCACAAGGTTCTCATTTGGGTCCAATTCTTTTTAATGTTTTTATTAACGATATCCCAGACTGTTTTAAATACTCGAAAGTTTACCTTTTTGCTGACGATCTGAAGATGATGCGACCTATATCTACGCCTCGTGACGTTGATTTGCTACAGGAAGACTTAAATCGTTTTACATCTTGGTGCACTCGCAATAACATGGTCCTTAATACTAATAAATGCCACCATATTCATTTTAGTCGCAATATTTACACTCAACATAATAATTATTTCATACTCGGAGAAAGAATTTCAACCATAGATCAGGTGAAAGATTTAGGTGTAATAATAGATACAAAACTTAAATTTGATACACATATTCTAAAAACCGTCTCTAAATGTTACAAACTACTTGGTTTCATTGCACGCAATAGTAGATATTTTAAGAAGCCTACAACCAAAATCAAACTTTTTACAACATTGATTCGACCAATTATGGAATATTGCTCCATAATTTGGAATCCTCAGTACGAAATATATGTTAAGCGTATTGAAAATATTCAAAAAAGATTTATTAATCATTTATGTTATAGTGACGCAATAGCCAAAAATTTACCATCTTATAAACACCGATTAACTCATTTCAGGATGACAGATTTAGCTACCCGAAGAAAATTAATAGACCAGACCTTTTTACACAAACTGTTCAACGGCACTACAGACTGCACAGAACTTTTTCAGAAACTACAAATAACTTGTCCATCTCGTCTTCCCCGTAAAAAAACATTCAACCTATTTTTATTACCGTATTGTAAATCAAACCTTGGTCAACACTGTGTTTTGCCTAGGGTCTGCAAGCATTATAACATTCTTTCAAAAAGTAGCGATTTAGACATAACGGATCCACTTAATAAATTTAAAAAAGATGTTATTTCTCTATTAAACAATACTAATAATCTTAAGTAATTCTAATAATAATTCTAATAAATTTTATATATATATATATATTATACTAAGTTCACTTCATAAAATATATATGATTGTCATTAACTTTGTCATTATATGTATATACTCACATAAGTACATTTAGTTATACGTTGTCTAGCTGCAAAATTGTGCACGCTGTGGCACCCTATAATTATGGATACACTACTTTTAAGATCAATTAGCAATTGTACTTATAGCTGTAATTCCTGTGTTATCTGTGTTGGGTGTCCTATAAATAAATAAATAAATAATGTTTTCTCCAAAAAGTAAAAAGTATTTTAAACTCGATTTTCTCGCAATAAACAAAATGTTAGATATGCCCCTTTACCTAATGACGGCTAAATTCGCCACGTAAATATTATTGTTATGATAGTTGCCATACATCCTACGCAAATTATGAAGTAAATTTCTATTGTTTGTTATTATGATGGTTGATCTTGTTTGGATAGTACAGGTATAAATACCACCTCGTCTAGTGATGTGGTATCACCGTTTGCTACCATCTTGAACTGTACCAACACCACCGGCTCCCGAAATGAAGATTGCTATCTGTGTATTCGTCGTTATGGTAAGAAATTTTTATATATTTTTTTTTATTATTTGTGGGATATTAAATACCGTTTATATGGTAAATAATGGTAAATATATTACTAGCTGTTATCTACAGCTTCGCATACGGAAGTTATGTGTTAACTTATTTGTACTTCTTGCAGATTTTTTTAAATCTGTGAATTTATATTGAAGTACTTATATTTAGGAATTTATATACTGAAACCCACGATACAATCACAAAGGATTTCTCCGGGAGCGGGTTTTGAACAATAAACAATATTCATATTCATTTGTATTTTTTGTTTCTCATACATTTTGAAAAACTATTAAATATTTGTTTCATCAATTAAGGCAAGAAAAGTTTGTTACAAAGGAGAATGCCCATAGCCAGTACTCTTAAAAAAACAATTGTGTCACAATGATTTTTGGACAAAAAATTAAAGTAAAATATTTCAAGTATTTTACCCTATTTCCTAAAAAATCCTTATTGGGAATAATTTTCTGAAATTAATAAGTAACTTTACTTCCGTTTTACAAAAGAAAACCATTGGGCCATTTATGTTTGGATAAGGGCCAATCAGGAATCTTTTAAGATCCTTCGGGCCAATAGGTTGCATTGATTAGATTATAATTATAATACAACAGTTATAGTATAATATATCCATGACAACAAACTAGATGACGTAAGGGGACTGTCAAATTAATTAGAAAATTATTATAATCAGCCAGGAGTAATAGTGTTCTGTGATTATAATACATTACAAACTACATGGTGTTTGGGGACTGTCAAATGAATTTGAAACTTAAAAGACATTACATACGCAATCGACTTTAATACGCCCGCATAGAGTCCATATTACTGTGAGTTTACTATAACCTAAATACAAATTAATTTTGTTTAAAATCTCTTATTTCCTAATATTAACATTGACTAAACTTAGTATGTGTAATTTATTAAGATAACATAATCAAATAAAGGTATTTTTATCAAGACACAAAAATGTTAAAGTCAGTACATTTCTCCATACTAAATGGGTATTCTCCTTTGAAGGCAATCGGTTGATGTTTAAATTTTATCCATACAAATTTCCATCGTATTTTCCGGGATATTTAATTTTTTTTTTTATTTTTTTATTTAATTATATTTATTTAATTTTCCGGGATAAAAAGTTTCTAAAATATGACCCTAATATATGTAACAACTCTACTAATTTTCATCTAAATCTATCATGGCCTCACCGATATATGCACTATCTGTTGCCCGCAGCTTTGCATACGGCAATTATGTTTTAAATTATTCAAAATTTAATCCTGTTTTCCCGGGAAATCTTTTCATTTTCCGGGATGAAAAGTTGTCTAAAATATGACCCAGGGTAACAGTAACAACTTTACCAATTTTCACCGAAATTCGTTCAAGGGTTTTTATTTGATGCCCGGACAGACAAACAGACACTTTGAGTTTTATTATAGTATAGACATCTAGTCTACCTATGTGCTTAATTTCATAAAAATCTGTTGGGTAGTTTAGTTTTGCGTGAAATAGTAACAAACATTTATAAAAACTTTTACATTTATTCTATTAGTTGAATTTAATTAACTATTGACTATTGCTATTGACTTATTTTTATTATTACTGCGGAAGGGACCAACGCAATCTAATTATGCTAAATTTTAGTTAAAATTTAGTTATCTACTTAATATGGGTAAACGGAACAAGATAGATGGCGCTACTAGTTACTTGTAGGTACAAAGAAAATTTATCTAAAATGATGTCCTAATAAAGTAATTGGTACGAAATAATTGTTTTCTTACTTTCAGGTCGCCTTTGCGGCATCCACCGAGACCAAAGGTAAGTAATGAGTAAGTAATGAGCTATTGTTTCCGATTCTAAACGGCTAAAGTTAGACGATTTGCTCACATTTCTCAGAAATAAGTAAACTAATAACTCGCAGGTCTTACTGTTATTTAAATTGTAAACATTTAAAATTGTGTTTCAAGGAATATTATGTGTTTTCTGCCGTGCCCAGCCTGGGTCGTGTGTACACTATGTTGCTTTATAAGATCCTGTAAAATTATCACACGTTTATGGCAATAAATAAATAAATAAATAAAAGAGAACGTACTGGGAATTGAACGAGTACACACATACGTTCTTGTCAGCAAATCCATGCCATACAATTATTTAATAAATATATTTTTGGATATTTTCCTATCGCTGGCTGGCAACATGGCAAAAGTACGCGCTTTCTATGACACTGAACGAAGTTTTGATATAACACTCTCATTGAAAAAATATACTATATTATTATTGTGTCGACGAGACTACGATTATTTATATCGGTCATCACGTGTGCAAACAGCCTATACCGCAAACCAACCCCATTATAATATACCACCTTATTACCGCAATATTCAGATATTATTTTTTATATTTAATGGTGCCACAGACTTAAAAAAAGAACAGACGGAATGTCAACAACAAATTCAGTGAGGCACCCATAGTAATACCAACTCCCCTATTCGTACAAGTATCATACGCACACATTGACACCATGCTGTTATAATCGGCCGCCATTACAGCATCGGATTGGTAGGACCGCACTAAAAATTACGCACACATGGAAAGCGGGCGGCGTCACTCTCGATAAGACAAGGTGACGTCCGGGTTATTTTCACGTCCGTGCTTGGTGCTAAATAAATATGTTTTGCTCTTTTGATTTATGTTTTTTTCATACTAACATTAAAAAAAATTGTGCTTATATGGACTTCAATTTGAAATGTTTTTCTTTATTTCCAAATTTACCTGAAGGAGGAGGTAGCTACGGCAAAGGAGAAGGAGGTGGCTACGGCAAAGAAGAAGGAGGCTCATATCCAGGAGGTGGCTCACAACCAGGAGGTGGCTCACAACCAGGAGGTGGCTCATACCCAGGAGGTGGCTCACAACCAGGAGGTGGCTCACAACCAGGAGCTGGCTCACAATCAAGAGGTGGCTCACATCCAGGAGGTGGCTCACAACCAGGAGGTGGCTCATACCCAGGAGGTGGCTCACAACCAGGAGGTGGCTCACAACCAGGAGCTGGCTCACATCCAGGAGGTGGCTCACAACCAGGAGGTGGCTCACATCCAGGAGGTGGCTCACAACCAGGAGGTGGCTCACAATCAAGAGGTGGCTCACATCCAGGAGGTGGCTCACATCCAGGAGGTGGCTCACAACCAGGAGGTGGCTCACAATCAAGAGGTGGCTCACATCCAGGAGGTGGCTCACATCCAGGAGGTGGCTCACAACCAGGAGGTGGCTCACAATCAAGAGGTGGCTCACATCCAGGAGGTGGCTCACATCCAGGAGGTGGCTCATACCCAGGAGGTGGCTCATACCCAGGAGGTGGCTCATACCCAGGAGGTGGCTCATACCCAGGAGGTGGCTCACATCCAGGAGGTGGCTCATACCCAGGAGGTGGCTCACAACTAGGAGGTGGCTCACAACCAGGAGGTGGCTCACAACCAGGAGGTGGCTCACAACCAGGAGGTGGCTCACAACTAGGAGGTGGCTCACAACTAGGAGGTGGCTCACAACTAGGAGGTGGCTCACAACCAGGAGGTGGCTCACAACCAGGAGGTGGCCTACAACTAGGAGGTGGCCTACAACTAGGAGGTGGCTCACAATCAAGAGGTGGCTCACATCCAGGAGGTGGCTCACATCCAGGAGGTGGCTCATACCCAGGAGGTGGCTCACAACCAGGAGGCGGCTCACATCCAGGAGGTGGCTCATACCCAGGAGGTGGCTCATACCCAGGAGGTGGCTCACATCCAGGAGGTGGCTCACAACCAGGAGGTGGCTCACAACCAGGAGGTGGCTCATACCCAGGAGGTGGCTCACAACCAGGAGGTGGCTCACAACCAGGAGGTGGCTCATACCCAGGAGGTGGCTCACAACTAGGAGGTGGCTCACAACCAGGAGGTGGCTCACAACCAGGAGGTGGCTCACAACCAGGAGGTGGCTCACAACTAGGAGGTGGCCTACAACTAGGAGGTGGCCTACAACTAGGAGGTGGCTCACAACCAGGAGGTGGCTCACAACCAGGAGGTGGCTCACAACCAGGAGGTGGCTCACAACTAGGAGGTGGCTCACATCCAGGAGGTGGCTCACATCCAGGAGGTGGCTCATACCCAGGAGGTGGCTCATACCCAGGAGGTGGCTCACAACCAGGAGGTGGCTCACATCCAGGAGGTGGCTCATACCCAGGAGGTGGCTCATACCCAGGAGGTGGCTCACATCCAGGAGGTGGCTCACATCCAGGAGGTGGCTCATACCCAGGAGGTGGCTCACAACTAGGAGGTGGCTCACAACCAGGAGGTGGCTCACAACCAGGAGGTGGCTCACAACCAGGAGGTGGCTCACAACCAGGAGGTGGCCTACAACTAGGAGGTGGCCTACAACTAGGAGATGGCTCACAACCAGGAGGTGGCTCACAACCAGGAGGTGGCTCACAACCAGGAGGTGGCTCACAACTAGGAGGTGGCTCACAACCAGGAGGTGGCTCACAACCAGGAGGTGGCTCACAACCAGGAGGTGGCTCACAACTAGGAGGTGGCCTACAACTAGGAGGTGGCCTACAACTAGGAGGTGGCTCACAACCAGGAGGTGGCTCACAACCAGGAGGTGGCTCACAACCAGGAGGTGGCTCACAACTAGGAGGTGGCTCACATCCAGGAGGTGGCTCACATCCAGGAGGTGGCTCATACCCAGGAGGTGGCTCATACCCAGGAGGTGGCTCACAACCAGGAGGTGGCTCACATCCAGGAGGTGGCTCATACCCAGGAGGTGGCTCATACCCAGGAGGTGGCTCACATCCAGGAGGTGGCTCACATCCAGGAGGTGGCTCATACCCAGGAGGTGGCTCACAACTAGGAGGTGGCTCACAACCAGGAGGTGGCTCACAACCAGGAGGTGGCTCACAACCAGGAGGTGGCTCACAACCAGGAGGTGGCCTACAACTAGGAGGTGGCCTACAACTAGGAGGTGGCTCACAACCAGGAGGTGGCTCACAACCAGGAGGTGGCTCACAACCAGGAGGTGGCTCACAACTAGGAGGTGGCTCACATCCAGGAGGTGGCTCACATCCAGGAGGTGGCTCATACCCAGGAGGTGGCTCATACCCAGGAGGTGGCTCACAACCAGGAGGTGGCTCACATCCAGGAGGTGGCTCATACCCAGGAGGTGGCTCATACCCAGGAGGTGGCTCACATCCAGGAGGTGGCTCATACCCAGGAGGTGGCTCATACCCAGGAGGTGGCTCACATCCAGGAGGTGGCTCATACCCAGGAGGTGGCTCACAACCAGGAGGTGGCTCACATCCAGGAGGTGGCTCATACCCAGGAGGTGGCTCATACCCAGGAGGTGGCTCACATCCAGGAGGTGGCTCACAACCAGGAGGTGGCTCACAACCAGGAGGTGGCTCATACCCAGGAGGTGGCTCACAACCAGGAGGTGGCTCACAACCAGGAGGTGGCTCATACCCAGGAGGTGGCTCACATCCAGGAGGTGGCTCACAACCAGGAGGTGGCTCACAACCAGGAGGTGGCTCACATCCAGGAGGTGGCTCACAACTAGGAGGTGGCTCACAACTAGGAGGTGGCTCACAACCAGGAGGTGGCTCACAACTAGGAGGTGGCTCACAACTAGGAGGTGGCTCACAACTAGGAGGTGGCTCACAACTAGGAGGTGGCTCACAACTAGGAGGTGGCTCACAACTAGGAGGTGGCTCACAACCAGGAGGTGGCTCACATCCAGGAGGTGGCTTACAACCAGGAGGTGGCTCACAACCAGGAGGTGGCTCACAACTAGGAGGTGGCTCACAACTAGGAGGTGGCTCACAACTAGGAGGTGGCTCACAACTAGGAGGTGGCTCACAACTAGGAGGTGGCTCACAACTAGGAGGTGGCTCACAACTAGGAGGTGGCTCACAACTAGGAGGTGGCTCACAACTAGGAGGTGGCTCACAACCAGGAGGTGGCTCACAACCAGGAGGTGGCTCACAACCAGGAGGTGGCCTACAACTAGGAGGTGGCCTACAACTAGGAGGTGGCTCACATCCAGGAGGTGGCTCACATCCAGGAGGTGGCTCATACCCAGGAGGTGGCTCACAACCAGGAGGTGGCTCACATCCAGGAGGTGGCTCACAACCAGGAGGTGGCTCACAACTAGGAGGTGGCTCACATCCAGGAGGTGGCTCACAACCAGGAGGTGGCTCACAACCAGGAGGTGGCTCACAACCAGGAGGTGGCTCACAACCAGGAGGTGGCTCACATCCAGGAGGTGGCTCACAACCAGGAGGTGGCTCACAACCAGGAGGTGGCTCACATCCAGGAGGTGGCTCACAACCAGGAGGTGGCTCACAACTAGGAGGTGGCTCACAACCAGGAGGTGGCTCACAACTAGGAGGTGGCTCACAACTAGGAGGTGGCTCACAACCAGGAGGTGGCTCACAACTAGGAGGTGGCTCACAACCAGGAGGTGGCTCACAACTAGGAGGTGGCTCACATCCAGGAGGTGGCTCACAACCAGGAGGTGGCTCACAACTAGGAGGTGGCTCACAACCAGGAGATGGCTCACAACTAGGAGGTGGCTCACAACTAGGAGGTGGCTCACAACCAGGAGGTGGCTCACAACCAGGAGGTGGCTCACAACTAGGAGGTGGCTCACAACTAGGAGGTGGCTCACAACTAGGAGGTGGCTCACAACTAGGAGGTGGCTCACAACTAGGAGGTGGCTCACAACTAGGAGGTGGCTCACAACCAGGAGGTGGCTCACATCCAGGAGGCGGCTCATACCCAGGAGGTGGCAAGTATCCAGGAGGCAAGGGCGATAATAGTTTAATCTCAGCAAATATTAAAGGTAATTCTATGATGATCTTTTCAACCCGCTATCTTCGTCCCCTAGTTTAGATCTTCTCTTTCTTTTTCTATTTTGCCGACAAAACAAATTTAATAAGAATTAAATAAAACTAGATCTAAATTTTGCAAAAAAATAACCGACTTCAAAGAAATAGTAGTCGAACAAGTTTTTATTAATTTAATTTTGTTTAATGAGAATATCATCAACGTAGTCGAAGTCAATTAAATATGCATTATTAGGAATAACTCAAAATTTACTCTTTAGATCTCACTCAAATTTAAATGGGTCCACATGACTTGCACCAGCTGTCAAATACATAAAGGATTATCAAAATCGGTACACCCTGTAAAAAGTTATTAGGTAACAAACATAAAAAGGGTGATCTCAGTGACCGGGCTAACTACAGGCCTATAGCGATAACTTCCCTGCTTCATTATCATCCATCTTGAAGGTCCACTGCTTGCATATCTATAAAGCTGGAATGGTCAATTGGGCGGAATCACTAAAAATTTTGCAGAAAATTAAGTGCTCATTTAGCGCAAGTTTAATGCTGCAAAATTGAATTTTACGCTCAAATATCTTGATAATAAAATTTTAACAAAAAAAAAACTGACTTCAAATGAAGCACATCCTTTCCAATAACAATAAAAAAAGAATCATCGAAATCAGTTGGTGTGATAATGAGCTATTCATCCATTTGTCGTGCATATAATGCAAATTTAAGACTCATATATGGTTTTCTCATGGATGCCATTATCAGATCTCGCTTAAATTTAAGTGGAACTACATGACAAGCACCAGCTTTTGATTAAAAAAAGAATCATCCAAATCGGTTCACCCAGTGGAAAGTTCTAAGGTATTAAACAAAAAAAATACAGTCGAATTGAGAACCCCCTCCTTTTTTTGAAGTCGGTTAAAAAGTGTTTTATGTCCAATTTATAATAGCATACAAAATATATCGCCAGTGGTTTGGTTGGAAAATTCCTCTACTAATATGAGACTAATCATATTTTTGTTATTAAAATGAATGTATTTTTGTATTTTTCAGCTTTTATCGATATCCGTAAGTATTTTTTATACAAATACATAGGTATATTTTTTGCTAATCACAGTTTTTATGATATTTAACTTCAGTTATTTGTCAATACTGAATAGGAAACATTTTATTTCGAAAATTTCACAATATCTAAGCTACTATTGAAATTCTTTAAGTTAATAAATAATAATATAATATATTTATAATTTTAATTCATATTTTAAAATCGATGCGGACCATTTGGAAACAAAACAATTAAATTTAAAGCGAAGCAAGGTCGCATTACGAGTTACAAGTAATTTATAATTTTAAACGGTGAAATTAAATCAAATCAAAATCAAAAATCATAATCAAAAATATTTTATTGATAAAAACACATAAGCAATGACAATTAAAGGATATATTTTTATCTCAAAATTAATTCTAACTGTACTGTTTGACATTATAGCATGGTGCATTTTTGCCCAAAGTAAACATATTTTGTAGACAGTACGACAGACGACAGTAGACAGTTGTAGTTTTGTAGACAGTCACATATGGGACTTTTTGTTGCCATATTTTTTGCTGTATCTTATGTAAGTCAATAAATAACGTAAATAATAATAATATAATTATTTCTGTTACAGTTTAAGAGGAGTTCATAAATCCAGAAAAAATCATCCCAGGTAAGAAATAATCGTATAATGATCTTCTTAAAAAGTCTATATTTATTTTAAAAATTCTAATTTTATTAACATATGGTATTTTTGCAGGTTTTTAAAGAAGAAATAATTATATCAAGATTTTAATTGCTTCAATGTACATGTTTGAATAAATTCAATTAAATTTATTGTATTTTTTTTCTTCCAACAAACCCTTTTTACCCGTAGATTTGCTTGTCTATATTTTTCGATAAACAATTATGAAAAATATTAAGAGGCTGACTGAATTTTTTGGTACAATATAATGGTCATAAATCCCCAAACGTACACTTTTTATTTTTTCGTATTAATAACAAAGTGTCAAAATTGACATTTGACTGTTGTCTGACTAAATTCAGTCTTAATAATTATGCTCTCACATTGTGATAGCTGATAAGGGCATGGAGGATAGAGGGAAAATAGTAGCTATACTCCACGGACCTTTAGTACCTATACTCCACGGACTAGAGCAAAGCAATCAAACAGTTATTGATAGTGACGATCTTTATCTAAACACACTTTTACATACTTGATACAGACTTGTTACAGATAGAGGACTTGGTATTACTATGGGTGCCTCACTGAATTTGTTGCTGACATTCCGTCGGTTCTTTTTTTAAGTCTGTGCATGAATGATAGAGGTAAAGAAGAACTGACTTATATGGGGGAAAGTTGAAAGTAGGAAAAGTGTTGACGGATTGAAGTTAGGCATGAGTTAGACAGTAACAGTCCTGTACTTATAGGTATTAAACTTCAACTGTTAATGTAGTCCTTTACCCCGTTGCTACCGTGGCGCCACCAGTTTAACTCAGTTTGACGGATACTTTTATACATAGAGATATTTTTCCTTTACCTCTATACTTCATGCGTTACATATTTCTTGTACGTAACCTCAGATTAAAGAAATAAAAGGCAGATATAACTTTCCCAAAGAAATGCAACGAATGACGTGAAGCCGCTTTTTCTCTATGTGTGCATGACAACCATATTGACAGCTAGCAGTGGCATCGTAGAGACACATACTTCTTTGTGTGTGTAAGTTGCCAGACATTGAAAACAAAAAGTCGCGATCTCCCGCAATTTAGTAAATAATTTTTGCCATATTTTCAACTTGAGATATTATGCGCAATTAAATTGGGAAATTATTTATTATTTATTTTATAATATATCACTAGTTATTAAAAAGTATAGATATTAAATATGTCAAATGTTCTTTTTATATACAGTACTTAATATGTTGAATTGTTTTAATTTATGGTTTTTTTCTCTAATGGGTAGTTATTTTCAATTGAAAAATATAAAAATTTTAATACATTTATCATAATTAAAATACATGAAATATATATTAAACGTCATCTTCATTAAAATGCAATGAATAAACAAAGCAAAATTTGGATGGCCAATCATTATTGCCTACTTTGACGAATAATAAAAACCCATTTATCTCTTATAAATATAATAGCATTTGTCGGCAATCTGGAAATAAAATAATTTATTGAGTAGGCTAAACAGAAATTACTAATTACTTTTACTATTTACTTTTAAAATATTTTTTTTTCGATATAAATTTATAATCGATCAGTGTTCAAATAACCCATGCATATTTCCCTTAATTTAGGGTAATCGATCTTCATAAAGCTGGAATTAAATTGAATAATTGTCGAGGTTTTGTGTTCCGAGCGCACCGCAAAAATATTATTATAAATAAATAATAAAATAATGAACAGTTACCTGTGAAAAGATATCTAATCTTCTTTTCCTTGATTTTGAGAACAACTTTAGCAGTGTTTAAAATTGCAAGACGGCATTTTATCTGAGAAAATTATTTAATAAATTTTGACAATTGTGACATGCAAGCTATTTGACGCTTTCTTTAGTACTGACTCGGGTTTTTATTTGCTTTGATAGCTTCACATTGTAGTTGGATAAATACATCTGCCTTTTATTTCTTTAATCTTAGTACGTAACATTATTTTCGAGATTATGTATTATACTTCCTTACAATCAGTCAGTAAATAAAATGAAGGCTATAAATACTACGTCATTAGATGAATTCTATGGAAAGAATAATGTTTATACTTTTTTATTTATTCAGATGTTTGATGTTATTGGGTGAAGTCAAAACATCAAAACATAACAATAACCTAATACTGGGTGTTGCCCGCGGCTTCGCCTGAGATTATTATACTGATATATGAAGCAAAAACTGTGTACCTTTTACTTATTTTTGTAATTCAGCTCCAATTAAATCATTAAATTTACTACTCTGTCGATTAATGCAGAAGTAACCAGTAAGTAACTTATTACCTTATTACTATTTTATTATTATTCAATATATTTTATACACATACGAACTGTCAAAAAAATTCATTTTCAAATCAAATCAAATCAAAATCTTTTATTCATATAGGTATCACTGATGCACTTATGCACGTCATTTTTAGGGTTCCGTAGCCAAATGGCAAAAAACGGAACCCGTATAGATTCGTCATGTTTGTCCGTCTGTCTGTATGTCACAGCCACTTTTTTCCGAAACTATAAGAACTATACTGTTGAAACTTGGTAAGTAGATGTATTCTGTGAACCGCATTAAGTTTCTCACACAAAAATAGAAAAAAACAATAAATTTTGGGGGTTCCCCATACTTAGAACTGAAACTCAAAAATTTTTTTTCATCAAATTTATGAATAGGTGTTTAAAAATGATATTGAGTTTTTTTCTAAACTGAATAGTTTGCGCAAGAGACACTTCCAAAGTGGTAAAATGTGTGTCCCCCCTGTAACTTCTAAAATAAGAGAATGATAAAACTAAAAAAAATATATGATGTACATTACCGTGCAAACTTCCACCAAAAATTGGTTTGAATGAGATCTAGTGAGTATTTTTTTAATAAAAACATACACTATTATTAAAACATCGATCAAAGTTTCAACGAACTACAAGAACATTTATATATTATGTGCTACGGAACCCTTCATGGGCGAGTCCGACTCGCACTTGGCCGCTTTTTTAATCTACCAGCTTTTCGGAAGGGTGCTTAGTAATAGAGGAGAAGAAAAGCCGTAAAGAAACTCCTCGGCACATCTTTTAAAATAATAAAAAGTTACATAATATGGTCTTACCTACGCGGAACTGGATGCGCACTAATTTCCAGGCGTCTTTGTCATTAATACAGATTTATCTCAAAAATTATCAACATTGTAACAAAATCGCAAGCTGGCAACATTGGCGCTAGTAGTTCGAGCAAGGTAATTTTTGTATAGAGGGGGGGAGGCTTGGAGCGCTCGAAACACTCGGCAAGATGATCATTACGTGTCCAGATCTGGTAGCCTGCAGTCGTGAAGTTTAATAAGTATCAAGTGTATTAAGTGAAATAAGTGTGTGGAAATAAAAGTGTATTACAGTAACTTTGGCATATTATTTCGGAGGTTACTAAAATCAGTGATAAAAAATAAAATGTCGAACCTTAAAAGTTATCGTACTTACTTGCTTCGTACCATTATGTACGAATACTACAAAAACAACTCCCCAAAAAATGTTTTTAAATGTTCCACAAAATGTTAAGCGTAGAACTAAATGGTTTCACGTAGTGCGACAACTTAATCCCAAAACAAGGTACGTTACGTAGGCATGTACCCAAAAATATTTAATAATTAGAATTATTTTTTTAACTAAACTTCAAATCATAACTTTTAAAAGTCGTAGCATCAAAAAATTTCTGTTTGAATAATTTAAAACGATTAAATAATAAATTAATACATCCCTATCTAATGGTTCCGGTCTAATTTAGAATTTTTACATTTTTTTAAGCTTAAATAAGATATGAAGTACATTACATTATTATGTATTATACTACAATCAAATGGGAGGTAATGCAAAAATATTAATTGCCTATAACCATTGAAGTATTATTACTAGCGTATAGAACCGACACCGCGAACACGATAGGCGGCTTAGAATACTAACCCCAATCCCACGCCACATGGGTGTCGTAAGAGGCGACTAAATCCGGCCCGCTGGTGGTAGGGCCCCTCGAGGGATTATATTGGTAATATTGATTTTAATTGTTAAATAATACTATTATTATTTCTCCAGGGGGTTCGCCTGGATAGCTACCCCCCTCGAGCATGAGTCAGCCGCCAAACGACTCGTCGTGTTCCGGCTGGGGGCTGGAGAGCCAGTTCTTTCTTTCTTTTTCTTCTCTCTTCCTTGGCCGGCAGCGCATCAGTGATGCCTTTGGTGTTGTTGATGTCCATGGGCGACGATAGCCACTTGCCATCAGGTGGATCGTCAGCTTGTTTGCTGGTTATTTCCATAAAAAAACGATGTGTGTACCAATGATTTGGCGCCATTGAGCTTCAATTTTCAATGAATTCGTTCGATTTTGAGAGGAGAACGGGAGCTCAATTTTGATAATCTTAAATTATGATTTAAACAACCCCCGACAGATTTATTTACTTGGTGTCAATAGTTAAAACATAGCTAAAACTCTTTCACTTAAGTCATAGTGCAGTGGTTGATAGACGTAACAGTAGTCACAGAGCCGTATTTCATACCTCCTAGGGACAAATGGTCGGGGGACCTAGATGGTGTGGTCGCGATCGTGTCTTCGGAATCGGTTCATCCGTTTCGTCATCCGATGCCACAGATAGACATACATATAGATACACAGATTACAGACACAAAGATACACCGATACACAGATACGTCAAACTTATAACACCCCTCTATTTTTGTCGGGGGTTGAAAATAGAACCTCCCGGCGGCGGGACACACATTTTGATCGAGATGTGTATTCTAGGACATTATACTTCAATGCCTACAACTTTAAAGAGTTCTCTAAGAGAGTCACTAGGCCTGAGGTTGTAAATAGCGCGAACTGCTCTTTTCTGTAATACAAAGATTGACTCAATATCTGCAGCTGAGCCCCACAACAATAGAACGTAGGACATTATACTATGAAAGTAGCTGTAATAAACTAATCTTGCTGTTTCTACATCAGTCAAGAGCCTTACTTTCTTAACAGCGTAAGCAGCGGAACTGAGCCTCCCTGACAAGGCTTCAATATGAGGACCCTATTGTAGTCGAGAGTCTATGGTAATGCCAAGAAATGTTGTAGAGTTTACTAGTTTTAATACTTCCTTATTTATGACAATTTTAGCTGGAATTTGTTTCACATTAGGTAAGGCAAATCTGACACATTTCGTTTTTTTCGCGTTTAACAAGTTATTACATGTAAACCAGTGCAATACTTGAGAAACAGTATTATTTACGTCGTCATAACATTTCTTCCTCCTATCTACTTTAAAAATTAAAGATGTATCGTCAGCAAACAATACCGTTTCACACATGTCCTTAGTGAAATAAGGAAGATCATTGATATATATTAAAAATAGCAGTGGTCCTAATATTGATCCTTGGGGCACACCCATTGTTATGTGCGCTCTAGGTGACTGTATTCCATTAATAACTACTTTTTTACTACGTTCAGATAAATAAGATTTTATAAGACTAACTGATTGTGTTGAGACACCATAATGTCTAAGTTTGTCTATTAATATATTATGATCAACGCAATCGAATGCTTTTGAGAGGTCACAGAATATACCGATAGCATCATGCTTATCCTCCCAAGCATTAAAAATGTGTTTAAGAAGTGCGATGCCTGCATCAGTGGTGTTTTTACCTTTTGAAAAACCAAATTAATTAATATGAAATAATTTGTTTGTAGAAAAATGCGATAGTAGTTGGTTGTAGATAATTTTTTCGAAAATTTTACTGAGGGCTGGTAAGATGGATATTGGTCTAAAATTTGTAGGGTCGCTTTTATCACCAGCTTTAAAAAGCGGTATTATTTTCCCATGTTTCATAAGATTGGGAAAAATAGCATCTTCAACACATTTATTAAAAATTAAACTTAAATGGGGGCAATTGAGTTGATTATTGATTTAATTACAACTGTAGAAAGACCCCAGATATCACTTGACTTTTTAATATTTATCGAATTGAAACTTTGTATAATTTGATTACAAGTCACGGGTTTAAAGTTAAATGAGTTGGTAGTTTTATCAACACATGATTCAAAGATGGTCATAGCTAGTTGGGGGCAAGCATTTAAGTTTTTAGTAATCACATGTGGTATATTCGAAAAAAATTCCTCGAATGCGGCGGCAATCGCGCTATCAGAAGTGACATTAACATTATTAATTTTTAGCGAAAAACTATGCTTATTTGATTTTATTTTGCCTGTTTCTTTATTAATAACATTCCAGGTTGCTTTAATTTTGTTTGAAGAATTTTTTATTTTATCAGCAATGTAGATAGATTTCGCTTTAGCACAGACTAATTTAAAAGTTTTAGAATACATTCTAACACTATTTATAAATTCCGGATCTGTAGAAGTTGATTTTTCTGCGTACAATTCAAAAAGCTTTATTCTACTTTTATATATTCCTGGTGTGGCCCAGTCACTGAATTTTGTTTTAGTATTATCATACTCAATATGTTTTTGTTTGAAATTATTATTAAATTCACATTTTATTAAATTAAAAACTGTCGAGTATGCGTTGTCAGGTGTGTCATCTGATTTAATATTCAATGACGGGAGTTTATTTGAGATGTTTTTTTTAAATATATTAATCCTTCTTTGAGTGATTGGCCGGCAAATTATATTCTGTTTAAGAGGGACATGATGGTACTCAATGGTGGCAAGTTGTCCGCTATGGTCTAAACTAATACAATTCAAGACTGACTTATTTATTATTTTACAATTACAAAAAATGTTATCTAAGCAAGTAGCCGATGATGGAGTTATTCCTGTAGGTTCCAAAAATACATATAAAAATACATTGATTCGATTATAATTATGATACAACAATAGATAACGTAAGGGGACTGTCAAATGATTTTTTTATAGAAAATTATTATAATCAGCCAGGAGTAATAGTGTTCTGTGATTATAATACATTACAAACTACATAGTGTTTGGGGACTGTCAAATGAATTTGAAACTTAAAGGATCGACATTACATACGCAATCGACTTTAATACGCCTGCATAGAGTCCATATGTGAGTTTACTATAACCTAAATACAAACTAATTTTGTTGAAAATCTCGTATTTCCTACTATTAACATTGACTAATGTTAGTATGTGTAATTTATTAAGATAACATAATCAAATAAAGGTATTTTTATCGAGACACAAAAATGTTACAGTCAGTACATTTCTCGATACTAAATGGGCATTCTCCTTTGGCGCGTTTTTAGTCACGTGATTTTTGTTGAACATTTATCAATTTTCAATTCTTTATTTTTAATATAATAAATATTTTTTAAGAGTTTTTAAAAATGACAAGCAATATAATTTATGTTAAAGATTTAAAATACATAAAAAAATAGCTACATATTTTTTTTTGAACAACTCAATTGTCAATCAACAGTCCTTCAAATTATGATGGGATTACGATGAATGTAATTAAATGTAAATAGCTTTTTAGGGTTCCGTAGCTAAATGGCAAAAAACGGAACCCTTATAGATTCGTCATGTCTGTCTGTCTGTCCATCCGTATGTCACAGCAACTTTTTTCCGAAAAGTAGATGTATTCTGTGAACCGCATTAAGATTCTCACACAAAAATAGAAAAAAAAGCAATAAATTTTGGGGGTTCCCCATACTTTGAACTGAAACTCAAAAAGTTTTTTTATCAAATCCATACGTGTGGGATATCTATGGATACATCTTCAAAAATGATATTCAGGTTTTTAATATAATTTTTTTCTAAACTGAACAGTTTGCGCAAGAGACACTTCCAAAGTGGTAAAATGTGTGTCCCCCCTGTAACTTCTAAAATAAGAGACTTCTAAAAAAATATATTATGTACATTACCATGCAAACTTCCACCGAAAATTGTTTTGAACGAGATCTTTTTAGTAAACCAGGTAAAAGCCCATTATCTCTCTAACTAATCAGTTTCTCTCCTTACTCCCTTCCCTCTTCTTTTTAATCTTTTTATCCATGTTTATGATATTATTATTTTTATTTATATTTGTAATTTCCTCCATATTATTCGTGCACCTTACCTCATTTAATCTTATTCTAATCAGCTCTCCGCATCCTCAGGTTGTCTGGAAGAGATCGCTGTGTAGCGATAAGACCGCCTTTTGTACCTCATAATATGTCTGCTTTGCTTATTTACTTGTTGTTGTATTATTTATTCGGTGTACAATAAAGAGTTAAATAAATAAATGAATAAATAAATTATTAAAACATCAATCAAAGTTACAAGGAACTACAAGAACTTTTATATTATGTTACTGGCTGCTACGGAACCCTTCATGGGTGAGTCCGAGTCGCACTTGTCCGAGCCGCTTTTTTACATAGGTTTGCACCTCATTATTGAGAATTGACAATAAATTATTGTTAAGGTATTTTTAGGAACTAATAGAAATAATGCCTAAAAAAAATAACAAACACCACCTTTTTACTTTAATTTAGTACTAGATAATTTTATTATGACAATCTAATCAAAACCTCACAAAACAAATCGTCCCACTAATTAATTCTACGAGTACGCAATCCGGCAGAGCTTCCGCACGCAAAGACGTTCAAGAGCAAAGTGCCGGTTACTGCCCAGCGCACGTCTATTTATTGGCACTGCCCCCTCCACGCCATCATTTTCTTCGAGACTGCTAACACGGCCTCTCCTGTCTACGCGTCGTCCACGGCCGCGTCTTGGACGTTGGGAAGCCCACAGGGGCTTGCAGAATCGCCTTCGATGTGGCATCCAAAAGGACCGGCCACAGCCAGGTCGGGGTGGACCTTAGGCGAAAGCTGCTCACCACCGTCGGTGTCCTCGTTGTTTTCGCTGCCTGTAACCATGAAATAAATTTTTGAACAGCACACACACAAGTGCACAAATATGCCTAGCTCAAACATTCATCACTCTTTCGAGGCCCTGACACATTCATCATCGAACATACAAATTTAAGAATAGGGTTACACAGAAGAACAAGATGAATATCCTGAGTTTCCGCGAGACCCAGGCCTCACAAACGTCTTGCATACGTTATTTCTTACATCACAGGCTTTCTATCACAGACATACAAATTTGCACATGTAGGGCAATACCCCGCAGTTTATTGCCGCTAGAACGTCCCGCAGTCCGTCTCTACATGTGTTGGGTATCCCGCAGTTTACCCTCACTCAAGGTGATCCAACCGGATATCTCGAGTACTGCTGGTGTCAAAATGCCCCCACGGAACACGTGGCGTAACGTCCCGCAGTCCGTCCCCACGTGCTTCGTTTGATTGGAAGCATTCTGAACCAAATTCGAATGTCCCGCAGTCCATTCGTGAACGTCCCGCAGTCCGTTCTCACGTGCTTCGTTTGTTTGGAAGCATTCTGAACCAAATTCGAATGTCCCGCAGTCCATTCGTGAACGTCCCGCAGTCCGTTCTCACGTGCTTCGTTTGTTTGGAAGCATCTTAAACCAAATTCGAATGTCCCGCAGTCCATTCGTGAACGTCCCGCAGTCCGTTCTCACGTGCTTCGTTTGTTTGGAAGCATCTTGAACCAAATTCGAATGTCCCGCAGTCCATTCGTGAACGTCCCGCAGTCCGTTCTCACGTGCTTCGTTTGTTTGGAAGCATCTTGAACCAAATTCGAATGTCCCGCAGTCCATTCGTGAACGTCCCGCAGTCCGTTCTCACGTGCTTCGTTTGTTTGGAAGCATCTTGAACCAAATTCGAATGTCCCGCAGTCCATTCGTGAACGTCCCGCAGTCCGTTCTCACGTGCTTCGTTTGTTTGGAAGCATCTTAAACCAAATTCGAATGTCCCGCAGTCCATTCGTGAACGTCCCGCAGTCCGTTCTCACGTGCTTCGTTTGTTTGGAAGCATCTTAAACCAAATTCGAATGTCCCGCAGTCCATTCGTGAAGGTCCCGCAGTCCGTTCTCACGTGCTTCGTTTGTTTGGAAGCATCTTGAACCAAATTCGAATGTCCCGCAGTCCATTCGTGAACGTCCCGCAGTCCGTTCTCACGTGCTTCGTTTGTTTGGAAGCATCTTAAACCAAATTCGAATGTCCCGCAGTCCATTCGTGAACGTCCCGCAGTCCGTTCTCACGTGCTTCGTTTGTTTGGAAGCATCTTAAACCAAATTCGAATGTCCCGCAGTCCATTCGTGAACGTCCCGCAGTCCGTTCTCACGTGCTTCGTTTGTTTGGAAGCATCTTGAACCAAATTCGAATGTCCCGCAGTCCATTCGTGAACGTCCCGCAGTCCGTTCTCACGTGCTTCGTTTGTTTGGAAGCATCTTGAACCAAATTCGAATGTCCCGCAGTCCATTCGTGAACGTCCCGCAGTCCGTTCTCACGTGCTTCGTTTGTTTGGAAGCATCTTGAACCAAATTCGAATGTCCCGCAGTCCATTCGTGAACGTCCCGCAGTCCGTTCTCACGTGCTTCGTTTGTTTGGAAGCATCTTGAACCAAATTCGAATGTCCCGCAGTCCATTCGTGAACGTCCCGCAGTCCGTTCTCACGTGCTTCGTTTGTTTGGAAGCATCTTGAACCAAATTCGAATGTCCCGCAGTCCATTCGTGAACGTCCCGCAGTCCGTTCTCACGTGCTTCGTTATCTCGCATTGATGCAACTTCTCGTCACCGTTCAGATATTCACAGGTTGCATGCCTATACAACTGTCATGGTCACTTAGTTTATCTGAAACACACACAAAAAAAAACAAAAGACAAAAACACGAAATGTCTAATTGTTATTTTTCTGAACTGAGGGTAGATGATAATTAAAGATTATCAAGATGTTTGAAAATTGAAAATTCTTGATATCATCCACAGAACGCCCCTGGCGCCACAAAACAATATACTTGCACTGACTTTGATTAACTTTGTTAATCATAATTACTTTGAAAGATACTGTACAATGGACTTTATAATACTTCGTTGAATCCAGCACAAATACGACGAAATGGTTTGTAGTTTACGCAAACCACCATTCCAACCAGCTCCTTCCAATCAATCTTATTTTAAGGAAATACCTGCATGTTACAGTTTTACAAAATCTTATCATAAATCTTAACTCTGAAAATTCTGTCAGGTGTTTTGACAGTTCAAGATGACGGCACCATTTACACTGGAAGTCAAGATATTACACTAAAACACTATCGGATTATCCAATCTTGTTAAGAATAATGAAAAATATGCCATACCAAATCGCTGTCTTATAACCTCAAACCATAATGATTATTTCGATACTTTGTATTCGAAATTTAAAATCTTTATTTTACATGCTCGCTGTCCACTGTTTGTACAGTCACGTGTAATAATATGTATACATTGTCACGTTTCAAAAATATCTAAACTTGTAACAATCCAGAAAGAAGTGAACGACAATTCGTTCAAAATTAAGTAACCATTAAACGATGTCAAAATAAGGTATACACGTTTATTCCACATTAATGTAATCGAAACAAAATCATAAATAAATTCACACTTCGAATATCATTTTTAACTATCCATGACAATTTCTATAACATGTATACAATTGTACACATGTAATAGACATTGTCATGGCTACATTAAAATGATATTGGAAGTGTATACTTACTTTTGCCTTTTTTGTAACTTTACTCATTATTTTAGTCGAATTCAGTGATCATGACAAATACAGTCATAGGCAATTTAATTTTTAAAGATATTTACTGATTTTGCAAATAAGCCCTATTAGGCTGTTGTGATTCAATTTATATTGATCCATAATTATTATTAAAATATTATTTTTTTGAAAATATTTTAAATTTACTCTTATTAATCGCTCATCGCTGCGGCTTGCGTCGATCCTAAGCGATCGACAAAGTTAAGCAACAGCGGGCGCGGTCAGTAGTTGGATGGGTGACCGCTAGTGGCAAAAATTTTTTGAGCGTTTCCGTGCTTCGGAATGCACGTAAAGCCGTCGGTCCCGGTTGTTATCGTAACATAACAGTCGTTAAGCCATGTCGGAGGCCCTCGGGCGGTTTGAAAACTTCCGACACTCGGGTTGCCCACTAACCCCTCCAAAACTGGAGCAGCGTGGTGGAGTATACTCTAAGCCTCCTCAAGAGGAGAGACCCGTGCCCAGTAGTGGGCCATTAATGGGTTGAAGCCAATCTGCGAAACAAAGAAATAATTTTATCAACAATAATTTTATTAATTATCATCTCAGCCTTTGGTTGACCACTGCAATAAAACAAGAGCTTATATAATCAGTTTATTTTAATTCGTTTCTCAATCTATACTAATATTATAAATGCGAAAGTAACTCTGTCTGCTACTCTTTCACGCCTAAACCACTGAACCGATTTTGATGAAATTTAGTACAGATATGTAACTGAGCATATCATAAAGAACATATCATACTTTTTATCCCGGAAAATAGACCTGTTCCTGAGGGATAACTCTTTCACGCCTAAATCACTGAACCGATTTTGATGTTTGGTACAGATATACTCGTAGAATTGAGCTCGGGAAAGGACATATGATATTTTTCATCTCGGAAAATAGACCTGTTCCTGAGGGATAACTCTTTCAGGCCTAAATCACTGAACCGATTTTGATGTTTGGTACAGATATAGAATTGAGCTCGGGAAAGGACATCTGATACTTTTCATCCCGGAAAATAGACCTGTTCCTGAGGGATAACTCTTTCACGCCTAAATCACTGAACCGATTTTGATGTTTGGTACAGATATAGAATTGAGGTCGGGAAAGGACATAAGATACTTTTTATCCCGGAAAATAAACCTGTTCCTCAGAGATAAGGTAAAATTTTGCTATATGTAGTTGATTGATTCGTTATTTATGAAGCGCCTTTTATGACTCTTTTTAGGGTTCCGAAGTCAAAACAGAATTCTCATAGTTTCCGAGTTTCGTCATACCCGTCCGTCCGTCCATCCATCCATTCGTCCGTAGCATATCGCAGATACCCTTAGTGCTATAAAGCTGTAATTTAGCAAGAATATACATGTTTATTTAAACTTTAAATTGGTAGAATAATATTTTTAAAAATATGTTTTTAGGGTACCTCTCCTAGAGGTATTATGGGGATCATTTTTTTCCCCCATAGTGCGGGGCATCGTTGAAAAGGTCTCTCAAAAATAATATGGGTCTGCTAAGTCCATTTTTCGATTGAGTGGTCTGTTTGCAAACTATTCGTTAGTCAATTTACGAAAAACATGTTTTATAATGAAGGGATCTTTATTTTCGGCGTACGAAGTCGCGGGTAACAGCTAGTGTTATAATAATTTTTAAAGCGTATTATTCATACTACCTTCAAAAAATTAATAGTTGGGCATTTTCGCCAAAAATTGTAACTTGCGTTTTTACCGTGTCCCCTGACTTCATACTTCGAATTTTATTAAATAAAATTTCAAAAAGATAAAATCTTATTTTTTTTGTAAACTTCTTTATTAAAATTTACGGTAACACCAACAAAAGTTGCAATTATTGCCTAATATTAATTTTTATATCGGTTTTGCGATGTCCCCTGCAGCGTTCGATTATAAAACATGCGATAAAACATGTTTTGTTTGATCGGAAGCATTCAAATTTGGGGATAAATAACATTATCTGAATGTCAACACTGTAAAAAAGTCAATTTTTAATCTGTTTTTTACTGAAAATTTGCTGAAAATAGAGTTAAAAATGAATTTCAAAAAAGGGTTCGGGTGGAATTCCACTATCCGTTACCGTGGTTTTGTATTTTTTGAAAATTCTATCATGAGAACTGATAAATATTACATATGGCAAATCATTTTTGAATAATTGCATGACAATCTGTGCTTGGTTATATCAGTGTTTTTTCACTAGTTTTCCAGGAATTAAATAAATAAAGTTGGATAAATAAATAAAAAATATACAAAACACGCGTAGAAAGATGAAAGATCGATGAGAAATATGACAATACAGTGGTGTTATTTATAAATACTATGGTTACCTAAATGACATTATTAGGGATTACATCATCTTTATTGTCAGTCGATTAATCGATGTCAAAATATTCGAAATGTAATTTAATAAAATTAGCGTAACGATTAAATGGTAATTATAATATATTACATAGTTTTGATTTATATGGAATACGAAAATATGTAAAAAATAAATTAATATTATAATTATAATCAATAAATAATACATAAAATATATTATTATGTTCCATCAAACAAACACACACACACACACACACGCGCGCGCACACACACACACACACACGCATGCATACACAAACGCACACACACACACACGCACATCCACACAAATATGTCATTGTAATAGATTTAAGGTATTTTTTGTATTTCTTGCTTCTCCGAGGTGGGCGTAAACAGCGGCGACACAGTCTCAACTATTGTCGTTGTTTACAATCATATTATGTCTATTGTAAAACTGTTTTTATGAAAAATAAAAACTTTTAATAAATCTTTAATCTTTAAATCAATCGATCAATATCAATCGATTCAATCGATTATAAAATCGTATGTAATGAGGTAAATACTGTGAAAACTTTTTTGCATTATTTTGTTCATTTGGCAACAGCAGCTGAAGCTAAGATTTAAATATGTTTATCTTATAAATAAGACGAATTTTTTGGTATATAGTTTACTCTTGTCTAGTCCGATGTTCTAACACAGATTACATATGGTTCGAGGCCGAAAATTGGGGTTCTCCTTTATGTGGGACTACACCACAAGCACCAGCTTTCGATTAAAAAAAGAATCATCCAAATCGGTTCACCCAGTCCAAAGTTCTGAGGTAACAAACATAAAAAGAAATACAGTCGAATTGAGAACCTCCTCCTTTTTTTGAAGTCGGTTAAAAATAAAATACATACTTTGTGGTAGCCTTGGTCCAAGTGGACCAATGAAAGTGCCACATTTTGGTGAGCATATTTACGGCGTACTTAATTAATTTGGAGAAAGGATTTTTTTTGTAAATAAAGCAATTCAAAATAAGACGTGTAACTTTCTTAATTAATGTTGTACTAATAAAAAGGCGTCCTGATTGTTTTATTCGGAATTTGGATATTATTATTATACTTGCAAATTTCCAAGTAGAAATTATCTGTACCCTAGTTGGTAGCGAGAGCGACTCTGCCTGCGAAGTGATTAGATTCCCGGGTGCGATTCCCGGCTGGGGCACATATTTATGAAACAGTTAAATATTTGTTGGTACTCGAGTCATAGGTGTTATTGGGATGTGTTATGTGTCATCTATGCCACCTACGATACAGGTAAAAACTTACTACGAGGGTGTGTATAAAAGCGTATTACAAAAAATTGGAATAGTTAGCAGCGTGTAGGTACAGACAGCAGAGGATAAAAATACAAATTTTGAAAAACCCCTCCTCGTATCACGCTACTGCAGCGCCCTCTGGTGGCATACCGACATAAAATATATCTATAAACCCGCTCTTTAGTGATACCTTTTGAATGCAAAAAAACTGCAATGAAATTGGCCCAGTAGTTTTCATAAAAAACGGTAACATACATACATACATACAAACTAACTAACAAACAACCTCTAATCCCTAATGCATATACCGCGTTCGTTTCGTTCCTTCCGCTGTGGGTAAAAATTAAAATGAAAAAGGGATAGATACTATAGTAATAAAATAAGGCACAATGTATGCAGTATGAGTTATTGGTAGAAATTACATTTTAACAATTAAATATTAAAATAATAAAAATAAATTAAAATATTCATATATCTTAAAATAAATCTTGAATGCCCTTTGGTTTACTAAAAACTAATGATCAACAACGCAAAGAAGTTTACGACTTGCTCACAGCCTACTTAATTACTTAAGCATTTTGGTAAATTTTAACTAAATTTTAAATAAAAAGCCTAGTTTGGAAGGTTAGGTTTGAAAGGAAGTTACAAAAACGGCAAAAGTAAGTATACACTTCCAATATCATTTTAATGTAGCCATGACAATGTCTATTACATGTGTACAATTGTATACATGTTATAGAAATTGTCATGGATAGTTAAAAATGATATTCGAAGTGTGAATTTATTTATGATTTTGTTTCGATTACATTAATGTGGAATAAACGTGTATACCTTATTTTGACATCGTTTAATGGTTACTTAATTTTGAACGAATTGTCGTTCACTTCTTTCTGGATTGTTACAAGTTTAGATATTTTTGAAAACGTGACAATGTATACATATTATTACACGTGACTGTACATCATATCTGAAAAACCTGTTATATCATGTCGCCATCCAATGACCGACGATGTTCATCGTAAGCCACGGTACAAGGAGCCGCGATGCGCTCCCGTCAGTATCAACAAAATTAAATGCAGGTAGTTGACGTCAGACTTCTTTAACTCTTCGGAAGTAACCTGCAAGCCTTAAGAATTTGCAAACCTGCTTAACGTTAGTTGGCACAGGTGTATGTATTAATGCCTCGACTTTCCTGGCGCTCGGTCTAACCTGACCATGACTGATGACTCAGCCCACTGATATACTTCTTCTTCTTGATTTCTTCGATAGCATTCAAACGCGACATTAGTGAATCCAATGCTTGTTTCACGGAGCTGTCACGAGTACAAGAACGTGACCTATGTTGGTAATACCGCGAGTGCAACCCACGAGAGGGTGTACGCGACGGAGACCTACGGCGCCTATACCGCGAGTGAGATCTATGATGGTGTATCAGCGCGATTTGTTGCGAGAACGCGTTGCCTCACGGCGGCATTGCCATTTTTGTAACACTAAGAACGACTTTCGTACAAACGTGGGTAGATTTGATTCGTGAGAGTTTTTATAAAGGTTTTTACGTTGTTAAAATTATGATGACCAAAGCGACTAGGCAGTAGGCTTGGTTTTAATCCCACGCCTGATTTTAGGAACTAATAGAAATAATGCTTAAAAAAAATAACAAACACCACCTTTTTACTTTAATTTAGTACTAGATAATTTTATTATGACAATCTAATCAAAACCTCACAAAACAAATCGTCCCACTAATTAATTCTACGAGTACGCAATCCGGCAGAGCTTCCGCACGCAAAGACGTTCAAGAGCAAAGTGCCGGTTACTGCCCAGCGCACGTCTATTTATTGGCACTGCCCCCTCCACGCCATCATTTTCTTCGAGACTGCTAACAGTATAATTAAAGTTCACTTATTGAATTGCTTAATATCTATTTCCTATCTTCTTGTACGGAGCTGAAACATGGACGATCCACCAAAAGTGTCGTAAAAAGATTGACGCCCTGGAGATGTGGTGCTGGAGGCGCTTGCTGAGGATAAAATGGACTGATCGTCGCACTAATCATTCCATTTTGAAAGAGCTTCGCGTCAAACAAAGACTTTCGTCGACTGTGCAACTACGAATTCTTAAAATGTTTGGACACATCATCCGCAATGAAAGCTCTCTGGAACGATTAGTGGTACAAGGTAGAGTAGAGGGCCAACGTCCTCGCGGCCGATCGCCCACAAGATGGACTGACATCATTAAAACAGCCACAAAGTGTACCCTCACAGAATGTACACGCAGTGCCATGAATAGGGAGAGATGGAGATCACGACCACTCCGCCAGGAGTGTACGACTAAGAAGAAGAATTTGGGCCAATCATTGATAATTTCAAAGAAGTACGTTAAATTACGAAAAGGTCAATGTGTCGCTATATCTAGATGGGTAAGGTAGGTAAAATTAAAATATCAATGTGATTGATCATTCTATTAATAGATTACATTGATGTACCGACATATATAAACGTAAATTAATGTAACAACTAAAATAAATGCATAATAAAATATCTAAGTAGGAACCTAAGTTAGGATTAGGAAAATTTTTGCATGCTTTATATAGTGGAATGTGGAGGAATTATTATTATGATTACCTAATTTTAAGACATTGTTATATACCCACTTTCGAGCAAATAACTGAGTTTAATTTGATTTAATAATTTGACGATTGAACATAGTAATAAAACAGTCGGTGTAGTAAGGTAAAGGTTTATTGTAAAGTCTACATGCGCTCACGGATCCAAGTGTTGAAAAAAGACACCCTGGAATACCCTGCAGGGAGCCCCAGCTGGCAGCCGGCTTTAGCACCGAACGATGAGATGCCGATCTGGAACGAACGATAAAAGTAGTCAACATATATGCTATACATCAAGCCATAATAGATACAGAAGCTTAAGAGTACCGCAGGGCTCGATCTTGGGTCCGTTTCTTTTTCTGGTATACATTAACGATTTACCACATTATGTAAAGAACCAAGCGGATATTGTACTATTTGCTGATGATACATCACTAATATTTAAGTGTGAAAGGAATAAAGTAAATTTCGACGACGTAAATAGTGCTCTTTCGCATGTGTCGCGTTGGTTCACTATCAATAATTTACTATTAAATGCAAAAAAAAAACGAAATGTATAGAGTTTGTGCTACCTAATGTTAAAAAAGTCAGCAAATCTCTTAAACTAAATAACGAAACATTGCATATGGAGGAATCGACGGTCTTTTTAGGGGTGACCTTAGATAGTAAACTTCAATGGGGCCCACATATAACAAATGTCGCGACAAAACTCGGTAGGGCTGCTTTTGCTGTTAGGAAAATAAGGCAGTATACAGACGTCGAAACTGCTAGGATAGTCTATTTTGCTTATTTCCACAGTGTTATGTCTTATGCCATCTTGCTGTGGGGCAAGCAGCCAATATAAAACAAATTTTCATACTCCAGAAACGGGCTGTTAGGGCTATTTATAAACTTAGGTCTCGGGAATCTTTGCGTGAAAAGTTCAAGGAAATAGGTATACTTACAGTAGCTTCCCAGTATATCTTCAACAATGTAGTTTTTATACGGAAGAATATAAACGCGTATAAACAAAATTTTGATATTAATAATCGCCATACGAAAAGAATGCATCAATTAGTTACGCCTTCGTTCCGCCTAAGTAAAGTGCAGCGATCTTTCATAGGGCTTGGCATACATTTCTATAATAAAATCCCAAAATTAATATGTGACTTGCCAATAGAAACTTTCAAAAAACGTGTAAAGACACAATTGTTAGGCAAGGGATATTATAGTGTAGACGAGTATTTAAATGACAAAGGCGCATGGAAATGACCCAGTTCCGCTCAGAATAGTAAATACTTTTGTATTATTATCTTTTTTTGTAATATTTTTTTAAAAGATGTGCTGAGGAGTTTCTTTAGTATTTTCTTCTCCTCCACGACAAAGCACCTTCCGAAAAGCCAAAAAAAAAATGACGTGCATAAGTGTATCAGTGATACCTATATGAATAAAATATTTTGACTTTGACTTTGAGTGCTTGAGCACACAAAGACACTGTTCATGGAGAGGAAAAATAGAATCAGATAGGAGCACTATTTGAGCACATCACACTTTTTAAGGGACTTCAAAAAAAGGGAAAGTAATGAATTCGTCACGTATTTAAGTAGTTATATGTATACTAGCTTCTACCTACGACATCGTCTGCGTGGACTTCAGAATTGATTCTTTAGAGGAATGAAAAATATGAATAATAAAAAATTACACAAAAATTCTATGGTAGTAGCACATAAATGTGTAAAAAAAATTCCATATTTAATTATACCAATTATCTTGATGGAGCAGGTTTTTCCCCGAGCGGGGTATTACTCGTAAATATCTGTGAGCCAAAACTAAATCCGTGTAGCTGACTTAAGGTCGTAGCTGACTTATACGACACCGCTCCCATCCAACCGAAGTATGAGAATTCAAATATAAACTTAAAATCGTGCTCTGTAGGTGCACTTTACAGTAACAACAAAAATTAGCAGCCCGCGCGCGGGAAGCAAGCTAACCGCAACCTTGCCACTCAATAGTTGTACCTACAGAGCACGATTTTAAGTTTATATTTGAATTCTCAAACTTCGGTTGGATGGGAGCGGTGTCGTATAAGTCAGCTACGACCTTAAGTCAGCTACGACCTTAAGCGTCAGTAAATAAGAAACATTCAAAGCATTCAAAATTCAAAATAATTTATTCATATAGCTATCACTGATACACTTATGCACGTCATTTTCACTTCATTTCATTTCATTCACTTAATTTAATTTTAAAAATGGTTTAAAAAAACAACAACAAATATCTTTGAAATCAGTTTCGTTCATTCAGGAGTTACATAATTATTTCTTCTTCAAGATATACCATCAGACTCTAAGTTTGGTCAATAATGTGTTAGTTTAGGGAGCAATGTCAAAGTAACGCCAACCAACATTTTAAAAAAGTATTTCTGTTATTGCCACCCGATCAGGAGTTACATATTATTTTATCTCCAATATCATTATCAGGCCCTAAGTTTGTTAATGATGTAAGTACTGGTTTTGCAATGTGAATTTTACCAACAACAAAAAACACCCACTCAGCAGTTATTATGCAGCGTATATTGAGCATACGCATCATGGTATAGAATATCTAGAATACAATGATGTCCTTAGCGACTGGCAGTACAGGTTCCACCAAAACCGTTCGACGGGAGATCTTCTAGCGTATGCCACTCACATTTGGGGCGAGGCCTTTGACAATAATAGGGAAGAGCTAGCCGTTTCCCTTGACATCTCGAAGGTCTTCGATTAGGTCTGGCATGCCAACCTTGTGAGATTCAACGCCACAAAAACTCAAATGTGTCAATTCACCGGCAAAAGAAGCTCTTTCGTCTTGGTTCCTACTTTTCAGAATGTATCCTTGGAATACACCAACTGCCTACAGATATTGGAAATCTTGATCAAATGTTGGAAATATTTCCCGGGATAAAAATAGCCTATCCTAAAAGTTAGGTTGAAAGCTATCCATGTGCCAAATTTTATCCATAACCGTTCAGACGTTTTTGCGTGATTGTGTCACAAACATCCAAGCAACCAAATTTTCACATTTATGATAGTAGTAGGATAGGATACTCGTAGTATTAGACAACGGATTGGAATAACTGAACCTTAGTCAAAGATATTTACTGTCGTTAATATTGTAACATTAAAATACATCATTTACCATATCAAGGTCAGAATTTTGGAAACAAAATATGTAACTTGACACTAAAACATGTTAGGCCACGCGCAATGTAAGGTTCCGGAGTAGTAAGTTTATCGATTAATACTCAATATAACTACTTTTATGCTAACATAGCCGTGATGGTTTTCCTTGTAAATCCATGATACAACCTATTTTTTTCACTAGTCCATCTCCAACCATTTAGCTGGCAGGGTCCCTCACACTTGACTCTAACCAAAATTAGCACTTTAAAGCCACATATTGCAAACGGACACACCAAATCGAAAGTTTAAACTAGTTACCATTTCATTGTTATAGACCAGAGCACCACCAGAATCGCCCCCACAAGTGTTGCGTCTATTGGCACCGCTGGTGCAGAGGGTGGAAGGAATGACAATGCTGCCGAAGATGCTCTTGCATTCCTGATTGGTGATGACAGACAGGTTGACGTGGCTCAGGACTTGATTCTGGTAGATGCCGGCATCTGGGAGCATGACGATTTCTTAGCATCACTAGACTCGATGACATATTTTAATTCTCATCGAGTTTTACTGTCGTCAATAATCTATAATAATCTCTGCATAACTTAATAGACTAAATTCTATGATACCACTACATAAGGGGCCGTCCATTAATCACGTGATCTTTTTTTAGCATTTTTTAACCCCCCCCTCCCTCTTGGTGATATGTAGTGAGGTTTAAGACTAACCCCCCCCCCTCCCCCAACATCACGTGTATTTTTCCTTATACTCTGCAAAAAACAGATCACCTACTTTCGACATTGTTTTAATCCAAAACGGCTCGGCAGAGCCGGTAGTCGGTGGCGGCGCGTGAGGCCTTCGTTCGTTGCCTGGCAACGGCAAGTCAAAGTCACACTACACGCTGCTTTTCTATTTAAAAATCGCGCGTTTGACGAAAAAATTAATACACGTGATATCTTACTACACCCCCCCTCCCCCTTCGTGATATTTTCGTGATTTTTGTCAAACCCCTCCCCCCCCTTTCAAGCCTCACGTGATTAATGGACGGCCCCTAAGTGTAAGCCTGTGGTGTAAGCCTATTTTTATAAATGAATGTGCAGCGACCCTATATTTGTTTGTAGATGAGCAACCCTGTTTTGGTTTCCATAGTATTTGAAAATAACACGATTGTCATTCATTGTCAAGCTAGAAAATAGAAAAATATCGTATTAATGGAAATATTGAAAATATAAACAGGAAATATAATTGTATTTTTATTGTAAACAATCTGAGATCCCTACAATCTGAGCCATATAAGTATGCTAGTTTCCAGCTTAAGTAATCTCTGAGCATATGTGCTCATGTGTGTATTCAAAATGTATGAATGCTTACTAGCATGCTACTTGCTAACACTATAATATTATGATATTTTGAAAGTTAAGACAACTGAATTGAGGAATATGGAAAAAATTTGAGAACCCGTTTATAAATAAATCTACACTCTGACGTATTGTTTATTGAAGTTCCGAGGTGTAGATGTTGAAGTTGACTTCATTGAAACTAATAGTAAGTCCTTTGCTAGTTTCCTATCAATACAATCAATGTATTTGTGTATAGTATACTAACTGTCAACGGTACGTCCATAGCCAGCAGCGGTTGCAATCTGTTCAGTGAACTTGTTGAAGCCAGAGGCCAAGGCAATAGGTTTCATTTTGTCTGTGAAGTTATTGATATACATAAGTCGCCGAAATTATTTTCCAAAAACTATAATAATCCATACACATTTCTTCTTTAAAAAGAAAATAGGCAAATAATACAATTTTAGTTCAATAACTTAAAACATGCTAATGAGATCTAAGACCATCTTCTCAAAACAAGTAAATTGTACCCAAACTCGACAGAAAACCAACGCAACAACCCACAATTCTTCCATTGCTGGGCTCGGGGTCTCCACGCTGACCAAGTGCAGATTGGTAGATTTCACACACCTTTGAGAACATTATGGAGAACTCTCCAGTGTGCAAGTTTCCTTACGATGTTGTCCTTCACCAAAGCGAGTGATAATTAACTTGTAATACGCACTATGTATTTGAAAATTAGAGGTGCGTGCCAGGATTTAAAATCGGGCCCCTGCATTCGAGAGACCAACGTTCTAATCGCTAGGCTATCACTGCTAAACTCGATATAGTTGCGTCGTTTCTTTTCAGAATTCCTATGGCCAACTTCCGTCTTCATCGTCAGACCCACAGAACACTAGGAAGATTCAAAACTAACCTACGAGATTTGATCACGCCTAGACATAGGAGTGCATGTCTCGAAAAAGGAGTACCGTCCAGTTGGACTGACGACCTGGAGAAAACAGCGTTCACCCACTAGATCCAAAAGATCCTTACTTACTCGAGTGTGACTGTTTCGATGTTATTTCTTTGTTGTGTTCACTACTAATAGTCGGTGAAGTTGTACTGATGTATAGATGTTATTTTAAATTGTACGATTGGAATACTGTTTACAATTACTATTGCATTTAAGTAGTATATACGATTTTTTTTTTTAAATACAATCTATATACAATCTCCATCGAGAATTAAATAAACAATGCATCTAGCATTAAATGGTTGCTTCGAAATCTAATTTACTTGTATAATATTCAACTTCACCGGACTAAATATTAAAACATTTGTATTATTGTTGCCCTATGTTACCATAAGTGTTTTTAATCTGTGCATTGTTACATTATTTTTTTTTTCTCTCTCCCTAACGACCGGCGGGACGAACTGTGCGCAGCAAATCCCGTACCTAATAAATTATATTATATTATATAATCTCTACTACACTTTAGTTATTATTTATTATAACTATATATATATATTTTTTTAATATATATTTTTTTCTTATTTATTTATTTTTTTTGTTGGTAGTATGTCTGACGACGATAGTTTTTATTCAGCCCGTAGCTCAATTCGCTCTTCTAACTTGAGCGATAGTTTTGATGATCCAATTACTCTTCGCGACCTGTTACAAAGCTCTTTTGTCCTTTGTCCATCCTCCTTCAACGTTTGCCACCTGAATGCCCAAAGCATACCTTCCCATTTTTCTGACCTTCTTGACACTTTCTCTTCCACTTCCCATATTCACGCTATCCTAATTTCCGAAAGTTGGTTAAAACCGAATCTTGATTCTAATTACTATTGTCTTCCGGGCTTTAAGTTAGTAAGAAATGACCGCACAGGTAAGGGAGGTGGTGGAGTAGCAATTTATCTCCGCAGTGATATTGCTTATGCGGTTATTGCTGCCTCACCCTCTCTTTACTCTGCCAGTATTGAGTACCTTTTTTTGGAAGTCCGAGTTGGGCACGCTAAAGCCGCGCTTGGTGTTGTTTACTGTCCACCTGGCATCGATTACGCCTCCACTTTTGAGCAAGTCTTGGGGCCACTATCTTCGGAGTACACACATCATATAATCATGGGGGACTTCAATACCGATCTATTAAATGATACACCTCGTAGCATTAAATTAAAAAATATTATAAGCACACTCAATCTTTCTATTCTATCTTCTACGCCTACTCATCATAATATTGACGTTCCAGATACCCTACTAGATCTAATTATCACCTCTTCCCCTTCTCATGTATTTCAACATGGTCAATTACCAGCTCCTGGATTCTCTAGGCACGACCTCATTTTTTTATCTTATAAATTGAGGCCTCCTAAAATTACCCCTAAAGTCGTGTGGCTGCGTGCGTTCGCGAGAATCAATACTAAATCGCTCACCGATGATGCTGCCAAAATTGACTGGGCTTCTGTGGCTGCTGCTCCTACAGTGGATGATAAAATTAATACATTAAACCTCTCTATTTTGAAGCTGTACGATCGGCATGCGCCACTGAAACCCATAAAATTAAGACATCCTCCGGCTCCATGGATAACACGTGGAGTTCGCATGGCTATGGCTCGTCGAGATAAATCTTTTAGGTCATTCAAACGAAACAGAAGCAGTGATAACTGGAATATATACAAAATCGCACGCAACCGATGTAACCAGATGGTTCGAGCAGCTAAGCGTAGATATTTTCATGATCAAGTTTCTAATGCCTCTTCTGCAGACATATGGAAGTTTCTCAACACGTTAGGCTATGGTAAAAAACAGTCCCAGCCTGTATCAACTTCCTTTCCTCTTAATACCTTAAATCATCACTTTTGTTCGTCTTCCTCTTTAAGCCCTTCCGTTAAAGCCTTGACTATATCAGAAATATCTTCCATGGCAAAACCTGATATAGATATGTTTTGCTTTTCTCCAGTGTCAGTGGTTGAGACCAAAAAACTTGTGTCCAACCTTAAATCTAATGCAGTCGGCTATGATGATGTCAGTAGATCAATGATTACTCCTTTATTAGATCAATTTGCACCCACCATCACACACATTATCAATGAGTCATTGTCTTCAGGAGTCTTTCCTACTATCTGGCGTAAAGCCTACATTATCCCACTTCCTAAAATATCAAACACCTGCACACTTCAAAATTTCAGGCCAATATCTATCTTACCCTTCCTTTCAAAAATTCTTGAAGCCGCTGTTCATAAACAGGTATCCTCTTTCCTTTTTAGCAACAATCTCCTTAGTCCCTTTCAGTCCGGTTTTCGGCCAGGACATAGTACTACTACTGCTCTCCTTAAAGTAATCGATGATATTCGTGACGGCATGGAGAATAAGATGGTCACTGTTCTCGTTCTCATAGATTTTTCCAATGCCTTCAACATGGTGGACCACAATATCCTCCTCGCCGCATTACAGCATTTCAGGTTCTCTCCCACTACACTGGATTGGTTCTCCTCCTACCTTCGAGGTCGCCAGCAGGCAGTTCGAGTTAATCGCACTCTTTCGGACTGGTGTGATCTTTCTACTGGCGTACCTCAGGGTGGGATATTGTCTCCTCTTCTCTTTGCTGTCTATATTAATTTCCTTACTTATTCACTTGACTGCTCCTATCATCTGTATGCGGATGATCTGCAGGTCTATGCACAAGCGGATGCGAATAACATTATTCAAGCCGTAACCACTATCAACAGGAACCTCCACAGTGTAAGTCAATGGTCTCTTAAGTACGGCATCAAAGTAAATTCCTCTAAATGCCAGGCTATCATAATTGGTAGCCCCAGGCAATTGGCGAAATTAGACCTCGCGTCAGTGTCACCTGTCGTACTTAATGATTCTGTCATCCCATACTCAACTACTGTCAAGGATCTTGGATTGCACATTGATTCCACACTGAGTTGGTCAGTTCACGTCAGTGAGACTTGCCGCTCGGTATACGCTACGTTACGCAGCCTGAATCGCCTTCGGAACTTTCTTCCTATTCGGGTTAAAATCACTCTGGTGCAAAGTCTCATTTTCCCAATTGTAGATTATGCTGATGTGTGTTGCACCGACATGTGTGGAGACTTTCTCAATAGGTTGGATCGTCTTATTAATTACGCTATTCGCTTCATCTACTGTCTGCGCAAATTCGACCACATCTCTTCCTATCGTCGCCAGCTTAAATGGCTTCCAATTCGTGAGCGCAGACAGATTAGATCGCTTAATACTCTTTATTCTGTTTTATTTGACACCACTTCCCCAATATATCTGAAACAAAAGTTTCAATATCTTTGTGATGATCATGAGCGTCAACTTCGATCTTCTGATTCTCTTGCATTGTCAATTCCACTTCATCGATCCGGTTTTCTTTCCAACTCTTTCGCTATATATACAGCTCGGCTTTGGAATGCCCTCCCGGATGACATAAGAAGGGTTACTACCAAGCAGACCTTCAAAATGAAAGTCACAATTCATTACCTGAAGCAATGGGGGCTTAGTTTTTTGTAAGTTACCTCGCTGATTTAATCTATCGTCAATACAATATTTTAGTTTCTCTGCTCTATACTTATTCTGATATTCTCTTTCTATATGTATATATATCTTTCTATTTACTTTTATACGACCTACAATATAAATATTATTTTTAGTTATTATTTATGCTTTATCTATCATCTCTTTAATATATACCGCCTTAGATGTATCTGTTTTCCCAAAGGTCGGCTGGCAGAGAATGCTTCTAGCATTAAGCCCACCTTTTGTACCATTTTGATTAAAGGTATAATAAAGTTATAAATAAATAAATAAATAAAAGGCTCACTACCAGTCAGAGAATCGAAAGTTAGAGGAGGCCTCAGTCCAGCAGTCGACCTTCAAATGCTGAAGGATAAATGAGATAAGTTTAGTAGAACTTACCGTTGAATTTGACATACTTGACCGACATCATAGCAACGTTGTTGTTCATGTTTCTGTGATCGTAATTGGGGTGCATTTCCACACGGTTTGTGTTGATGCGGGTACCACCGCTGAAGAGGCGCGTGGAAGCGAGAACCACTGTTATCATGCGAGCGGTCTGGCGACCGTCCCACCAGCAGTGGGCAGCAGTGGTCAGTTTTGTGTGACTGATCAACGCTGCTCCGCATACGGAAGTTTGACCGTTGAGCAACGCGATTACCAAACCAGCCTGAAAGGTTGAAGTTGTTAATAGATTTTACAATAACAATTAGGTACGAAAACACAGATAATTTGAAAGAGCTTTAAGAAATGATTATATCAAAGCGTGTGTAAGTATGTATGTAGGAAAAATCCAGGTAGGTATATCAGTCGTATGAATCACATCAAAATTTAAGAACCCCGTTTATGATAAATAGCAGTGTCACAAGGATTCCATTTGAGTCCTATTTCTTTTAATATTTTTTTATGGAAATAGCCGGCAAACGAGCTGACGATCCACCTGATAGTAAGCGGCTATCGCCACCCATGAACATCAGCAACACCAAAGGCATCACTGATGCGTTGCCGGCCAAGAAAGAAAGAAGAAAAAGAAAGAAAGAACTGGCTCTCAAGCCCCCAGCCGGAACACGACGAGTCGTTTGGTGGCTGACTCATGCTCGAGGGTGGTAGCTATCCAGGCGAACCCCTGGAGAAATAATAATAGTAATAATGGTATTAATTAACAATTAAAATCAATACTACTACCAATACGATCAATATGATCTTTATCTATTACCAAGGAACTAAATTTACATTTCTGAATTTAATTTAATTTGCATTATTTGTTACAAAATTATACTAATGTAGGCAACGTTAGTTAGCTATTCTGAAAAGAGTTCAAGCTTCTTCCTTCTCAATAATAAAGAGATCAAAACATTAACACGTTCCAAGTTACCACTTACCATGTGAGGGAACTGTCCCGGCTGGGTCAATCCACCAAAGATTTCTGAGTCATCGAAATTTGAAGCCTCTTCTGCTTCTTTGATGCGAGCAGCCTCAGGGATTCCAAAATTCTCGTGGTAGTAAAGCTGGATGGGCTCGTACTTCCCAGGAGCTGCGAGCGTCCCAATCGCTAACACCAAGATAAACAATAAAAATTTCATTGTAGATAGATCCACAATGACGCACAAGTAAAACAATCACTGTATTTATTATTTTTACTAATAATCGTATGGTCTTAGATCCCGATATAAAACGACCTTCACCGAGCTGGTTAATGGATGAAACCTATTTTATAAGAAATTTAATATGTCAATAAATATATTGCATATGGGTTGCCTAAAAAATTCAGTCCAGGATATGATTAATTAATAATTTAAAACATTTTTTTTTAATATTTCACCGGTTTGGTTAATAAACAAATTCCATACCAATGGAAAGTATGAAGTCCATAGAATATGCACACGTTAGGTTGCTTATTTTTTTCCCGTCACAACTCTCGGGTAGCCAGGTATAAACAGGTAAGTCGATACTAGTAACTTGCACCGGTCTGGTTAATGAATGAACGTTAAATGAAAATAAAGATTATTTCATTACGAACACTGTGGTATAGGGTTGTCTGCTAAAAATCAGACCTGACTTCCGGTTGTCGAAGTTTAAAAAGTGAAATATTGCTGGCAAGCATGGATGTATACTCTAACTTTATGAGTAATTTTGTAGAGGTACCTGAGGACGCATGACGTCATAGCCTAAGGATCATTTTTCTATTGTGTCCATGTTATCTATAGTCCCAGGATATATCATTCGATTATGATTTTTCATAATGATATAAAAACATCTAAGATGAATATTATAAGTATCGTAATTGTGAGGTAGTTTCAACACTGCGTCAAAAAGTTAATGCAATTTTTCAGAGTGGCGATTACGATCGGGGATTTGTGAAGACTGTGGTTTGTCGTTTTTGTTTGTGTTGCTTAAAATGTGGTGTTGTACTGTTATCAAATTATGAATGAGAAAATTATAATAAAAACAATTGCAATATTTTAAATTCAGTAATTTTGAAGAAATTTTAATAAAATGTTTTATTTCAATGTCATAATTTTTACCACGAAAAAAATTACCAATAAAAAACATTTTAAAGAACCGTATCAAAATAGGACATAATTAAGTAAGTGTGGACACCCTACAATTATGAAGGATAACCTCAATCCTATTTTCATTGATATTTTCACTGACGAAAAAATTAAGTCCGTTCAAGAATTTACTGTTATATGCATAAAAATTTGGTTTTTAGCAAAAAACAGATGAGTGCACTAATTTGCGGTGGGATCTTAGGCTATTAACCTTATATAAAGCAAAGGTTCGGCCTTGTATGGAGTGTTGCTGTCACATTTGGGCTGGTGCTGCCAAATGCCACCTGTCAGCATTGGATTCAATAGAGAGGCGTGCTAAGAGACTCATTGGTGACCCTAAATAGGTTGAGACCAATCTTCAGAGCCTCGAGCACAGGCGTAGAGTTGCTAGCCTCTTGGTATTCTACAGGATACATTTTGGAGAGTGTGCGCAGGAATTATACTTACGATTTGATTCCGCCATCCCCATTCCACCATCGAACGTCCCGACGCACGGCGGGTATCCATCCCTTCGTCGTTGACACAGAACATCTAATAATTAGTTAGAAAGGAATTGTGGGCAAGGTAGGCGCGCCAATACTGTGATCAAATGCGCACATCGCACAAAAACACGCGATTGCGCTGTTTAGTGACTCGCAAACTCCAACGAAGAAAAGTACTGCAAAATACTGCGACTTAATTACGTAAAAATGCCTTCATGTGCGGTAATTGGAAAAAACTTTGTTTCGGAGGCCATGATGAAATATGAGTCTGTCGACGGAGTAAGTAATTTCAATCAAAAAGTATAAAAGTATATAATGAATAAGTATACCTTGTGAAAATAAATACCGATAAAAATTTATCGACAATCAATCCCTAGCTACAGAGTCACGCCTACTTCATGCACACATAACAATCCTCGTGCGTATTTGTTCATTTTCGTTAGTAGTGTTTATTGAAACGGCGACAGCGGTTCCCATACAAATTACGTGCTATGCCCCTTCTAACTAATTATTAGATGTTCTGTGGTCGTTGACATCCCCCCCTGTACGGACGACGCGCTTCGCTTCATCATTTTTATTGTATGTACGTACAGCGAAGGATTGGAATAAATTGCCCGCGTCGGTATTTCCGCTCGATAACAATGTAAGTGTCTTCAAGGCAAGAGTGAATAGGCTATTACCACCAATGATTTCATCGCCACTTACCATCAGGTGGGATTGTAGCCAAGTATTAACTTGTCGGAGATCATAAAATGGAACGTCAAGCCGGGCCAGGCTTGGGTGTATTCGGATTGTGAAGATGGCAACACTATGTGTATTGACTACTGTCATTTGGACACGCGGTGACATGGCGGGAGAACCGAGGAAAGCTATTACCTTGCCAGCGACGAACGGACACTTCGGAATCAGCCTTCGAGCTGAACGGACGCCTAGAGAAGAATATCGTTACTTCGGTGACAGCCTTCAAGTTGAGTGGACGCCTGCAGTGGAGCGTAGTTACTTTGAAGACGGAGCGTGACGTGTGAATTGCTCGGTTGTGTCGGTGCAAACAATATTTGGAATCGGATATCAGATTGACGAGTAACAGAATCAGACGACTGTGCGAGGCATGGGGTGACTGTGAGGGGAGTGTTGGAGGTCACTGGGCCGTCGGGCCATATTTGTTGGTTGTTACTCGGATAATTGAAGACAATCAGTCCTAATCGCGTATTTAATTATAACTAGTGTAAAACCTGTGTTAAAATGAGTTTCTGACTAAAGTGATGTAAACGCCCACTGTAAACACACACACACAAGGAAATAGGTATACTTACAGTAGCTTCCCAGTATATCTTCAACAATGTAATTTTTATACGGAAGAATATAAACGCGTATAAACAAAATTTTGATATTAATAATCGCCATACGAAAAGAATGCATCAATTAGTTACGCCTTCGTTCCGCCTAAGTAAAGTGCAGCGATCTTTCGTAGGGCTTGGTATACATTTCTATAATAAAATCCCAAAATTAATACGTGACTTGCCAATAGAAACTTTCAAAAAACGTGTAAAGACACAATTGTTAGGCAAGGGATATTATAGTGTAGACGAGTATTTAAATGACAAAGACGCATGGAAATGACCAGCTCTGCAACCAGTTCCGCTCAGAATAGTAAATACTTTTGTATTATTATCTTTTTTTGTAATATTTTTTTAAAAGATGTGCTGAGGAGTTTCTTTAGGCTTTTCTTCTCCTCCACGACAAAGCACCTTCCGAAAAGCCAAAAAATGACGTGCATAAGTGTATCAGTGATAGCTATATGAATAAAATATTTTGACTTTGACTTTGACTGTTGTTATTATTCCCCGAACCACCAACCCGTCATATTTGCGACAAACTTATAAGTTATAAAAAAAGGATAGCTACGAACGTCATATTTTGTACTTAATATGGTATATATATTTAAATGTTTATATATTTAAATGGTTTATATAATATATAATATGTAATAATTATGTAGGGGAAGGGGGGCATAACGGGAACGTTAAGGGAAATAGCCAATAACAGAATAAACAAAATATATTAAGTAATTATTATAATCATAACACTTTGGTTACATATTAGGGTTATCATTTGGCATAGAATTTGGCGAAGTAACTAATCAATTATTGCTTAAATTTTAATTTTACGAAACCCTCATGAAAACCCCATTGTGCCCCGTGGTAGGGGCATTATGGGGCACATGGTTATTTTATTCACAATATGTGCAGATGTGAATTTCTTCTGGGTTCTCGTCGTCAATACCAGCACAGGCTGTATGACACCATCGTCTGTACAGCTGGCAGGCCACCCAAACCTCCGCAGACTTTAAATATGTATGTTTCTCATCAAGGCAATACAGGCATAAAGTATCCTCGTCTACGTTTTGTACAATGTATGTATTGCCTCTCGAACTTTTCTTTTTGTGCGTTCGTACCATATTTAATACCTAAAACAAAATTAAAATTCCAATATCAAACATTCACATCATTCCTTTAGGCCACCATACATAATAGGGGTACCCCGTCATGCCCCCACTGGTAACATTATGTGAAATAATTGACAAAAAAAACAAATCTATAGTTAGAGTGATTTTGTTTAAAACATATCAATAAATAATATCTCTACAAAAACACAACAAATAAACAATAATAGTAATGAAAACACTTAGCTTTTTAAATGTGTTTCCGTATTCACTCAAAATTAGATGAAATCACACCAAAAAATATTTATTTTCGTAAAAACCAAACGACTACAGACTAGTCGCCGGTCACTGTCGGATTAAATACTGATACAAAATGGTCATTTATTAGTGAAAACAACAAACGTCTAGTGTGCATCGTTACTTGTTTTTTTGGGTGACCCCGTCTTGCCCCGTGACCCCGTTATGCCCCCCCTTCCCTTATAGTTTATAAGAGAATACAATATCTATATTGTACGTTAGTAGTATTTGTTTTTCTCCTTTTTTATCATTTTTTGAAGTGAAACTTCTTTAGAATCGTTAGTGATTTGAAACCGGATGCAACGACAGGTAAGATAATATAACCGCTAATTTCGTCATTCAAATTAACTTGTCCGTAGCTCAATGGTCAGGACGCAGACACACAACACCCGATGCGCAGGTTCGCGTCTCACAATATTTCTTTTTTTTTAGTTTTATTTTTTTTTAGATTTATTTTTATACTGTTTTTAAATACTTTCAAATGCTCTTTTAAATATTTTCAAATAATTTATCAACAAAAAATAAGAATTTCATTCTTTCATTCTGTCGATCGACCAGCCGATTATACAGACAGTAAAAATGCTAAGTTGTATTCATAGATGGCGTGAGGAGTAAGATAGAACATTCGTTTTATTGCTAGATAGATTTTTAAAAAGTGCTAAGTTGTATTCATAGATGGCGCTTCGATTTATTGCTTTAAGATTCGATTTATTGCTTTTTCATATCATTATCTTGAAACCAAAATTTTGGAAAGTTTCACTTCTACCACGTGTGAATTGCACACATTTTCTTTTTTTTTTCTTTCTTATGTAGTTTTAACACCTGCCATCAGCTATTTCCACATCCACCCAGGGTTGACTGGTGGACAATGCCATTAGGCATTAAGTTTGCCCTTTGTTCATCCTTTTTTATAAGGTGACATAATTTTTAAATAAATAAATTAATTAATTAATTAACAATGTACGAGCATGTTGTCCTATTCTTGTGAAATTCGTATGAAAGATGCCGATTAAAATGCAACGTACGTAGACTAGGCGGAGGGGTCCATAAATCGCCACGCGATTGGCTGCCGATGATCTGAAAATGCCCCTATTTGGTGATGGCACAGTTATATGACTAGATATGTCGAGATAAGTCCAAATTGTGCATAGGAGTGCCCCCCCCCAGCTCTTAGCAGCTTGGCGGTGATACCGTCATCTCCCGGTGCCTTGTTGTTTCTAAGCTGTTTGAGAGCCTCTCTAATCTCATACAGGCTGACGTCCGGGATATCCTCTGTGTAGTGTCGGGTTAATTTAGCTCTCTTGTCGCTCTCCTCACTGGGAGATGGAGCTTGAGAGGAGGTATACTACCATCCGTAGTATCTCTCAGTTTCTCTCAGAACTTCAGGTTTCGACGTAACTATGGTGCCGGACTCGGTCTTCAACCTCGTGAGCTGACTTTGCCCAATAGACAGGTCTCTGGCGAACACTTTGGAGCCCTGGTTTCGCTCTATTGTGTTTTTTACAGGATTTGCGTTGTGTTTGCGCAAATTGCGTCGCCTATACTTGGAGATCTGTTCATTGAACCGTCGGTATTCCGCCATAGAGGTTGGAGACTGCACACATAGTTTGTTCTGAGAGAACTTGAGATCTACCACTGGGGTGGGTCTTGAAATACTTTGACCCTATCTCGTGGACAGTTGCTACCATCCTGGTGTTAAACTCCTCCACCGACGTGCATGATTCTAGGCATGCAAAACGATTTTGCAGCTCAAGTTGAAAGTTTTCGGATCCCTGGATTTGGACAGGTGTTGGGCGAAGCATAGACTTCATCAGGCGTGACCGTTCCAGCTTCACGTCGATATTTAATGTGCCTCTTACAAGACGGTGATCGCTTCCGGTTTTGAACCTTATCACAGAGACATCATTAAGTATGTGCCGTTTGTCTGCCAGAATGAAGTCTATCTCGCTTTTTGTGGAACCATCAGGGCTTATCCAAGTCCATCTGCGTTGAGGCTTCTTTCTGAAGAAGGAGTTCATCATAAAGAGATCTTCCTTCTCCAAGAAGTTAACCAGCAAGTGTCCTCGGTGGTTCTGTTGTCCAATTCCGAAGGGACCCACTTTCTTCTCTCTTGTGGCTTAAACTTAATAAATAACAAAAACAAAAGTATTAAAAAAATCCCGAAAAACACGAGTTTTAAAAATCAAACCCGGGCTCGATGCCCTAGTCTAGTAACAGTCGTAATAAAAATATGTAGGTATTTTCTTTTCAAAGTTTTTTCCAGTAAAGTTCTCGTGTGGGCACGCTATGATTTATTCTCTGCATCGCTATAATGAACTTTAATATTTTTCAAAACACCGTAAAGTGTAAATAAATAACGCTTCACACTCATAGCCCCACACTAGGATTCCCTGTGTCGTAGGTGCCATGGACAACACACAAGACAAGGACATTCACACCCAGACCGAGAACAGAAATTCAAACTCATCATTCAAATTTCCGCCTCGCTGGGAATCGAACCCAGGACCCTTGGCGCGGCGATCCGGCATGGTAACCATTGCGCCACACGGGTCGCCAAAATATAAAAAAGTGTAAGTGTAAGTGTAAAATGTTCTCTGTCGAATACTTACTGGTACTGAGGTCCCTCAAGATAGCCGGGACTGCAAAAAATAATATAATTAGTGTATTAAAATACCCAACCAAATTACAGCTTTAGGGCTAAGGCCGAGGGTTGCCACACGTAATATATTATATAGTATCGTGCTATATTTCAGTCAATTGTACTTTATGTTATAGAAAAATAATAAAGAACGAATAATACTATATTTTCATCGGTAATTCAGTTGTCGAGATTTTTGTAACTGTGACTGAAATTTACCCGCAACGCATTGGAAATTTCAGAACGAAACGCATTCGCGTCGTTGGATCATGAATCTAAATTTCTCTGATTCCTATAATTATTTTAAAAATAATAAGACTTTGTTAACCAAAACTAATAACAAATACACATGGAAAAATAAAGAATTATAATATTAAAAATAAATGTGTACCATATTTTCCCTTGAATTTCCCAATAGTAGTATATTTTTTGCAATGTTTTGAAAAAAAATACAATTTTATCTTCAGAAAAGGTGGCAACCCTACCGACCTATAACGCCAAGTTAGGCTTTGCTCAGACCACAGAACATCTAATTATTCGGTGTTCTGTGGTCTGAGCATCTAATTATTAAATAATAATAATAATAATAATAATAAATTATTTATTGCCACACACATAGGTTAAACGTTACAACATGCGAAAGAAAAAGTTGCAAAAATTACAAAAAGGTTTGTGGGCAAAAGGGAGTAGCTCAGCTTGTGCCGACATAGGACAGTGGTCCTATGCAGCGCTGTTTTTCAGCCACTCCCTTTCCCTTTGTTGGTGGACGGGAGTAAAATCCAGATGTCCCCGGCTTCCTCAATTTTCAACAAAAGAAAAAACCTAATTTAAATTATAGCTAATAAACAAACAATATAATATATATGTATAAATTAACGAATTATTAACGAATTATTATTAAGAACAAAGAATTATTAACACCCTTATTGTAGTGTGTAGATGTATGTGTGTGCTTGTGTGTGTGTGTGTGTGTGTGTGTGTGTGTGTGTTAAATGTTCTGTGGTGTGAACATCTAATTATTCGATGTTCTGTGGTCTGAGCATCTAATTATTAAATGTTCTGTGGTGTCAACATCTAATTATTAGATGTTCTGTGGTGTGAACATCTAATTATTATATGTTCTGTGGTCTGAGCATCTAATTATTATATGTTCTGTGGTCTGAGCATCTAATTATTAAATGTTCTGTGGTGTCAACATCTAATTATTAGATGTTCTGTGGTCTGAGCATCTAATTATTATATGTTCTGTGGTCTGAGCATCTAATTATTATATGTTCTGTGGTCTGAGCATCTAATTATTAAATGATCTGTGGTGTGAACGTCTAATTATTCGATGTTCTGTGGTCTGAGCATCTAATTATTAAATGTTCTGTGGTGTGAACATCTAATTATTCGATGTTCTGTGGTCTGAGCATCTAATTATTAAATGTTCTGTGGTGTGAACATCTAATTATTTGATGTTCTGTGGTCTGAGCATCTAATTATTAAATGTTCTGTGGTGTCAACATCTAATTATTAGATGTTCTGTGGTCTGAGCATCTAATTATTAGATGTTCTGTGGTCTGAGCAAAGATGTTTTAATATATAATATCATTGGGTCTGAGCATCTAATTATTATATGTTCTGTGGTCTGAGCATCTAATTATTAGATGTTCTGTGGCTCAGACTGACTTTGATCTAAGATACGGTTGGTATTCATAGCGCGAATTCTAAAGTGCGCCCAGACTATTTAATGCCTAAAACAGTGACAGATACGTTACTACGTTGTGGACAGCAATGATAGAGCTATGGGTTCCGTTTTCACTACGGAGCCATAAAAACTTACCAACTGAAGTCGATAGAACCGATGGAACTGATGAGAGAGATGGGAGTTCTATGGCAGCTGCGAAGCTTACCTAAAAACAAATAATTCAATAAATATTTCATGAAATCTAGCCACAGGATCTGGGATCTGCGTTACTTTTTATTATTATTACTAATAACCCGCATTCGCATTCGTTGCGCTTTGAGTATCGATCAAAGTCGCCCGTACGGCTGATCTCTTTATAGCCAATGATAATTTATAGCCAAAAAGAGGTAGCTATGTCACTAGCGCGCCGAAGATGAAGATCGTAAGAGCGGTCAATTGACCTCTCTTTGCTCGTAGTCGCTCTGTAAATACAAGACGATAGGCAGTTTTGTTGTTGTCAGAAGTGCTTCAGATTTGACATACAATGTTAAAATGCCTTCGTGATACCTATATGAATAAAATATTTTGACTTTGACTTTGACATACAAATTGTAACCAACTCGCATTTACGTTGCGAGCCCGTTATGTCACGTATAATTCGCACTATGGCCTCAGAGATGGCCTTCCTTCTCTCTATATTCCATGCATGGAAGATAAATATTATTATGTACATACTATACAGCTAGTAATATATCTAATACAGGGTGGAAATTAAAGATAAAAAAATTAAATCTGTACACGTAGTAAAATGTTGAGGTAACACATAAAAAAATACAGTCGAATTGACAACCTCCTTTTTTTAAATCGGTAAAAAAGCTTACCAGAACAAGGACGAAGGTCATCATTGTGGGTGATGAGATGTCTTCACGGAGAGAACTTGTGATGAATGTGGTGAAGACTGAACAAAACTCCGGGTTTTTGTACAAAAATTTCAGCGGGATGCAATATTAGTTCAGACATTAAACAATTAAAACTGTGAAAACAAATAGTGACATATATGTTGTGCAAACAATATGCATACAGGTGCGTGCTTATATACGTATTATGAAGAGTGAGAGTGAATTTTGTGTGTTTGTATGAAGGGGCTGAATAATGTATTTACATTATTTGGTTGGAGATAATAGCAGAAAGAGAAAAGTACGTAGCGACGTTGGACCACAGTCCCGCCACAAGATATTTCAAATAAATAAATAATTAAAAAATATATAAATATAAATAAACACATATGTATACGCACATAAATAAATAAATAGACGCTAACACACTAATACCGCAGTAGGTTTTACCTGTGTCGCGGCTGCCATAGACACATAATAATATAACACATCACAATAACACCCTGCACCCGAGTACTAATATTTATCTGTCACATCAATATCTGCCCACCGGGAATCGAACCCGGAACTCTTCACTTAGCAGGCAGGGTCGCTGCCAACTAGGCTACAGGATCGTCAATAGAGGGGTTCGAAGGACATCGAGGCGAGCTGGTCTGCATGAATGCCTTATAAAATTTAATTTAACATGAGGAGTTACCTACTTTATAAGTAGGTACGACTAAAGAACGTTATCATACAGAGTGGAATTTTGTGACGCCACGTGGGAAAGCACTTAATTCACCTTGTTCGTAAAAGAGATTTGATCCTTATGATTGATTCTATCGATTGATGCCACAAAAGTACAGTGTTGCTTTTGGAACGAAGTTCCTTATCGCGCGCGTCGAAAGAGACGGAAAAAATTAAGACCAAAAGTTGTTTGTGTATATATAATATATAATAATTAAATTATATAAATATAAATATACATATACATATATATATCGAAAGGAACTTCGTTCCATCCGGGTGTCCCTTGACACCTCTCAAGTTTTTTTTTTCAAATTTTAGCCGGTTCAGTTCCCGGATATGGCAAGCATATTCTCAAAAATCTTTGAATGCAGTTTTGTTTCTTTTCAAAAATAAATGAATGTTTCCTTTCACTGAAATTCGCTATCTCCAGTACATAGAGTACTTTCCCTCCAGGTGCCGTTACAAAAATCCACCCTGTATACCTACGTGTGGAGGCCACGCGTCGAGGAAGTACCTACCTGAGGACAGATCACGTGATATTGATTGAATATCTGCACCCTATCATTGGTCGAAGCTACCCACCGCCACCCTACGAGTGGCTGCAACAATGATGTTTAAATAAATATAGATACGTTATGCCCTTACAAATCAACCGAAAAATCTGTTCCGATGTCCGCAAGGCACGCTTTATGGCTTTATCGCACGTCTTTATCGCTCTCATGTCAAAACTACATGGCTCTCTCTTTCTTCACCTGAATAAGAGTTCCCAATTGGGAACTTTTTGAGTCACACAACGCGCGCGCTTATGACATATCTGCCTCTTTTTAATATACATTAATATCATTGGGCTGCAAGTTGTCAATGTAAACTAATACTAACACTAACAACAGAGAGTATGTAGACATACATACATACTACATTTGTGTGTACTAATACTAATACTAACTTAAAGTAGGCCATATATGATCAAGTGTACTTGTCAAGTTTATAGTTTGACTTTTCAAATTTGCAGCTCACTTGACGTGCCAATCAGTATACATGAGATAGCTATATGGCCAGATAGCTATACCGTGGCCATACACGATTAAGGTTACTGGATTATAATACATATTATAATATTATTTATTTATAGTTCGGTGCATGTATTCAAAGTAAAATAATAATCACATATTAAAACTTAATGAATTTTAAACTTAATTATTTTAGAATTTCAGCAGAGCTGTTTTCATAGATATGTCCCTGACAAATTGCATGAGCTAATTATTTAATTTTATTATTGACCCAGTTGGTGCAACGTCTGCACAAGGAACTATAAATGGCAGATGATTTAAAATGTTTCAGTAAAGTTCGGGCTTCCATATTGCAAGCATTAGTACCACTGAGAGACATCACATCGACAACAATGACGTCACCTACAGTCTTCTGCATTCTTTTGGTGAGATTCTTTACCCGACTGCGTCAGGAGAGTTATGTTTTTCGAGTGTATTTATATATCACTTCAATATTTTTGCTTATATTTGACGACTTGTGTGGCGCAATGGTTGCTATGACGGATCGCCGTACCTAGGGTCAGTGATTCGATTTCCAGCGAGGCAGAAATTTGAATGATGAGTTTAAATTTCTGTTCTCGGTCCGGTATTGTCTATAGCATCCACAACATTGCTATACTATGGTACATAACGCGCCGCTCCCGCGTTCATGGCATTGACAACCTGAAAAAGAAGATCTTATTGTGAAATTAAGAAGAGTACTACCAACATTTACGACGAATTTCTGTCTGTAATATTAATCGACCGAGCTGGATTAACCAAAAAAGGAAGAAATCTGGCGTTTTATTACAAGAAAGTATAGGTCAAAAGTATTGATTTCTTTATTTTTGTGCTATGACAGCTGATAGGTAATTTCTGAACGCATTCTATCCCCTCCTACATCCACCGTCCAATATCCCATACCTGGGGGTAGTAGTAAAAAAGTCGGCTTCAACAACCGCGAGCAGCAAGTCAGGTCGAACTACTAGGTGGAGAGCCCAGGGCCGCCAGACATCACTTATTTTCTGACGGATGAAATGTGGACGATTGAGTAGTGTTACTATGTACTATGATCGTATGCCTACTTGCTAGCTTGGAAAAACGGCCAATTTCCAGGTAAGTATCAGGTGATCAAGGTACAAAAAATCATTACTAAGTTCACGTATTTTCTCATGGCTGATTTTCACGTATGTTCTAGATAATATAGTTAGAAATAAGTTGTCAATACTCCCAGACACATTCCGTGAGCCATTTTACTTTACAGACACCTTGAACCTGCCGAAATAATGAGTTACGTTCACGTATTTTCTGACGCTCCATTTTTATATATGTTCTCCAGACAACTATTTTAAAACCTTTGACAAGACGACAGACAGATCCTAGCGTGGGATCGATTCAGTATCCGATTTTGACTACCATACTCATGTCTCATGCGCGTAGATAATGGTCTCGCGCTTCCACCCACAGAGATATTAAAATTAATTTAGGGGATGACTGGCCCCTTGGGTTCTTGTCAAAGGTTTTAAAATAGTTGTCTGGAGAACATATATAAAAATGGAGTGTCAGAAAATACGTGAACTTAACTCATTATTTTGGCAGGTTCAACGTGTCTGTAAAGCAAATTGGCCCATACCAAAACCACGTGCCTCATTTAGGGGTGGAGGGGGGTATTCAAAACACCACGATTGGTCACAGAGGGGCGGGGGGGTTTAGGTTTTTGTCACGTAGTCAATATTTTAGCAAGCATTGCGCCACACAAGTCGTCAAATATAAGCAAAATTATTATTTTTTAACTCTGTTTTTGCATAAAAGTATTGAAAATCGTATTTATCAATTACCACGTGAAAACTAGGGGGGAGGGGGGGGGTCTTCTCATATACTACGGATGGTCACGAAGGGGGGGAGGGGGGTAAAAAGTTGGAAAAAATGGGTTACGTGGTTTTGGTATGTAATCGAACCAGGTATTCTTTAAACCCTTTCTTTCTTTATCCAACAACAGCTGTGTATGAAAATTGAATTTTGTTGCATTTCAACTAAATCTGCAGTTGGGCATTTTAGTTGCTAGTGTCTTTTATATTTCAAAAACCTTTTTATGGACATACTAATAGCGTTTAACCGTATTGGGGTGGTTTATAATACTAACCCCAATCCCACACCGGATGGGTGTCGTAAGAGGCGACTAAATTCGGCCCGCTGGTGATAGGGCCTCTCGAGGGATTATATTGGTAATATTGACTTTACTATTATTATTTCTCCATGGGGTTTGCCTGGATAGCTACCACCCTTGTGCATGAGTCAGCCACCAAACGACTCGTCGTGTTCCGGCTGGGGGCTTTCTTTCTTTTTTTTCTCCTTCTTCCTTCTTCAGTGATGCCTTTGATGTTGCTGATGTGGGCGACGTTAGCCACTTACCATCAGGTGGATAATCAGCTCGTTGGCCGGCTAGTTCCATAAAAAAAGCGTTAATTGTTATCAAATTCATCAAAGGTAATCTATATATATAAAATTGAAAAGAGACACACCGCTGATTAAACAAAAAATCTCAGAAACTACCGAACCGATTATGATGAAATTTGTCAGGGAGATAGATTATGCTAAGGAGACATCAGCTAAGAACGGATTTTTGGAAATTCATCCCCTAACTAGCAAAAATAGGGGTTCGAAGTCATTTTCATACAAACCAACTTCATCAGTTTTAGAGTTATAAGTATGAATTTTTTTATGTAAGTTTATAGTAATAAACAAAAATTAAGTTTAGCACATTTTTTTGGAAAATCATCCCTTAAAGGGTTAATTTAGAGGACAACAGTCAGTACTCAACTTCGTCATTTCTGAAGTTAAAAACATGAAAATTTACATATAGGCTCAAAATTAGAAACTAAATTTTAAAATATTACGTTTTTTTGGAAAATCATCCCCTAAAGGGTTAATTAAGGCGACGCAAGTTAGTATGGGAACTTCGTCAGTTTTGAAGTAAGAAGGGTGAAAATTTGTATTTAAGCCTATAGTTAGACACAAAAAATAACTGTATCACGTTTTTCTCGAAATTCATCCCCTAAAAATAGGGGTTGGTAGTCAACTACATACAAATCAACCTCACCAGTTTTCGAGGTATAAATATGAATTTTTTTATGTAAGTTTATAGTATTAAACAAAAGTTAACTTTTAACACATTTTTTTTGAAAAATCATCCCTTAAAGGGTTAATTTAGAGGACAAACAGTCAGTACGCAACTTCGTCATTTTTGAAGTTAAAAACATGAAAATTTACATATTAGCTCAAAAATAGAAACTAAATTTTTAAGTATACATTTTTTTGGAAAGTCATCCCCTAAAGGGTTAATTAAGGCGGCGCAAGTTAGTATGGGAACTTCGTCAGTTTTGAAGTAAGAAGGGTGAAAATTTGTATTTAAGCTTATAGTTAGACACAAAAAAATAATTGTATCACGGTGTTCTCGAAATTCATCCCCTAAAAATAGGGGTTGGTAGTCAACTACATACAAATCAGCTTCGCCAGTTTCGAGGTACAAATATGAAAATTTGTATGTAAGTTTATATTAATAAACAAAAGTTAACTTTAACACATTTTTTTTGGAAAATCATCCCTTAAAGGGTTAATTTAGGCGATTTAACATAGTATGCAACTTCGTCATTTTTGAAGTTAAAAACATGAAAATTTACATATTATTAGCTCATGATTAGAAACAAAATTTAAAAGTTATTTGTTTTTTTAGAAAATCAACCCCTTAAAAGTTAAATAAGAGTGTGCATTTTAGTATGGCAACTTCGTCAGTTTTGAAGTAAGAAGGGTGAAAATTTGTATATAAGCTTATAACTATAAAAAATAACTGTCATGGTTTTCTCGAAATTCATCCCCTATGGGGCAAAACTAAGGGGATGTAAATATTTAAGAAACTTCGTAATTTTTGAACACTGAAGTAATGTAAAACTTGATATTATATTGTAAGCTTATAATTAAGAAAAAAATAATTGTAACAGGTTTTTTTGGAATTTCACCCCCTAAGAGGTAAATAAAGGGGTTGCAAGTTTTTCAGGAACTTCGTCATTATGAAAATTAATATGTAAGCTTATAGCGAGAAAGAAAAATCTTGCATAGGGGATTTTACGAATGGGAGGGGAGAGGGACAGGAAGCTGGGGAGAGACCGGGAGCGGGAGAGGGAGAGGGACAGGGAGCGGGAGAGGGACAGGAAGTGGGAGAGAGACCGGGAGCGTTAGAGGGAGAGGGACAGGGAGCGGGAGAGGGAGATGGACAGGAAGTGGGAGAGGGACCGAGAGTGCTAGAGGGAGAGGGCCAGCGAGCGGGAGAGGGAACGGGAGAGGGAGAGGAACAGGAAGCGGGAGATGGACTGGGAGCGGGAGAGGGAGAGGAACCTGGGACAGGAAGCGGGCGAGGGATCGGGTGCAGGAGAGGGAGAGGGACAGGAAGCTGGAGAGGGACTGGGAGTGGAAGAGGAAGAGAGAAAGAGGGAGAGGATTAATATTGAAATTTATAATCAATAAATAACACTTCAATAACGTGTTAGAGCACCAAAAATTTGTTTTTAAAATTATTGTCTGTCTGTCTGTCTGTCTGTTTGTCTGTCTGGATCACATCAAAACCCTTGAACTGATTTCGACTTAAATTAGTTGAGTTGTTTCTTATATGTGCTCGATGTTTCTTATACTTTTGGTCATGTTTTAGAAAACTTTTCATCCAGAAAAACTAATTTCCCCGGAAACAACATGAAACTTTGTATGGATTATTTTAAAAATATCAACAATTTGCTTTAAATTTGCAACAAATGTTTCTCCTTTAATTGATGAAATACATGTTTTCGAATTTTCCAAAATTTTTCATGAAAAAGAAAAAACAAATTAATGTGAACATTGTTTATTTTTCAAAACCCGCTCCCGGAGGAATAATTTGTGATTGTATCGTAGGTTTTACTTTATAAATTCCTAAATTCAATATAACTTAACCTGTTATTAAATTTTCTTCTGTGAGGGGTATAAAATTACAAATATGATAAGCATAATTTCCGCGTGCGAAGCTGCGGGCAACTGCTAGTAACACTATATATACCGTAGTATATAATATACATATACCTATGTTACGTTCAACTGCAGATTATTTGAAATGCACTATAGTGAACATGTAGTGCAAGACTACAAACTATCAGTCTTCAATCAGCTGACGTCCCGGTATATAGTAGTATTTTATTTATTATTTTATTTTATTTATTTTTTATTTTATTTTATGCGTCAGTGTTCTCACCTGTGAACTCGAAAAGGCACGAAATATGCCTAGAGCATATTGACTACGTGACAAAAACCTAAACCCCCTCCCCCCCCTAAATGGGTCACGTGGTTTTGGTATGTTCCCTTACCAATATAATCCCTCCAAGGGGCCCTACCACCAGCGGGCCGGATTTAGTTGCCTCTTACGACACCCATCTTCACATTTCATCGACACACTTTATTTTTGTCTCATCTGGTTTGAAGAGAGTTGTCGATACAACATTTTAAAATTTTTGCCGCAGAATATAGTTTTTTATTTATTTATTAAGTGTTCTTTTCAGCTCTTTGCTTCAGTGAATACACAAGATCCACCCAGTGAGTTTCCATATTTACTTTTTGTGTGTTTCTATGGGTATACAGAATTTGTATTTTGGTAATAAATTCTCTCATTTTTCAGCTGTTGTGACGATTCGTAAGTATAAACTAATTCATACAATAAATTTTCCGATTTAGTAAATCATTTCTATGTCGTGTCATTCATGTTTTATTTTCCTTGTTTCTACTTTTTCTCTATTCGTCATGTACGAGTATTGGTCTTATTTTTATGGTTCTGTCCTTATGCTTTATGTATCAAATATTAATTTTACAGCCGGTCCAATCTTGTGTAAGTATCAAATATATCAAATAAAATTATTATATCGCCATAGGGCATGGAAATCCAAATGAGTGAAAATCAATGGCATATTCAGTTATAATAAATTATTAAATAAGATAAATAACAATGTCAATATATTATTAAATGTTAAATTTCTATGATTATTTTTAATTTATGTAAATGATATAATTAAAAAACTCGTCAAAGTTTTAGTTTACTGCCAGGCCAGCAGGAACTTGTAGATATGTTTTTATTGACATGCCATTCATTTTTATGCTCTTCCTAAATAAAACCGTTTTTAGGGTTTTAAAGTAAAATTTGAACCCTTATAGTTTCATCATGTCCTACATTAGGCAATAATTCAAATCATAATAAAATTAGTATAAAAATAATAAAAAATAGTCACTCAAGCTACTGGTGGTTTGGTTTAGTCAAGACACTGAGATACCTCCCTGCTATACCTGTAGTTTTTAGTATTATTATTCTCATTTCAGCTCATTTTCTCTTTATACTCATTCTCTATAACTTTTTAGAATAACAATTACACATAGTAACTCATTTTGCCAGATATTTTTTTAAATACAACGCGCTCCTGAGGTTATGCAGTAACTTCGGCCTGTTATTCAGACCATTAAATTGGTCATTTTTCATTATGGGTTCAATGCTGCAATTCGTATTTTTTTATTTTTCATTTTCATACAAATTAAATACTTCACCTAATGTGAAATCCCTTTACGCAAGCTGGCAACGTCGCATTATGATTGATATGAAACTTTGACATGAGTAAACTTTTCTTGACGTTAGCAATTATTTCTCATCGATTCTACAGTCTGTGCGACCAGTGAAAATAATAAAACTAAGTTGGTAATAATACTGGTTCAAAAAGTTTTACGATGTTTGTTTATTTTAAGGCCCATTTAGACGGAGAGTTTCTAGCACGTTTCAATTTTAGAAATGCTACGTTACTACGGCCAATAATCGCCATAACATTATCGTATCAAAATGTTTAGATACAGGAAACAACTAAATTCTTACCTAAGATTATTCATACGAGTATCGTACAAATCGGTTGGAACCGTTTTGAGTGCGAGATTTGCCACTGAAATTTAGTTGATAATCAACATGAAAGAGCGAGAGGTGTGAATAAGCAAGGTGTGGTGAGCAATATTTTTTTATATTCTTTCTATAGTGGTACTATCTTCGAGAAGAGAAACTCTCTCCGTCTAAATGGGGCTTTATTGACAAGTCGATTCAATAATGACATGACATTTAAAATGAAACAGGTATAGTTTGAATGACTATGACTGCACTAAACGGCAACATAGCACAAATAAAGACACTTATACAATGTACATGTACTACCAAATTAAATGAAATTACAAATAACTTAAAAACTAAGCTTTATAATGCACTAGATCCCATATAAGATATGTTCAGTAAAAGCTATAGAATTAATTGGCAAAGTTACTGCACATCCTCAGGAGCACGTTGTATATTGTCTAATAAAATATGTAATATCACTTTCCAAATGTTACGCACCCCTGCATATTATATGACCTTATGACCATACCATATGACCTTGCATTGTTTTTTTTTACATTTCGTATTGCTTCTCGTTGGCTTTACTATAGATAAAAATGTCTACCTAGTTTTATCGCCACGTAATATTTTTTTTGAGTAATAAAAATTTTTATTTCCTTTTAAGCATCTTATCCACAGAACACTGTAGTTTTTGATGGTGTTCCATCCATCGGTAAAAGTAAGTTATTATGAGTATATCTATTTAAGTTTCTGCTGTCTAGCCCGATAGTGTCGCTATATTTATCTGTTCGTCCGTCAGTCTTTGTGCGACTCAGACTTTACACCGCATTAACATGATGTCAATAAAACTATTTCAAAAACAACACTTGAATGAAATCCATCGCTATGATTTTAGTAAATTATCCCTTGATAAAATGACATTTTGGTGTTGATTTTGATAAGCTCATTTGTACCGCTTATTAAATGATAAATTTTGCTTCCGTGTTATAATACCTAATCAGGTAATAATTGTTATTCTGTTTTTGCAGAGTATGCTGGTAAGCTCAAATTTAGTTTATTTATACTGCACTGTATTGTTATTTTTTTAATACTTCACGAGGTTAAATTAATGTAATATTTAATTAAATTACGTGGTCGATTTTTTTTTATGGAAATAGCCGGCAAACGAGCTGACGATCCACCTGATGGTAAGTGGCTATCGCCAACCATGAACATCAGCAACACCAAAGGCATCACTGATGCGTTGCTGGCCAAGAAAGAGAGAAGAAAAAGAAAGAAAGAAGAAAAAGAGAGAGAAAATTAGACTTTATCTTATGGCTTGGGCTTATGCTACTCAACTCAAGCTTGGTGTTTTTAAAGGGGGGTATGGTGTTTTTAAAGGTGGAAAATCCCTAGGGGCTCATCTTTCTAGGAGTTGTTTGCTCCCTCATAGTGGGTGGAATACTGACGTCAGGCTCGGTATAGGTTTACAATACTCATGTCAACACGTGATTTACCTACCCATTAAAACATTCAAGTGCCATGTGAAATCACAGCTTGTAGGTAAATGGTACTATGCTGTCTATGTTTAGGGAACATACCAAAACCACGTAACCCATTTTTTCCAAATTTTTACCCCCCTCCCCCCCTTCGTGACCATCCGTATTATATGACAAGACCCCCCCCCTCCCCCCTAGTTTTCACGTGGTAATTGATAAATACTATTTTCAATACTTTTTTGCAAAAACAGAGTTAAAAAATAATAATTTTGCTTATATTTGACGACTTGTGTGGCGCAATGCTTGCTAAAATATTGACTACGTGACAAAAACCTAAACCTCCCTCCCCTCTGTGACCAATCGTGGTGTTTTGAAGACCCCCCTCCCCCCCTAAATGAGGCACGTGGTTTTGGTATGTTCCCTTACCTGATTAGGTATTAGAAATAAAACACTAAATGGTTTTGCCTACCCGTAACTACTGCAATTTATTATGTATGTGTTTGTGCACTGTTCCTACCTGTTACCTCTAATTGATTATACGGAGCAGGCAGATGGCCGAGCTATTGTCACACAGGCCAGACTGAAAATCGGTGTCGTCTCGTACGACTTAAGCCGAGTCTGGACATTTCGAAGGACTTGCTGCAGCGCAGACATCATTTGTTACTGTTTTTTCTTTTTTTTAAGATAAGGGGTCTTATGGCCTTATTCATAAAAGTTTGATAACTTTTTTTTATGTGATGGATGTATTTTCATACGTTTTGTCGTTTTCATAAGTCAAAGACTAAAAATTCCTTTATCTTTGCTTGTTTTTGTGAATAAGGGAGTGAGACTATTAGATTTTATTGTTTGTGCTTTGCTCCTTCGAATAAATGCTTTTTCTTTCTTTCTTTCTTTCTTTCTTTCTTTCTTTTCGGTGCTACAACACACTCGCTCACTTGACGGTTAGAATGCCTTGTGTAATGTGTGCGGGTTGTGCAATGCAGATACTCTTTTATCTTAATATAATATATGTATAAATTACGTGTCACGTTGTTTGTCCGCGATGGACTCCTAAAATACAGTCAAATTGAGAACCTCCTCCTTTTTTTTGAAGTCGGTTAAAAAATTGAAAATAAACTAAAACTTTATGTTCAATAAAATCTTAAAATTTTTGAATATTTGACTTGATTATGAAGAGTTCGTGGTTTAGTAAACATGAATCACGTACATAACAATTTAGTTGATACCGTTCATACCGAACGGAACAATGGTGCTTCTCGAAGCGAAGCACGGGCGGGTTGATAACAATATTGCTACTTTCAAATGGTTAACAATTTTTAGACCGACGTCAGGAAATGAAACGGTGGAATCGTTACAACCAGAATGTTTATTTACTAATATTCAGTACATGTTTTATCCATTTTCCAAAATATACTTTTACAATCTGCCTTTATGAATCTCAAATCCCACGACAGTTCTCTTATCCTGTCAAAATACAAAAATCTATAGCGTCAAACAAAAATAATTAACCACCAGTATTTCCTATAAACATTCATAAAAATAAAATAGGCTACCACGGTAATCCTTCCTAGACATTACATTCAACCATATATCTTAAACAGCTTAGCAATAAGTTATACAACATAAAATAAATATTCATCAATCATACAAAAGCTAACAGTCGGCCTTTCCTGGCATTTTCACGTCTCGTGAAAGTTAATAACCAGTAAAAAAAATATTTAAATAAACACCAAATTAAATCTAATTCAGTTGCATTTCTAAAGCATTTAAATTTAACAACCCTTCCTTCCTTGCTAAATTTTATATAGTAACAATAATTTATTATAAGTAATTTTATTATTAAACCATTTGAATTGTATAATCATGGTACCTCCTATATTAAATAAACTACATATACGTATATATTCTAAAATATTCTACTCTGATGTTGTATCCTCTAGATAATATCTACGTCATCATTGTGATCTCTACAATACACAGCAGATCTACTATACTGAAAACTTCATTATGATCATTGTAGTCTCTCCAATCTACAGCTGATCGACTGTACTAAAAACTTCACTATATGATCATTGTGGCCTCTTCAATCCACAGCTGATCTACTGTATCGTAGAACTTCATTATGATCATTGTGGCCTCTCCAATCCACAGCTGATCTACTGTATCGTAAAACTTCATTATGATCATTGTGGCCTCTCCAATCCACAGCTGATCTACTGTATCGTAAAACTTCATTATGATCATTGTGGCCTCTCCAATCCACAGCTGATCGACTTTATTGAAAACTTCATTATGATCATTGTGGCCTCTTCAATCCACAGCTGATCTACTTTATTGTAAAAATTTATTATGATCATTGTGGCCTCTTCAATCCACAGCTGATCAACTACAGATGCTTAATCTCAACATACTATTCATCTAATTTATTTGGAACTTGATAATGTTAAATAATAATAATTTAGTATATGATACATAAATATATATTTGACTAAAATAAAATAAAAATATATAATATTTGTATAATATAAACTAGACTAATATAACTTAAAGTAATATCTACCCTTTAGTCATATATAGCAAAATTTTATTAGATACAGAGGATTCTTGTTTTTTAGTACATTCATTATTAAGATGACCAATTCTGTGACTTATATCACACTTTTTGATTGCTTATTTATATCGATGAAATAAGTGTCCTTCCTCTCCACAATAAAATTATAACATTTTGATTTAGATCTAATATCAAAACGATTGTCTTTAGATGTTCTAATATGTTTAGTGTCAGAAGTATTTGCTTGCAAAAATGTATTTATTCCTTCAAATCGTTTATTATTATATTTCTCAAATACACAAGTAATTTATCTGGTTCGGTGAACTGTGCTGCTTCAGCACTGTTCTTCACTGACTTATCTTCGATACCCGATAAGATACAATCAACAGCGTTTTTATCGCTAATTTTACATCTATTTAATAAAACCATTTTTTCATAAAATATTCTTCCAAGGATTCACCAAATTTGGTTTTGCAAGCAAGCATCTCTGTTAACAATTGACCATAATTTTCATTATTTTGAAATGCTAAACGTAGCTTATCCTGCCATTCAGACCAAGTAAAAAGCAAACTAGGCAAACCTTGGTACCATTTTTGTGCTAAACCAACAAGTTTAGGTAAAGCGTAATGAATTGTTTGCTTTTCAGACCAATTATAAATTCTAGCACACTCATTTACTTTCAAAATCCACGTGTCTATTGTTTGAGTACGTTTACTCGGATCAAATTCAGGTAAAACGTTTATGGCAGGATAACGTTCAGCAACCCCTTCATTACGAAATGACTGTACTAAATCTCTAAACATTCCAAAAAATACATTAGAATCAGGTTGTGAATTAGTTGACGGTAATTCTTGATTGTTACCTAGTCCAGTTCTTGAAGTGTGATAACAAGAATCATCACCGTGCCCAGCAACAGCAGCAGGCGTCGACACTTCAGGCGTTTGTTGAGTAAAGGTAACTGTATTGCTGCGTTCAGAAGAAATTTGAGGATCACCTTGTCGTGCTCGTGATTGACCGCGACTAAAAGTACGTTCATCAGTCCTAGATCTATCGCGGTGGTGCCGTCGTGAATGACCAGAATATTTTGAGTGCTTGTGTCGATTATATGATCTCTTATGTTTACTTCGCCTCTTAGAAGTTACATCACATTCACTATTCGAGTCATCTAAATTTCTATTTCTTTTGTGCTTGCGAGCACCAGTTGTATTTGTATTTTCCATTGCAATATCAAATATTCAAACTGAAACATAAAAAAATTACAACCAGTATATATGTTTAAATAACTTGACTATAATTTATATGAAGATAAGAAGTTGACACATCCGCATAGTTTCACAAAAATTTCTTATAATATTCAGTGGAAAAAAAAAATTTCAATAATAGTTTCAATATAACATACGTACATTTATTTTCACTGTGATTTCTGAAATCAATTGCTATATTAATACAATAAAATAATTAAAATAAGTTTATAACCTGTGCTTATGGACGTGAGTTATAGAAGTATACAACTTCAACGTATCCCACTTTTGACCTTTTAGACCGACGTCAGGAAATGAAACGGTGGAATCGTTACAACCAGAATGTTTATTTACTAATATTCAGTACATGTTTTATCCATTTTCCAAAATATACTTTTACAATCTGCCTTTATGAATCTCAAATCCCACGACAGTTCTCTTATCCTGTCAAAATACAAAAATCTATAGCGTCAAACAAAAATAATTAACCACCAGTATTTCCTATAAACATTCATAAAAATAAAATAGGCTACCACGGTAATCCTTCCTAGACATTACATTCAACCATATATCTTAAACAGCTTAGCAATAAGTTATACAACATAAAATAAATATTCATCAATCATACAAAAGCTAACACAATATATTAATAACTTTATTTTTCGCTTTTCAGTTTCACCGGAGCTAAACGAGGGAAATACTTATTTACCAACATTAGGGAGAAATACGGATTTACCAACATTCGGGAGAAATACGGATTTACCAACATTCGGGAGAAATACGGATTTACCAACATTAAGGTTAAATCAAGTTTGAAAGTAAGTATAGAGTTTGAGTTTTCTCACGATATTTTCCTTCACCGAAGCAAGTGATAATTACCTTAAAATACGCACATAATATTCGAAAATTAGGGGTGCGTGTCAGGATTTGAACTCGGGCCTGCGCATTCCGCTAGGCTATCACTGTTTTTCTCAAACTGTTTTTAAAGTTTAGCACTTGGCCGGCGTGGTAGACTATGGCTTGTATCCCACACATTGTGAGAGAAGACCCCGAGCCCAGCAGTGGGACAATTAAAAGTTGTTGCTTTTATAGAGTTTGGGACAACTTCATGTGTGTATTTGTTTGTGAAGATGTATGGATATTTATCACTTCTCCATTCCAACCAAAACCTAGTGAATAGACTTTTATGGAATTTAGCACAAAAACACAAGAACCACATAAAAATAAAGTGCACCTATAAGTATAATGATGGATTAGGATACATAATATTAGATATTAGACGATGCCCGTGGCTACGCGCGCGTGGATGTCAATTTTCTACAAATCCCGCGGCCACTTTGAACTCTTCAGGGATGAAAAGTAGTCTATGTGTTAATCCAGGGTATAGGCTATCTCCATTTCAAATTTCAGCCAAATTGGTTAAGCAGTTGTGGCGTGATTGAGGAACAAACATACAAACTTCTTCACAAACTTTCGCATATATTAATTTACTAGCTTCTACCCGCGACTTCGTCCGCGAGAATTTAAAATTGGATCCAAATCCTTCTAAAATTTAGAAGTTAGGTTTAGATGTTTGCATGTTTTGAATTTACACGCAATAATAGCAAACTGCAAACTGGAAATGAATGAAATGCCAAACACGTATAAATTTAAAGCATTCTGCTTTCTATCCCAAAAATGGACATCATTGGTGACATTGGTGTTGACTACATGTTTATTATTTTGCGTCCTAGCAAGTTGCTAAGGGGTTTTAAAAAAGGGCATGTAGTGAGAAAAAGTTAGTAGCAACAGGCTACCTTAAGGGCTGTCCAAATAGGCTCATTATCGACATCAACAATATGCTCATTATTTTGTATCTCAGCATTCTCAGTGAACTGCTGAGGGGCATAAAAATCGTAGTCAACGTCGTGAAGAATAAGTTTACTGGCAGGCCAGCTTGAGAGCTGCTGAAACGCCGGAAAAGTCAGGTAAACGATGCTAAGCCTGGATAGCTACGAGTACCACCTTCGAGCATGAGTCAGCTGCCAAACGACTCGTTGTGTTCCGGCTCGGGGTTTGAGAGCCAGTTCTTTCTTTCTTTTTCTTCTCTCTTTCTTGGCCGGCAACGCATCAGTGATACCTTCGGTGTTGCTAATGTTCATGGGCGAAGATGGCTTCTTACTATCAGGTGGATCGTCAGCTCGTTTGACGGCTATTTCCATAAAATAAGCTATCGACATTTAGAAAAGCTTGTGAGGCACGTTGGTTGTTGAAAGATGACAATCATTGGAACTTAGCCATGTTGAAAGTCATGCTGTGTCGCTCAGCCATCAAATTCAGACTATGTATGTGTGCGTACGAGGTGTAAATATAATACCTCGTTACATTGTTTGCAATTTTAGTTACTAATTGCGGACTCTTCAATCCTTTTCAGTTGTAAGAAATATGTATACAGGTACATGAATACACTGTCATAGCTCATCGATCAAGCGTTGGGCGCGAGGAACGCTCGACAAACGCTGATGTGTAAGCAACCTTAATTTTGCGTAAAAAAATGTTGTGTTGATTTATTTGATTTTTATACAAGATCCATGGCTACTAAAGCTTCCATTGTATGATAAATATTATCACAATTTGCCTCACCGCAAATTTTTTATATGTTAGTTAATAAACTTATTAAAAACAATGAACCATATTATAATTTAATTACTCAAATACCTATTTTGAGTTTCCAAGTGTCACTGTGATGACAAACGGCAAAAATGTTTTCCTATTACTATAAATACTCCTTCTCCTTCGGGAACTTATCCTTCGGGAATATATCTCGGGATAAAAAGTAGCCTATACTTTATTCTAGGTATTAAATTATATGTGTGCCAAATTTCATCTATATCTGATCAGCCGTTTTTGCGTGATTGCGTGACGAACATCCAAACATCCAAACTCACAAACTTTCACATTTATAATATTAGTATTAGTCTGTATTAGTAGGATATTATTATATTTTTGTTTCAGCTCAAGTGAAGTTTAAAAAAATCTAGAAAATAAAAGACAGTAAGAATTGTATATTATGTTGGAATCTTCTTCAAAAACCCAGATTTATTTAAAAATTTATATTTTTATTTATACATGGTATTTGTTTCAGGTCCATAAAGAAGAAATACTTACATGGAGATTTAAAAAAAATCCATTTTACGTGTGTAAATAAACTTATTTAAAATTATTATATTTTATTTTTTTCTTCCATTAAACTTTTATTAAACTGAAACTTTTATTACATCATCTCAAACTTTTAGGTCTGTGTGTCGCATGTCGCGTGACGGTCGGCCGCGGAGTGGGGTAAAGTGAAAGGCGCTCGACAGAGCAGCCGAGGCCAATATGGCGGCGCCACGCCGATGGTTCGCAGCTGACCGTGTAGTGTGTATATAGTCTATACATATAGTCTATACTATAGACTATTACTCATTTGTGTCAGTGCTCCACGCTATTTATTTGTTTTTATCAGTGTTTAATGTAAATGTTGCTATTTCTTGCTTTTGATAAACAACGACACAGCTAGTCAGTCCGAAAAACTGATCAACGAGGATGATGCCATTTTAATACCCTAAATCGAATATTTATCCAAAATTTTTTAGTTAAATGTCTACAATACGAAAAAAAGTTTAACTTATACCCAACGTGGTTTCATAAAACCACACAATCATTACCTGTAGTTTTGCTTATGTATATTTTTCGATACAAAATTATCAAAAATGATAAGAGAGTTGGTGTATTTTTTAGTAAAACATAATGCTAATAAACTAACTCCAAACGTACTTATTATTTTTTCGTTTTAACAAACTGTCAACATAATTATGACTATTCTCTGAACAAATTCAAAGTCTTAACGCAGACTTTAGTCTTAGTAACTTAGTTCTTCTACCGTAAAAATTTGTGAGATCCATGTACATCCACGTAAATACATCGTACTTCCATGTATTTGTGTGATCAATACCAAGTCGGTTAATTTATTCAGTCCCTACTTAAGGGTCCTTCTGTCTTAAATTATTACGTAATTAGCTAACCGAACAACATCTTAAAGTGACCATATCAATATTAAAAATATTTTATGTTCTAAATAAATAGATTGACTTGGCAATATAAATTTATAAAACAATCGATGAGATAGAATTATGGATAGCCTCAGGGATCTCAGATAATTACAATAAAAATACAATTATATTCCTTCTCTTTGCATGCTTATATTGTCAATATTTTCAATAATACGATATTTTGCTATTTTTCTAGCTTGACAATGAATGACAATAGTGTTATTCTCTAATACTATGGAAACCAAAACAGGGTTGCTCATCTACAATGTACAAATGTAGGGTTGCTACACATTAAAACTACACATAAAATAGGCTTACAGAATGTTGTCGTCATTGTCAAACTGCAAACTTGACAAGTACACTTTATCGTGTCTGACCTCCATAATAGTACTTTTTGATTATCTATACTAATATTATAAAGAGGAAATATTTGATTGTTTGCATTGAATAGGCTCCGAAACTACTGAACTGATTTGAAAATTTCTTTAACTGTTGGGAAGCTAGACTATCGCCGGGTGACATAGGCTATAATATATTATCAAAAAATTAGGGACCCTTAATAAAACTGCAATAATGTAACCCAAGGTGTAAAAACAAAGAAAACCGAAGCAAAGCGAGGGCGGTTACTCGTATTACATATTCATAGTTCGGTTTATTATTCAAAGTAAAGCGATAATCACATAATAAAACTTAATGAATTTCTTTAATTATTGTCGAATTTCAGCAGAGCTGTTTGCATAGATATGTCCCTGACAAATTGCATGAGCTAATTATTTAATTTTATTATTGACCCAGTTGGTGCAACGTCTGCACAAGGAACTATAAATAGCAGATGATTTAAAATGTTTCAGTAAAGTTCAGGCTTCCATATTGCAAGCATTAGTACCACTGAGAGACATCACATCGACAACAATGACGTCACCTACAGTCTTCTGCATCCTTTTGGTGAGATTCTTTACCCGACTGCGTCAGGAGAGTTATGTTTTTCGAGTGTATTTATATATCACTTCAATATTTTTGCTTATATTTGACGACTTGTGTGGCGCAATGGTTGCTATGACGGATCGCCGTACCTAGGGTCAGTGATTCGATTTCCAGCGAGGCAGAAATTTGAATGATGAGTTTAAATTTCTGTTCTCGGTCCGGTATTGTCTATAGCATCCACAACATTGCTATACTATGGTACATAACGCGCCGCTCCCGCGTTCATGGCATTGACAACCTGAAAAAGAAGATCTTATTGTGAAATTAAGAAGAGTACTACCAACATTTACGACGAATTTCTGTCTGTAATATTAATCGACCGAGCTGGATTAACCAAAAAAGGAAGAAATCTGGCGTTTTATTACAAGAAAGTATAGGTCAAAAGTATTGATTTCTTTATTTTTGTGCTATGACAGCTGATAGGTAATTTCTGAACGCATTCTATCCCCTCCTACATCCACCGTCCAATATCCCATACCTGGGGGTAGTAGTAAAAAAGTCGGCTTCAACCACCGCGAGCAGCAAGTCAGGTCGAACTACTAGGTGGAGAGCCCAGGGCCGCCAGACATCACTTATTTTCTGACGGATGAAATGTGGACGATTGAGTAGTGTTACTATGTACTATGATCGTATGCCTACTTGCTAGCTTGGAAAAACGGCCAATTTCCAGGTAAGTATCAGGTGATCAAGGTACAAAAAATCATTACTAAGTTCACGTATTTTCTCATGGCTGATTTTCACGTATGTTCTAGATAATATAGTTAGAAATAAGTTGTCAATACTCCCAGACACATTCCGTGGGCCATTTTACTTTACAGACACCTTGAACCTGCCGAAATAATGAGTTACGTTCACGTATTTTCTGACGCTCCATTTTTATATATGTTCTCCAGACAACTATTTTAAAACCTTTGACAAGACGACAGACAGATCCTAGCGTGGGATCGATTCAGTATCCGATTTTGACTACCATACTCATGTCTCATGCGCGTAGATAATGGTCTCGCGCTTCCACCCACAGAGATATTAAAATTAATTTAGGGGATGACTGGCCCCTTGGGTTCTTGTCAAAGGTTTTAAAATAGTTGTCTGGAGAACATATATAAAAATGGAGTGTCAGAAAATACGTGAACTTAACTCATTATTTTGGCAGGTTCAACGTGTCTGTAAAGCAAATTGGCCCATACCAAAACCACGTGCCTCATTTAGGGGTGGAGGGGGGTATTCAAAACACCACGATTGGTCACAGAGGGGCGGGGGGGTTTAGGTTTTTGTCACGTAGTCAATATTTTAGCAAGCATTGCGCCACACAAGTCGTCAAATATAAGCAAAATTATTATTTTTTAACTCTGTTTTTGCAAAAAAGTATTGAAAATCGTATTTATCAATTACCACGTGAAAACTAGGGGGGAGGGGGGGGGGTCTTCTCATATACTACGGATGGTCACGAAGGGGGGGAGGGGGGTAAAAAGTTGGAAAAAATGGGTTACGTGGTTTTGGTATGTAATCGAACCAGGTATTCTTTAAACCCTTTCTTTCTTTATCCAACAACAGCTGTGTATGAAAATTGAATTTTGTTGCATTTCAACTAAATCTGCAGTTGGGCATTTTAGTTGCTAGTGTCTTTTATATTTCAAAAACCTTTTTATGGACATACTAATAGCGTTTAACCGTATTGGGGTGGTTTATAATACTAACCCCAATCCCACACCGGATGGGTGTCGTAAGAGGCGACTAAATTCGGCCCGCTGGTGATAGGGCCTCTCGAGGGATTATATTGGTAATATTGACTTTACTATTATTATTTCTCCATGGGGTTTGCCTGGATAGCTACCACCCTTGTGCATGAGTCAGCCACCAAACGACTCGTCGTGTTCCGGCTGGGGGCTTTCTTTCTTTTTTTTCTCCTTCTTCCTTCTTCAGTGATGCCTTTGATGTTGCTGATGTGGGCGACGATAGCCACTTACCATCAGGTGGATAATCAGCTCGTTGGCCGGCTAGTTCCATAAAAAAAGCGTTAATTGTTATCAAATTCATCAAAGGTAATAACACTATATATACCGTAGTATATAATATACATATACCTATGTTACGTTCAACTGCAGATTATTTGAAATGCACTATAGTGAACATGTAGTGCAAGACTACAAACTATCAGTCTTCAATCAGCTGACGTCCCGGTATATAGTAGTATTTTATTTATTATTTTATTTTATTTATTTTTTATTTTATTTTATGCGTCAGTGTTCTCACCTGTGAACTCGAAAAGGCACGAAATATGCCTAGAGCATATTGACTACGTGACAAAAACCTAAACCCCCTCCCTCCCCCTTGTAACCAAGCGTGGTGTTTTGAAGACCACCCTCCCCCCCCTAAATGGGTCACGTGGTTTTGGTATGTTCCCTTACCAATATAATCCCTCCAAGGGGCCCTACCACCAGCGGGCCGGATTTAGTTGCCTCTTACGACACCCATCTTCACATTTCATCGACACACTTTATTTTTGTCTCATCTGGTTTGAAGAGAGTTGTCGATACAACATTTTAAAATTTTTGCCGCAGAATATAGTTTTTTATTTATTTATTAAGTGTTCTTTTCAGCTCTTTGCTTCAGTGAATACACAAGATCCACCCAGTGAGTTTCTATATTTACTTTTTGTGTGTTTCTATGGGTATACAGAATTTGTATTTTGGTAATAAATTCTCTCATTTTTCAGCTGTTGTGACGATTCGTAAGTATAAACTAATTCATACAATAAATTTTCCGATTTAGTAAATCATTTCTATGTCGTGTCATTCATGTTTTATTTTCCTTGTTTCTACTTTTTCTCTATTCGTCATGTACGAGTATTGGTCTTATTTTTATGGTTCTGTCCTTATGCTTTATGTATCAAATATTAATTTTACAGCCGGTCCAATCTTGTGTAAGTATCAAATATATCAAATAAAATTATTATATCGCCATAGGGCATGGAAATCCAAATGAGTGAAAATCAATGGCATATTCAGTTATAATAAATTTTTAAATAAGATAAATAACAATGTCAATATATTATTAAATGTTAAATTTCTATGATTATTTTTAATTTATGTAAATGATATAATTAAAAAACTCGTCAAAGTTTTAGTTTACTGCCAGGCCAGCAGGAACTTGTAGATATGTTTTTATTGACATGCCATTCATTTTTATGCTCTTCCTAAATAAAACCGTTTTTAGGGTTTTAAAGTAAAATTTGAACCCTTATAGTTTCATCATGTCCTACATTAGGCAATAATTCAAATCATAATAAAATTAGTATAAAAATAATAAAAAATAGTCACTCAAGCTACTGGTGGTTTGGTTTAGTCAAGACACTGAGATACCTCCCTGCTATACCTGTAGTTTTTAGTATTATTATTCTCAATTCAGCTCATTTTCTCTTTATACTCATTCTCTATAACTTTTTAGAATAACAATTACACATAGTAACTCAATTTGCCAGATATTTTGACGTGATAACGTTTATAAAGACGATGAGCCTGAAAGGCATTCACGAAAACCGAGTAACGGCCGCTCACGTCACGGAAGCGCGCGCAGCATTAGAGAGAGAGGCACGCTAGACCGGCCGTCTCTCTCCCACTCAAGCGTAATCGGTCCGCTTGGAAGGCATTCTCGAAAACGTGGTAACGAGCCTGCTCACGTCACGAGCCACAACGCGCGCAAAGTATCGAGAAAGAGATACGCTGAATAATAATAAAACGAAATATACTGGGTGGCTTTTTGATTATGTGAAAACTTCAGGTGGCCGATTAGTTCTCGATTCTCAGCCCGAATAAACAAAGAAATAAATAAAAACACCCATAAATCACAGAGATAATAATATCAAACTAAATACGAAAAATCTCAAAACGTGTGGACGCTCTAGCAGCGCGTCGAACTCGCGTTATCTAGGTGAATGACCTGTTAGTATGATCCATTTTCCCATCATACTTGAAACCTGTTTTAGGACAGGCAAAAATACTTAGGTATGTACCTGCTAAGCAAATTTCCAACATGAAATAGGCATCGCAAACATTTAATACTAAATTTGTAATTAGAACATGTAAGTATTTCTGGCGTAGTTAAAAAATGAAATCATACTTCCCACTACATCACTTATTGAATTTAATTAAACATTTACACAACCTACACTAATCTCAAAAATTTTTCAATATGACCACCTCCTCCAAGTTCGGCACGCCTACACATTTGTCTTTTAGACGGTTAAGGACGTGAGTAAGGGCATTAGTAATACGCACCTTTAAGTATTCTCTGCCTGAGATCTCAGCAACATACACTAATCTTTTCAGTTCACCCGTAATTCACCAGTGAGCGAGGGCTCGCCGCGTCCTATCCACTTATCACTGAAATACGTATTTAAAAACTCGCGGACTCGCAATTGATAACTTAACGGCACATTGTCCAACGTTTCATCGACCACATTTGTTAAAATGTTTAAATATGATACATTCGATACAAATTGAAGGCTCCTAGCACACTATCGTGGGCTAATGTGTAAGCACGAACCATATCCCAATATTCCTCATTGGAATACTGATATGACGTCATGGTTTTACGTCACTAATCCGTAGAGATATCGTAATCACACATTCGCCGCGTTTCCGCGACACACGATAGTGCAAATAACGTGCATCTTTACTCACGCGCGCTCGTAGACTGAACAGACTGCTGACTGAAGTGATAGGGATGTTAGATCCGATCCTATCCTGTGGATCGATACAATGGGATATGATCGCCTCGATTTTTGTATCGATACAATGGCATTCGATCCACTGGCGGATCGATACACAAGTGAGGTGGATCGCATCATTCGGATCGAATTAAGGAGACAGGTTTTTTTTTATTCTGAAGAGGTAACCGAAACAGAATATTTAGCCAAGATATTAGCCGATCGATAATTTGATAAACATGTAAGGAGAATCGGTTTATTGTTAAAGTCATTGTTTTAACCTTAGAGTTAGACAAAAAAACATGAGAGGTATCAAGGGACACCCGGATGGAACGAAGTTCCTTTCGATTAAGTATTGTTTTGTTGTACAGCGCCATCTCTGTAAAACTTAATTAATCACGCTAGCGTGATTCAGAAAGTTGTACAGTACAGCGCCATCTCTGTAAAACTCACTAAATCACTTCAAAAAAAGTATCGTCATTCGTAAAATCAAAAAGTGCCGTAATTTTCCGTCTAGCCCCCTTTCACAACGCGCGATAAGGAACTTCGTTCCAATACTATTAATTGACAGACGATACACATCTACGGTGGATCATATCTAATTATCGAGTTAGCTAATTGTTTTAAACTTAGAGGTAAATAAAATATCTGCTTAGTGACAATAGTAACTGCTTGGCAGATCGATGCAGTAAGGAGAATCGGATCTAAATATGGAGATATCGAATAGTTTAACAATAAATGCAGCGAAGTATTGTCGTATTGATTGTATCGATACTTAAAGGTGAATCGAATAGAAATCAAAAATTTGAGTTCAAATTAGGTAAAAAATACAAAATATTTATTATCTTAAAATATTTGATCCAATCTAGATTGATCCAAAAAAATCGTATTAAAGCACATGTATCGATACCTGGATCGATACACTTCAATGCGATCGATATCGATACGGAATATCGATACAAGGCACCTGGATCGAACATCCCTAACATTGGCGGGTTCGGTGATTAAAATTGCCGACAAAGGCAAGGCGACACGTGCCGAAAGGCGGCGGGCGGTGTTCATTGTTAATTGCGAAGTCGCCGCACACTGGGCGATTTCAAATTTCGGGTCAAAAACATAGCAATTTTATGAATTTTGTTTTTTATGTTATTGATATTTTTTAGTATTCAGATGCGTTTTTAAATAATAATAAAAAATATTTCAATCAAAGATTCCACTTATTTATTTAATAATAACATACATAAATCAAGTTTTTGAGTGACACAACACTAATTGACTAATGACTAAGTGACTAATGACAATAACATTATTTTAACATTTTACTTTATGGAATTCGTAAAAGATTGTTATTTTCAACACTTACTTGAGTTATTATTGTTAGATTTATTAAAAATTATGATTATTTTATTTTATTACAATTTTAATTTTATTCGGTCTAATTTAAACTTCTTATTATTTTATCATCATTAATGTATCTAACCTACTATGATTAAACTCAAAGGAAATTTTTCTGTGAATTGAATACTTTTTCAAAGGGCATTGAACCTAGTTGGCATACCTACAAGTCCACCATTTTGAAAAAACTCGCATGCGGGGCAATCCCGCGTGCGTGATGAAATCCGCACGTTATTAAAAACACCCTTAGGAGACGGTTACACACATAATATTTAAAAATTTCACTGATTAAAAGGGTTAATTTTTTTGTACTTAAGATTGTGGCAATTATTAATTATCAATCTTAAAGAAACATATTAAACGATGTGAGAATAAAATGCCATTTTCCTGGAGAAGTTTTTGTTTTATTAGAGCAATAAAGAAAAAATAAATCTTCGGAACCAGTGACACTAATAAGAAATGTGACACTAATAAGTGACACTAATAATAAGAAATAGGGTAGGCTCTTTTATTTTATTTACAGCGATAACAAGTAATAAAAGGCTCTCAAGGGGTCTCAAGGGAGTAGTCGATTAGAGTAATTTGAGTAATGCTAATATTTACTTAGCGAGAATGATATTATCATAATTAAATGATATCATAATGCTTTTGGTCGAAATCGACCAGTGTGTCTAAATGTATTTTAGGCGGCATGATTCAATGGAAATAGGCAAGTTGCGTTTGTGCGTGCCGACAACATGGCCAGAGTTGCCAGACCACCTGATTTTCCAGGAGATTTCCTGATTTCTCTACAATTCTCCTGATCTACTGATTTTATTAAAAATTCTCCTGATATTTGGGTTTTGAAACAGTATTAAATTTGGAAAATGGACATACATCAATCAAATAAAATGTTTTTGCAATAAATCCATTGATAAAATATGCCGTTATCGATTTTCGATCCTGTTGTTGTTGCCTGGTTGCCATGAGTAGGTACGGGAAAGAACCTTTACCCGCCAATACTACATGACTAAATCAAATAGGTATGTTTTACGGTACCACTTTAATAAGTTGTAGGTTACATTTAAATTTTTCATGTAATTGTTTGATTTGATTGGACTTTGGAGTGGAGTGAATGAAAACAGGAGAAAGTAAACTTAAACTACAGAATAAAAGAATTTTGAGTTGATAAGAGTTTAGTTATTAACATAACAAATACAAAATTGAAAAATAAATCGAGTATCAGAGTTATTGCTAGAATTTTGAGAACTAAAAACAAATTAAAGAACAATTGTTTTAATTTTAATGTAAGCTCAAAAATGAATAGTGAAATGTAGGTATAAGCAAAATGAACAATAATTTAATTCAGTATTTTATTTATCTCCTGATTTGTGAGACCAATCTCCTGATTTTTAGCTCTTACTTCCTGGATGTTGGTCTGGCAACACTGAAGATTTCGTTTCGTTCTTTTGCAATAGGTAGGTTACGAGGTCACTAGGTCACTAGGTTACAAGGCTTTCTGAAACGCAGTGTCTATGATTAATTTATTTTAAAGGATAATTTGAGTGAAAATTAAGGTAATTTTTTTTTTACATATTCGGGTTGAGAATCGCGAGTTGAGTAAAACCCTGAAATATTTAATTCCGATCTTATTACACGCTGTATATCTGTAATTTAATATGTAAAATTGTAATTTTCATTCTATTTCCCGTTCCTAATGTGCGAATTGACAATATTTATATCATAAATTATTCTTCTACGAAATAGACGTTATCACGTAAAACCATTGGCCGTAAACCGACTTTACAGACAACCAATTTTTTTTTAAATACAAGCGCTCCTGAGGTTATGCAGTAACTTCGGCCTGTTATTCAGACCATTAAATTGGTCATTTTTCATTATAGGTTCAATGCTGAAATTCGTATTTTTTTCTCTTTCATTTTCATACAAATTAAATACTTCACCTAATGTGAAATCCCTTTACGCAAGCTGGCAACGTCGCATTATGATTGATATGAAACTTTGACATGAGTAAACTTTTCTTGACGTTAACAATTATTTCTCATCGATTTTACTGTCTGTGCGACCAGTGAAAATAATAAAACTAAGTAGGTAATAATACTGGTTCAAAAAGTTTTACGATGTTTGTTTATTTTAAGGCCCATTTAAACGGAGAGTTTCTAGCACGTTTCGATTTTAGAAATGGTACGTTACTACGGCCAATAATCACCATAACATTATCGTATCAAAATGTTTAGATACAGGAAACAACTAAATTCTTACCTAAGATTATTCATACGAGTATCGTACAAATCGGTTGGAACCGTATTGAGTGCGAGATTTGTCATTGAAGTTTAGTTGATAATCAACATGAAAGAGCCAGAGGTGTGAATAAGCAAGGTGTGGTAAGAAATATTTTTTTATATTCTTTCGATAGTGGTACTATCTTCGAGACGAGAAACTCTCTCCATCTAAATGGGGCTTTATTGACAAGTCGATTCAATAATGACATGACATTTAAAATGAAACAGGTATAGTGATAATGATTAAGACTGCACTGAACGGCAACATAGCACCAATAAAGACACTTATACAATGTACAACCAAATTAAATGGAATTACAAATAACTTAAAAACTAAGCTTTATAATGCACTAGATCCCATATAAGATATGTTCAGTAAAAGCTATAGAATCAATTGGAAAAGTTACTGCACATCCTCAGGAGCTCGTTGTATATTGTCTAATAAAATATGTAATATCACTTTCCAACTGTTACGCACCCCTGCATATTATATGACCTTATGACCATACCATATGACCTTGCATTGTTTTTTTTTACATTTCGTATTGCTTCTCGTTGGCTTTACTATAGATAAAAATGTCTACCTAGTTTTATCGCCACGTAATATTTTTTTTGAGTAATAAAAATTTTTATTTCCTTTTAAGCATCTTATCCACAGAACACTGTAGTTTTTGATGGTGTTCCATTCATCGGTAAAAGTAAGTTATTATGAGTATATCTATTTAAGTTTCTGCTGTCTAGCCCGATAGTGTCGCTATATTTATCTGTTCGTCCGTCAGTCTTTGTGCGACTCAGACTTTACATCGCATTAAGTACATGATGTCAATAAAACTATTTCAAAAACAACACTTGAATGAAATCCATCGCTATGATTTTAGTAAATTATCCCTTGATAAAAATTAAATGACATTTTGGTGTTGATTTTGATAAGCTCAAAATTTGTACCGCTTATTAAATGATAAATTTTGCTTCCGTGTTATAATACCTAATCAGGTAATAATTGTTATTCTGTTTTTGCAGAGTATGCTGGTAAGCTCAAATTTAGTTTATTTATACTGCACTGTATTGTTATTTTTTTAATACTTCACGAGGTTAAATTAATGTAATATTTAATTAAATTACGTGGTCGAATTTTTTTTATGGAAATAGCCGGCAAACGAGCTGACGATCCACCTGATGGTAAGTAGCTATCGCCAACCATGAACATCAGCAACACCAAAGGCATCACTGATGCGTTGCTGGCCAAGAAAGAGAGAAGAAAAAGAAAGAAAGAAGAAAAAGAGAGAGAAAATTAGACTTTATCTTATGGCTTGGGCTTATGCTACTCAACTCAAGCTTGGTGTTTTTAAAGGGGGGTATGGTGTTTTTAAAGGTGGAAAATCCCTAGGGGCTCATCTTTCTAGGAGTTGTTTGCTCCCTCATAGTGGGTGGAATACTGACGTCAGGCTCGGTATAGGTTTACAATACTCATGTCAACACGTGATTTACCTACCCATTAAAACATTCAAGTGCCATGTGAAATCACAGCTTGTAGGTAAATGGTACTATGCTGTCTATGTTTAGGGAACATACCAAAACCACGTAACCCATTTTTTCCAAATTTTTACCCCCCTCCCCCCCTTCGTGACCATTCGTAGTATCTATATGAGAAGACCCCCCCCTCGCCCCTAGTTTTCACGTGGTAATTGATAAATACTATTTTCAATACTTTTTTGCAAAAACAGAGTTAAAAAATAATAATTTTGCTTATATTTGACGACTTGTGTGGCGCAATGCTTGCTAAAATATTGACTACGTGACAAAAACCTAAACCTCCCCCCCCTCTGTGACCAATCGTGGTGTTTTGAAGACCCCCCTCCCCCCCTAAATGAGGCACGTGGTTTTGGTATGTTCCCTTACCTGATTAGGTATTAGAAATAAAACACTAAATGGTTTTGCCTACCCGTAACTACTGCAATTTATTATGTATGTGTTTGTGCACTGTTCCTACCTGTTACCTCTAATTGTTTATACGCAGCAGGCAGATGGCCGAGCTATTGTCACACAGGCCAGACTGAAAATCGGTGTCGTCTCGTACGACTTAAGCCGAGTCTGGACATTTCGAAGGACTTGCTGCAGCGCAGACATCATTTGTTACTGTTTTTTCTTTTTTTTAAGATAAGGGGTCTTATGGCCTTATTCATAAAAGTTTAATAACTTTTTTTTATGTGATGGATGTATTTTCATACGTTTTGTCGTTTTCATAAGTCAAAGACTAAAAATTCCTTTATCTTTGCTTGTTTTTGTGAATAAGGGAGTGAGACTATTAGATTTTATTGTTTGTGCTTTGCTCCTTCGAATAAATGCTTTTTCTTTCTTTCTTTCTTTCTTTCTTTCTTTTCGGTGCTACAACACACTCGCTCACTTGACGGTTAGAATGCCTTGTGTAATGTGTGCGGGTTGTGCAATGCAGATACTCTTTTATCTTAATATAATATATGTATAAATTACGTGTCACGTTGTTTGTCCGCGATGGACTCCTAAAATACAGTCAAATTGAGAACCTCCTCCTTTTTTTTGAAGTCGGTTAAAAAATTGAAAATAAACTAAAACTTTATGTTCAATAAAATCTTAAAATTTTTGAATATTTGACTTGATTATGAAGAGTTCGTGGTTTAGTAAACATGAATCACGTACATAACAATTTAGTTGATACCGTTCATACCGAACGGAACAATGGTGCTTCTCGAAGCGAAGCACGGGCGGGTTGATAACAATATTGCTACTTTCAAATGGTTAACAATATATTAATAACTTTATTTTTCGCTTTTCAGTTTCACCGGAGCTAAACGAGGGAAATACTTATTTACCAACATTAGGGAGAAATACGGATTTACCAACATTCGGGAGAAATACGGATTTACCAACATTCGGGAGAAATACGGATTTACCAACATTCGGGAGAAATACGGATTTACCAACATTAAGGTTAAATCAAGTGTGAAAGTAAGTATAGAGTTTGAGTTTTCTCACGATATTTTCCTTCACCGAAGCAAGTGATAATTACCTTAAAATACGCACATAATATTCGAAAATTAGGGGTGCGTGTCAGGATTTGAACTCGGGCCTGCGCATTCCGCTAGGCTATCACTGTTTTTCTCAAACTGTTTTTAAAGTTTAGCACTTGGCCGGCGTGGTAGACTATGGCTTGTATCCCACACATTGTGAGAGAAGACCCCGAGCCCAGCAGTGGGACAATTAAAAGTTGTTGCTTTTATAGAGTTTGAGACAACTTCATGTGTGTATTTGTTTGTGAAGATGTATGGATATTTATCACTTCTCCATTCCAACCAAAACCTAGTGAATAGACTTTTATGGAATTTAGCACAAAAACACAAGAACCACATAAAAATAAAGTGCACCTATAAGTATAATGATGGATTAGGATACATAATATTAGATATTAGACGATGCCCGTGGCTACGCGCGCGTGGATGTCAATTTTCTACAAATCCCGCGGCCACTTTGAACTCTTCAGGGATGAAAAGTAGTCTATGTGTTAATCCAGGGTATAGGCTATCTCCATTTCAAATTTCAACCAAATCGGTTTAGTAGTTGTGGTGTGATTGAGGAACAAACATACAAACACTTTCACAAACTTTCGCATATATTAATTTACTAGCTTCTACCCGCGACTTCGTCCGCGAAAATTTAGTATTGGATCCAAATCCTTCTAAAATTTAGAAGTTAGGTTTAGATATTTGGATATTTGTGAATTTACACGCTAAAATGGCAACCTGGAAAGAAATGTTTGGCACACATATAAACTTAAAGCATTCTGCTTTCTATCCCAAAAATGGACATCATTGGTGACATTGGTGTTGACTACATGTTTATTATTTTGCGTCCTAGCAAGTTGCTAAGGGGTTTTAAAAAAGGGCATGTAGTGAGAAAAAGTTAGTAGCAACAGGCTACCTTGGCTGTCCAAATAAGCTGATTATACATCAGCAATATGCTCATTATTTTGCATCTCAGCGAACTGCTGAGGGGCATAAAAATCGTAGTCAACGTCGTGAAGAATAAGTTTACTGGCAGGCCAGCTTGAGAGCTGCTGAAACGCCGGAAAAGTCAGGTAAACGATGCTAAGCCTGGATAGCTACGAGTACCACCTTCGAGCATGAGTCAGCTGCCAAACGACTCGTTGTGTTCAGGCTGGGGGTTTGAGAGCCAGTTCTTTCTTTCTTTTTCTTCTCTCTTTCTTGGCCGGCAACGCATCAGTGATACCTTCGGTGTTGCTAATGTTCATGGGCGAAGATGGCTTCTTACTATCAGGTGGATCGTCAGCTCGTTTGACGGCTATTTCCATAAAATAAGCTATCGACATTTAGAAAAGCTTGTGAGGCACGTTGGTTGTTGAAAGATGACAATCATTGGAACTTAGCCATGTTGAAAGTCATGCTGTGTCGCTCAGCCATCAAATTCAGAGTATGTATGTGTGCGTACGAGGTGTAAATATAATACCTCGTTACATTGTTTGCAATTTTAGTTACTAATTGCGGACTATTCAATCCTTTTCAGTTGTAAGAAATATGTAATAGGTACATGAATACACTGTCAATAGCTCATCGATCAAGCGTTGGGCGCGAGGAACGCTCGGCAAACGCTGATGTGTAAGCAACCTTAATTTTGCGTAAAAAAATGCTATGTTGATTTATTAAACGCTTTTATTTAGCTTCACTTCGGAGCATCAAAGCATCAAATCTTCAAAGCATCAAATCTTGTAACGTTAATTTGAATGACTTCCCTTTAATGAAAATTGATGAAATTTGGCAGACATGTGTATTTCCGATGACAATACACGAAAATCATATTTTAAACTAATTTTCATTGTTTATTTGTTGTTAAATTAAAAAAAACGATTTTCAGACTTTAGACGCATAATTCTCTATGTTCTATTTTACGTAGAGACTTGAAATTTTCACAACTTGTAGCTAATTTTATAAACTAAACATTATTGAAATAAAAGCGTTTAAAAAAAAATTTTTTTAGGATTCAACTTATTTGATTTTTATACAAGATCGATGGCTACTAAAGCTTCCATTGTATGATAAATATTATCACAATTTGCCTCACCGCAAAAGGAGAATGCCCATTTAGTATGGAGAAATGTACTGACTTTAACATTTTTGTGTCCTGATAAAAATACCTTTATTTGATTATGTTATCTTAATAAATTACACATACTAACTTTAGTCAATGTTAATAGTAGGAAATACAAGATTTTCAACAAAATTACTTTGAATTTAGGTCATAGTAATCTCACAGTAATGTGGACTTTTTGCCGTCGCATTAAAGTCGATTGGCTATACAGTGTGTCCGGTCACGACCTAGCGATAATTTAAGGTTACAAAATATACCTAATTTCATCGACAAAAACACCCATATATGGGGGTCTACCCCCCCTCCTGTCGGAATGGCCGCCATTTAAATTTTTTTTTATTCTTGTAGATACCTCTGCCGAAAAATACCGATTTCTCTGGACATAAAGGTCCTACAGATGTAAAAAAAATGTTATTTTAAAAATAGAAATAGCATCTATCAAATAAATATAAACATTGTGGAAAATTTTCCCTACAAAATATTTTAAAACATTTACAATGCTAATTTTAGTGAAAATATTGACTGTTTTTTTTATTTTTCTTAACATATTTCAAAAACTAGCACATTGATACTACATTTTTTATTACTTTCCTAATACTTAAGGATATTAATTACAAATTGACGTTAAAATTATTGTTCTTAATTGCGTAACTCGAGAGTTAGGAATGTTTGAATATGACCCTTTTGCGAATGACCTAATGGTTTTCTTTTGTAAAACGGAAGTTAAGTTACTTATTAATTTCAGAAAATAATTCCCAAAGAGGATTTTTTTAGGAAATAGGGTATATGCTTGAAATATTTTAATTTAATTTTTTGTCCAAAAGTCATTGTGTTAGTTAATAAACTTATTAAAAACAATGAACCATATTATAATTTAGTTACTCAAACACCTATTATGAGTTTCCAAGTGTCACTGTGATGACAAACGTCAAAAATGTTTTCCTATTACTATAAATACTCCTTCTCCTTCGGGAACATATCTATATCTCGGGATAAAAAGTAGCCTACACTTTATTCTAGGTATTAAACTAAATGTGTGCCAAATTTCATCTATATCTGATCAGCCGTTTTTGCGTGAGTGAACATCCAAACATCCAAACTTTCACATTTATAATATTAGAAGGATAATATTATATTTTTGTTTCAGCTGAAGGGAAGTTTAAAAAAATCCTGAAAATAAAAGACATTGCAAGTGAGTACCTAATAATTGTATATTATGTTGGGATCTTCTTCAAAAACCCAGATTTATTTGAAATTTTATATCAATCTATCTAATACCTTTAAATGAGCAATTCTTGTATATATATTTAGCAGAAGGAGGTATTCTATGGTGTTGGTTATGAAATGATATTCCTTTTACTTTGCACCATGATATATTTCCAGTTCTCCTAACATTCACATCAATATTCCAAACTACTTCAACACTACGCCATCAATAATAATCTGTTCTACATTATTGACAATTCCCTAATCTAAATATGACATGATATTTCTTATATGCCAGCCTCTGCATCAGACAAGCGCTGTAGAATAAAGAGGTCTGTCCCTGGATCTTCACTGGAGATTCATGGCCTCACCGATATATATATATTTTCTGAATCTCGGAAACGGCTCCAACGATTTTCATGAAATTTAGTATGCAGGGGGTTTCGGGGGCAATTAATCGATCTAGCTAGGATTCATTTTTAAAAAATGTCGTTTTGTCCGTGTTTTCAGGCAATGAAAAACGGCTACAATAGACTCTTCCTGACATCTAATGGCGAGTAGCTACACTAAAGCTAAAGCAGATGGTGTTGTTAAGCAATACTAAACCGAGCTAAGCTCGGTCATCCGGATATTTTTTATTTATACATGGTATTTATTTCAGGTCCATAAAGAAGAAATACTTACATCAAGATTTAAAAAAATTCCATTTTACGTGTGTAAATAAACTTATTTAAAATTATTTTATTTTATTTTTTCCTTCTATCAAACTTTTATTACCTGTAGTTTTGCTTGTGTATATTTTTTGATACAAAATTATCAAAAATAATAAGAGAGTGGATGTATTTTGTAGTAAAACATAATGCTAATAAACTAACTCCAAACGTAGACTTATTATTTTTTCGTTTTAACAAAATGTCAACATAATTATGACTATTCTCTGAACCTCAGATTAAAGCTCTGAACAAATTAAAAGTCTTAGCGCAGACTTTAGTCTTAGTAACTTAGTAACTTAGTTCTTCTACCGTAAAAATTTGTGAGATCCATGTACATCCACGTAAATGATACGAATGATATGATACGAGCTGCGCGTGTTCGTCGTGGGGCCGATACTGCCGGACTAAACATAGGCGATGAACCCCGACGATTCTACATCAATGAGCGCCTCACTCGTCTAAACAGACAGCTATTTTATAAAGCGCGAGAAGAAGGGCGACGTAAGGGATGGCGGTATGTGTGGACGCGGGATGGATGTATATTCGCACGGCGGGACTCGGACACAAATCGCCATCGCATCCGTTCAGAGAAGGATTTAACTGCGGTTTTTGGGGCCTGACATGTTTGACGTTTTTCCTTTATCCGTGTTACTTTCCTGCGATTTGTTTTTTGAGACTTTTACATGCAAAATATTGTAATATTAATTTTAGTGATGTTTTTTTATTTTTTATTTTAGCTACCAAAAAATTTATTTTTCAATTACATTATGTGTCTGATGCAATTTTATTATGTTATACTGCTCTTTTGTTTTTTTATTCCTGCTATGCCCTTTGTGATTTTGGATGTATTTTGTTTGTTGCTTTCGTCGATCTGTGCTGTGGTATAATGTTTAAAGTTATTTTGTTTTTACATATAATAATATCATGTCCAATAAAAGTTCACAATCTGCGCGAAATTTTTTCGTTATATATTCATTTCACAATATTGTTAATGTCCTATATTAAGCCAGGTAATAATTATAGCATGATTGCATTTATCCACTGTCGAAGGTGTCATAATGTTGGGTATATATATATTTTTAATAATGGATAAATCAAATAAACTGAAAATTGGTTTGTTAAATGCTGGTTCTCTTGGAACCAGACATGACGAGTTTATTGTTGCAATGACTCGTCATTCAGTGGATATTATGGCTATAAATGAGACCTGGCTACGGGAAGGGGAGGAGGGTCGTGCGCCTTCGGTCCCGGGTTACCGACTTCGACACATACCGCGCTCTGGCAATAGCCGGGCTCGCGGTGGAGGGGTTGGTTTTTATTTGCGACAGGGCATTACCTGTCGGGTGCTTCAGCATCCTATCTCTCCCTTAGTTGAGCAAATGTGGGTAAGTTTTAAGGTCAAAGGTAAATCTTTTGCTGTAGGAACAGCGTATAGACCCCCTTGGCAGAATGTCCAAATATTTCTAGATGCGTTAAGTGAATCTCTGGGTTCTTTCTCTGGGTTCGATCATGTTGTTCTGCTGGGGGACTTTAACATCGACCTCTTAAGTAAAAATATGTGAGCCATAATCTGTTCTTAAACTTTATTCAGTGTAGCAACCTTACACAGTATGTGGAAGAGCCAACGCATTTTACGGAATACAGTGAAACTCTTATTGACCTTGTGTGTACAGATGCACCCGTTTCGAATATTAAAATAGACCATATCAAAGAACTTAGCGGGCATGCAATGGTTATATGTGAAGTTAATATGCCTAAAGTACGAGTGGAACCAACCTGGGTTACTTTCAGACCAATAAAGGGTATAGATCTTGTTCTTTTTAATAAACACTTAGAGAATATTGACTGGCACAGCTTAACATTATTAGACGTCAATGAAGTGGTAGAATCCTTTGCACATGCTGTTTTATGTTTATATGATGTACATGCACCCTTAAAGACCATGCGTGTTAAGGAAAGTGCTTATCCCTGGATCACATAAGTATAACATAAAATGTATGATGAAAAAACGTGATGAGGTCCAAGCGAGGGCTCGTAAAACTAAGTCGGACTCACACAAGAGTTATTATAAGGATCTTAAAACTATTGTTAATGTTGCCATTGGATCAGAAAAAACTGCCTACTTCAATTTTTTTATTAACTCTAAGATTAAGCAACCGAAAGTCATGTGGAATCATATTAAAAAACATGTAAAAATAAAAAAATCTGACATCGCTTTTCCTCACCACCTGAATGATCCAAATGCATTAAACAATCATTTCCTTAATGTGCCGGGGAATAACAATGTTCCCATCTCCTTACTATCCTATTTTGAATTTCATCAGTTCTCCAATAATAACTTTCAGTTTACTTTGGTCTCTGAGAAACAAGTCGCTAAGGTTTTACGTTCATTAAACTGTAACGCAATTGGAAGTGACGGAATATCACTTGATATGATTAATTTACTACTACCACAATGTCTTCCAGTAATAACGCATATAGTTAATAGGTCATTGGAGTCAAATGTCTTTCCCAGTGCCTGGCAGCAAGCTCTTGTTAAGCCGATACCTAAAACAAATAATCCTATCAGTATGTCTGATCTTAGGCCCATCAGTATTTTACCCTGTTTGTCTAAAGTCCTTGAAAAAATTGCCTGTATGCAGCTAACGGAGTACCTTGATGCAAATAATATTTTACCTTCTTTTCAATCGGGCTTTAGAAAGAAGAGGAGCACCACTTCCGCTTTGATTGAGGTCGTGGATGATATTCTGACATCTCAAGACAGGGGGGAATGTACCATATTAACTCTATTAGATTTTTCGCGTGCTTTTGATTCAATTAATGTAACTTTATTACTTTCAAAGTTATCGTACTATGGATTAAGTGTGAAAACTGTAAAATGGTTTGATAGTTATTTCCAAAGCCGGTGTCAACAGGTGGAATTACAACAGAGCTCTAATGGGTCAAAAAACGTGTCATTTAGTCGTCCAGTGAATCGAGGTGTACCACAAGGGTCTATTCTAGGTCCTTTGCTTTTTATATTATACAGCGCTGATGTTGTTGATAGTATAAAGCATTGCAAGTATCACATGTATGCTGATCTCCAGGTCTACATTTCTTTCAAACCTTGCGATTCTAGTGAAGCGGTAGCAAAGCTGAACTCAGATTTGGAACGCATATCCAGTTGGTCTGAGTATAACACCTTAATTTTAAATCCCAAGAAAACTAAATACTTAATTCTTGGAACACCTGTGCAGATACGTAAAGTTTGTACAAAAAAACCCCTCATTTACGTAAATGGAGAGCCAATTGATAGGGTGTCTGAAGCCCGCAATCTTGGAGTTTTGATGGATGAGACCCTTAGATTTGAAAAACATATTACAAATATTGCTAGTAATTGCTACTACAGGCTAAAAGTATTATATCGTATTCGCGATTATATTAGTACCACATTACGGATTAATCTCTGTGAAAGTCTAATCCTTTCCAAATTTAATTATGCTGACACTCTCATAGGGCCACGCCTTTTAGAACGAACAAAAAAGGTGATTCAACGGGTTCAGAATGCTTGCACTCGTTACTGTTTTAATGTACCACCTCGCGCGCATGTTACCCCATTTCTCAACAGTGCAGGCATTCTTAAGATGGATTCCCGTAGGCGACTACACCTTGCAACACTTTTGTTTGGCATTGTAAAGAGCAAGGAGCCTTTATACCTTTATAACAAATTGTCATGGGCTAGTAGTCAAGACTTAAGGTACACTTCCAGGTTGGCTCCTGATAGGTTATTATATACTTCCTACTGCACAGCCGCTTTCAGAGGCAGTTTTAAGTACAGTGCTACTAAGTGTTGGAATAATATTCCACCACCTCTGCGTAGCCTCAAATCGGTTAGTACTTTTAGATTAAAATATAAATTATTATTAATGAAAGAACAAAAAGATATATATTCAGGTAAAAATTAAGTATTATTATAAATTCAGATATGAATTCTAATGGCTTTAAAATAAAATACAATTTAGACGCTATTATATTATTATTATTATTATTACTATTTAGCACTGTTTAGGCGCTTTCGGGGTTGGGACGGGGGCGACATCCTACTTCCTTATTTCTCGCTTAAAACTGACTTGTGATATATTGGACATACGCAGTTGGCCGAGCTACACCTCTTAGTAAATGGTCCGAACTGAAAATCAGTGCCGTTTTTACTGCGGCTTTTGCTGAGTTCGGTCCTTTTACGGCTTTGTACCGCAGCACAGATCCCTTTTTTTTTCCTTTAAAATAGTTTACTTAATTGTTGTATTTTATTGATCTTTTGTTTCTATTTTTTCAATTTATTTACATTACTTGTTCTTTTTTTTTCTTTTAGGATATTTATATATTATTATTATTTTTTTTGCTAACGTGTTGCTGTGCTTCAGAAGCCGTAATAAAGTTTTTTCATTTCATTTCATTTTCATTTCATTTCATTTCATTTCATTTCATTTCATTTCATTTCATTTCATTTCATTTCATTTCATTTCATTTCATTTCATTTCATTTCATTTCATTTCATTTCATTTCATTTCATTTAAATACATCGTACTTCCATGTATTTGTGTGATCAATACCAAGTCGGTTAATTTATTCAGTCCCTATTTAAGGGTCCTTCTGTCTTAAATTATTACGTAATTAGCTAACCTAACAACATCTTAAAGTGACCATATCAATATTAAAAATCTTTTATGTTCTAAATAAATAGATTGACTTGGCAATCGCAAAAAAAACAGTCTAATTTAATAATATGTAATATGTATTACTTGTTAGATACATTGCCTTTTCATGCGATGGCCTAGGAATAGGCTATATTATATTATCAAAAAATTAAGGACCCTTAATAAAACTCCAATAATGTAACCCAAGGTGTAAAAATAAAGAAAACCGAAGCAAAGCGAGGGCGGTTACTCGTATTACATATTCATAGTTCGGTTTATTATTCAAAGTAAAGTAATAATCACATAATAAAACTTAATGAATTTCTTTAATTATTGTCGAATTTCAGCAGAGCTGTTTGCATAAATGTGTCCCTGACAAATTCTAATTAGCACATTTGTGCTATTCATTTCATTCTATTATTGACACAATTGGTGCAACGTCTGCACAAAGAACTATATAAATTTCAAATTATTTAAAATATTTCAGTACGTTCAGTAAGTTCGGGCTTCCATATTGCAAGCATTAGTACCTCTGAGAGACATCACATCGACAACAATGACGTCACCTACAGTCTTCTGCATCCTTTTGGTGAGGTTCTTTACCCGACTGCGTCAGAAGGAGGGTTATGTTTTTCGAGTGTTTGTATGTATATTTCTTTGGCATGCTCTGAAGCCTAAACTGCTGGATCAATTTCAGCTGGAGAGGTGACGCTAGATTCGTCTTAATTGTGAGAGTGACACTGGGTATATCAAAATTGAAAAAATATTAAAATGGCCGATTTTTGGCGCCATATTTTTGTCTTCAAAAATTTTTATTTCTCAAAACCTATCGTGTGGGGTATCAAAATAAAGAATTTCATAAATAGCTTGCAAAAATGTATACAACTTGTATGTTTACATGTAATAGAATGAAAAATGCTAAAAAGATAAAAAAAACAACAAAATTTTCAACGTAACAACATTACATTTATGTTTGGAGAAGAGAGATTACAATACTGTTTTATATTGCGAATTTTACCGTCTTATAATCCTAATAAAGAAGTCAATGAATCGTAACTAAAATGTGTAAATAAAAATAATATTTAATAAAACAAAAAACCAACTGCGTATTAAAAACTAAAATATAAAAAAATTACATATTTATATATTTTTTTTCAGCTTTTTGTTTCAGTGAAAACACAAAACCCATCCCGTAAGTTTTAATATTTACTTTTTGTGTGTCTATGGGTATAGAGGATGTGTATTTTGTTATTAAAAATTCTCTCATTTTTCAGCTGTACTGACGCTTCGTAAGTATAATCTAATTCATACAATATTTCCCATTTAGTCAGTTAAATCATCTCTATGTCCTTCATGTTTTATTTCCCTTGTTTCTACTTTTTCTCTATTCGTCAAGTATTGGTCTTGTGTTGGCTTATGCTAAATGAATTAAATATTAATTTTACAGCTGGTCCAATCTTGGGTAAGTATCAAATATTTCAAATAAAATTATTATATTGCCATAAAGTGAAAATTGGTTAGTGAGTGAAAATCAATGGCGGTATTAGTTAAAATAAATTATGTTTTTTTTTACTTAAAATACGTTTATATTTTTATGAATTTTAAATCACCTCTTAGCACAAACATTTGTAGTCAACAGAGACTACTAAATATTATGCCTTCTCGTTTGTTGGTTAATTAGATAAAAATGACTATAATCTAAAATGGCGGAAATTATCATTCCCTCTCACTCGCACGTTATTCCTGTCTTCCTGTCTTCATCGTTTATTTAATGGCGCGACTTATACATAGTTTGTCACCTAAATGTTTTTATGAGTAATAAAAAAAATATTTTCTTTTAAGCGTCTTATCCACAGCAAAGTGGAGTTGGTTCTGCTGGTGCCCCATACGTCGGATCGGGTAAGTTTTTATGAGTTTTTAAGGTTCTGCTGTCTACACAGGGCCACCAATTTATCTGTGAAGTGGCGAAAATTGGAACTAATGCCGCCATGTTTAAAAATCATTCATAAGTACTTTGTGGTCATTCATCTGTCAGTTACTCTCAGTTACTACATAATAATATACAGTGCGACAAGGATCTTTTGGCACGTGGCGAAAATCGGAACTACTGCCGCCATCTTGCTAAGTGTCACTTTTTGACATCTCATTCAGTGCACCCGTCACTGTGGCCGCGTTCCACTTGACGACCACGGTCGTCATGGTCGCGGCGAATACGTCATAGATGACGTCATTTAATTTCCGGGTGGGTCGAAGTGGTCGAAATGCAGTGCTACCAGATATTATTTATTTATTATTGATATAATTATGTTCAATTATGTAAATAATTTTAATGTATACATTTTTGCTACTATAATTAAATTGATAAATAATTATAAAAACCGCGGTCGTGAGCGTGATCATTGTGAACGTCAAGTGGAACGCAGGGTGTACTTCTACGAAGGCGCCCCCCTGTCAATGTCATCCGTGTGCCAAAAGATCCTTGTAGCACTGTATGTATTGGTCCAATGCGTCCGACAGCGCCTCCCTTCAATTCACAGATAAGTTGGTTTCACTGTAAACCCCGATATTTTCTCTATAGATATTTATCTGTTCGTCCGTCAGTCTCTGTACGACTCAGACTCAATAGTGCTTGCAAGCACATAATGTCAATAAAACTATTTCAAAAACAACACTTGAGTGAAATCCATTGCTATGCTCTATATTTAAATAAAATACGCATTAATATACGTAAAACATTTTGATATTTGCAGGATTTGGTGGTAAGCTTAAATTTATTTATACTGCATATTAAATGATACATTTTGCTTCCATGTTATGAAATTTTAAACTTACTCTAATAATTGTTATTTTGTTTTTGCAGGAGCTTTTGGTAAGCTCAGTTTTTTACTTCCCTGTATTGTTATATTTTTACTTCACGATATTAAATTAACTAGCTTTTACCCGCGGCTTTACCCCCGTGTTCAAAGGGAACTAACAATGAGTTGTTAATTATCCATGACACATTCCTGGTGCATAAATAAATAAGCAACGGTTTCAAAATTTAAAAGGTACTAAGAGAAACCAACTGCAAAACTTATGACCCTCTTCAACCTTCCAACAGTTCCAACTATAAAAATAAATTTATATAAATATTAATACACATATATTATATTGAAATATATTATGTATTATACATATTGTGTTAAACAATAGCCTACGTTACTCTTCAGTCTCCTAATCCTAACTACGAGTATCTCCACACAAAAAAATCATACCATAACATCGTTCCGTTACGACGTGAAAGAGGGACAAACAAACAAACACTTTCGCATTTATAATATTAAGTATGGAAGTATGGATTATATATTTAAATATATCTAAGTGAAATATCCATTAATAAATTACATTTTGATTTCGCAGGAGGTCGTGGTAAGCTCAAATTTATTTTGTACTGCGCTCTGATGTTATTTTTAATATTTCACGAAATTAAATTAATGTTATGCTTTTAATATATTTAAATAAAATACCAATTAATAAATGTCATTTTGATTTTGTAGGAGGTTATGGTAAGCACATATTTATTTTTACTGCTAAATAAATTAATCTTATACTTATGCAAATATATCTAAATAAAATACCCATTAATAAATGTCGTTTTGATTTTGTAGGAGGTTATGGTAAGCACATATTTATTTTTACTGCTAAATAAATTAATCTTATACTTATGTAAATATATCTAAATAAAATACCCATTAATAAATGTCATTTTGATTTTGTAGGAGGTTATGGTAAGCACATATTTATTTATATTGCTAAATAAATTAATCTTATATTTAAATATATCTAAATAAAATACCCATTAATAAATGTCATTTTGATTTTGTAGGAGGTTATGGTAAGCACATATTTATTTTTACTGCTAAATAAATTAATCTTATACTTATGCAAATATATCTAAATAAAATACCCATTAATAAATGTCGTTTTGATTTTGTAGGAGGTTATGGTAAGCACATATTTATTTTTACTGCTAAATAAATTAATCTTATACTTATGTAAATATATCTAAATAAAATACCCATTAATAAATGTCATTTTGATTTTGTATGAGGTTATGGTAAGCTCATATTTATTTATGCTGCTAAATAAATTAATCTTATACTTATGTAAATATATCTAAATAAATACCCATTAATAAATGTCATTTTGATTTTGTAGGAGCTTTAGGTAAGCTCATATTTATTTTTACTGCTAAATAAATTAATCGTATACTTAATTAAAATGTCTAAATAAAATACCCATTAAAGTCAAAGTCAAAATATTTTATTCATATAGGTATCACTGATACACTTATGCACGTCATTTTTTGGCTTTTCGGAAGGTGCTTTATCGTGGAGGAGAAGAAAAGCCTAAAGAAACTCCTCAGCACATCTTTTAAAAAAATATTACAAAAAAAGATAATAATACAAAAGTTTTTCTATTCTGAGCGGAACTGGTTGCAGAGCTGGTCATTCCCATGCGTCTTTGTCATTTAAATATTCGTCTACACTATAATATCCCTTGCCTAACAATTGTGTCTTTACACGTTTTTTGAAAGTTTCTATTGGCAAGTCACGTATTAATTTTGGGATTTTATTATAAAAATGTATACCAAAATATTAATAAATATCATTTTGATTTTCTAGGAGGTTATGGTAAGCTCAAATTTATTTATACTGCTTATTAAATGATAGATTTTGCTTCCCTGTTATAAAATTTTCGAGAAGTGAGTAGTACATCTCGGAAAAAGGAGCATAGGACGCCCCCCTAACAGGTGGACTGACGACCTGAAGAAGACAGCGGGTATCCGCTGGATTCAGTAGGCTCAGGACTAAGGCTTCCAAAAATACGGATTTTCCAATTACGTATTTAGATACGCAATTCGCTGCTCTAAATACGTAATTACGTAATTACGTAACTGATTTGTTTTTTTAGGGCGCAATTTTTTTGCGTATAAAATACATTGTATTTTAGGAAGGAATAGAAATAAAAAATCAAACATCTTCAAATGTTCACATTTACCTAATATATTAACAAGAAACTACAGAAGATAATAATTTTAAAATTAAACTCCAGATCTAAAATCAATTACGTACGAATAGGCTCAAAGTTTTATTTATTTAATTTTTGTTCTTGATAATATGATGCCATCAAAAACATAACTTGTAAAAAAATCAAGTCTTGCAACTCAGTTCTTCTACCGTAAAAAGGAGAACCCCAGTTTCCATACAAAATCAGGCCTAAGTAGACAAGACTGGAAATTGGCTGTTAATTAGATTATTGCAAAAAGTTCAATTTCTCCAATTTTCACGCCTGTCAGCAATGGCCAACTAAGGAAATCCTAGAATTAATCACCTTAATTATAGGTTATGATTATGTCATACTCGTGTCACAGTGCTATTTAATATGTATGTGCACTTACGTTGGCGGGTGTCTATTATAATATCTACTACTTCAATGGTTTTCACCCAAAACGAATGTTATAAAAAGGTTGTTCGACGCCCCCGGGGAATAAAATCGTAATCGCGGTTACCGAAAAAACTTTTTTTTTCATTTTTGGCATCTACGAGTCAATATACACCTGCTAAATATTATTTAGATTTTTATCTTTTAATTTCATAAAATTAGAGCCATTTTATTTTTATTCATCGGAAGTCATGTACAAATTATAGCCCATAATAAAGTCGTAAACATATATTACTGAACAACTACTAGTCTCTTTAGATCAGTAAGACGCTTATACCCATCTTATACCATTTTATTCTTCCCTAAATAAAATTGTTACATGTCAATACGTCAAAGATGAGTATTAACTTTGACCGGAAGAAAATTGTAATAGTGTAATACATTTACAATTAATTCATAAAAGTACAATAAAAGTGTATCGTAAGTGATGAAAACTGTCGATAGCATGATAGAGTTTTACGGGAATAAAATTGTTATATACACTTACTGGTTACACAATTCCATATAATAACAGTATTATTGTTTTTTGGTGATAATTAAAAAGATATAATTATATTATTAAATTTTTTTATGGAATGTAATTCCGGAAAAAATAACGCATGTTTTGATGTATAATTCAAAGATACCCAATCATTATTCAAAACAAAACTGGTTTTTTGCTTCTCCTGTAAAATTTACTTTTCTCTATTACCATTTTATTCCCCGGGGACGTCGGTATAATAAAAGCTATTGCATATTTCAAGAGATTTTATTAGTTATCATTATAATATATTAATATTTCGTGTCGTTGTGCAGGAGGCGTTATATTTCGTTAGTACCTTGCCCAATCAAGATACCATAATATACTCATTGTATGGCCACAGCAACTTCCTGATCTTCTAAAGATGTATAGGGTACGTTATCCAGTGTTCAGGACTTATTCTGAACCTTTGTCAGTCACAAAACAGGCGATTAAGGAGTCCATATTCATATAGTATTAGTTTGCAAGAAATTGTAGCGAAACTGCGAAACACATTCACCAAAACACAAGTACGAAAGCGAATACAATAGAAAATTAAAATCACTGTGTGCGTGTCGATGAGTTTCAATAGTAAATAGGACTCCAAATACGCTGAAAATATTTGATAATAAAAATATACAAAACACGCGTAGAAAGATGAAAGATCGATGAGAAATATGACAACACAGTGGTGTTATTTATAAATACTATGGTTACCAAAATGACATTATTAGGGATTACATCATCTTTGTTGTCAATCGATTAATCGATGTCAAAATATTCGAAATGTAATTTAATAAAATTAGTTTAACGATTAAATGGTAATTATAATATATTACATAGTTTTGATTTATATGGAATACGAAAATATGTAAAAAATAAATTAATATTATAATTATAATCAATAAATAATACATAAAATATATTATTATGTTCCATCAATCGATCAATATCAATCGATTCAATCGATTATAAAATCGTATGTAATGAGGTAAATACTGTGAAAACTTTTTTGCATTATTTAGTTCATTTGGCAAGAGCAGCTGAAGCTAAGATTTAAATATGTTTATCTTATAAATAAGACGATTTTTTTGGTATATAGTTTACTCTTGTCTAGTCCGATGTTCTAGCACAGATTACATATGGTTCGAGGCCGAAAATTGGGGTTCTCCTATGTGAGATCCATGTATGATGGCCAAGTCAATCTATTTATTTAGAACATAAAATATTTTTAATATTGATATGGTCACTGTAAGATGTTGTTAGGTTAGCTAATTACGTAATAACTTAAGACAGAAGGACCCTTAAGTAGGGATTGAATAAATTAACCAACATGGATCTCACAAATTTTTACGGTAGAACTGAGTTGCAAGACTTGTTTTTTTTTACAAGTTATGTTTTTGATTGCATCTCATTTCTTTTTGTAGTTAGTCCTACTTTTTTCCCTTCCAGTACCTTCTACTTCTTGAATACTAACTATTTCGGGCAATTTAGTCTACTTAATATTTTGCGGGATTTTGGTAAAACTTCATAAGATATATATAATTTTACTTTTCCTTTCAAGTATTTATTTTTATTTTATATAGTGTAAATATTATGTTGTTAAATTTTATAAACGCAATTAAAATAAGATATCTCCTCCCATTCTTGCTTTTTTATTCCGCTGACCATTTTATAAGTTACCTTTGAACATAATTATATCTAGGTACTTATCTACACCTATTATTCCATTATATTATACATATACACTGATTCATTCACTACAAATGTAACTTTATTATCCTATATATTTATATGGGATTACAAAGTTATTTATGCAGTTAGTGTATCTACACTTGCGAGCTTTATACTGGAATTACCTAAACGGGGATTGTTCAAAACAATTTTAACAATTTTCATGCAATGAAATTGTAGAATGTAGTATATCATTTGAAAGGTAATTGTATTGGCTTTCATCCTCTTTTGATATCATAACCAAATCTTAGTCAGCTTATATCATGGTACGTAAAAACAAAACTCATTAATTTTTAAAATAAAACAAAATATGGTTTGCAAGTCCTGAAACCCTATAAAAAGGGCCATGGGTGAAAAAATTGTCATCAGTCCAATAATTCACGCCACTGGGAACACAGAAAGTAAAAAAATAGAAACCACACCTGCAGAAGCCGCTCAAATCGTCATTCTAATCCAGCATGGGTTGTCTCAGCGTACTATCGCTCATCAGCTTCATCTGAGTCAGTCATGTGTCTCAAAAGTATACCAGAGTTTCAGGGAAACTGGAAACTTAGTGCGAAGACCAGGTTCTGGCCGTCAGCGATACACTTCTGTGAGAAATGACCGTTTTATTGTCTCCACTTCACTCCGGAATCGATGACCGGCGTTGACATCCAGCAGCGGCTCAGACAAGCCCGGCTTCAATTTGCCCGCGATCACTTAGACTGGGGTATAGAGCAATGGAGCCGAGTCTTGTTCTCGGACGAAACTAGAATGTGTCTGCATGGTAGCGACCGTCGAAGAAGAGTTTACAGGAGACCGGGGGAGCGATTTGCACAATGCTGTTCTGCGAAAACCATGGCATACGGGGGTGGGTCCTGTATGATGTGGGCAGGGATTTCTATCGAAGCCAAAACGGAGCTGATATTCGTACCCGGTGGAGGTCGGGGAGGAGGGCTAACCGCAGAAAGATACATCAACAACATTCTGCTAGACTATGTGCTTCCCTACGCTGGTTTTATTGGGCAGGATATGCTGTTAATGCACGATAATGTCCGCTGCTGCGGGTCATTAGAGTCATTAATACAAAATATTGAGGGGGGAAGAAAATAAAATTGGAAATAAAATTTTAAGATCTTTTCGTTTTATTCTATTCGTTTAGATGTCCACAATTTGGACCTGTTGCACTAATTCCTAAAATTTAAGTAGGAAATATAAAATAAATTTTTTTTTTTTTACTAGCATTTGAAATCTAATAAAATTACCTTTCAAATGACATACCACATTTTATAATTTTACAGCATGAAAATTGTTAAAATTGTTTTAAACAATCTTAAACTTCTTTCTTTTAAATTAATAATATCCTATCTATGTACTTGCGTTATTATACGTTTATTTATTATCCGTTGCGTTATTATCCGTAATTACGGATTTGAACTCTTCAATTACGTATTTGTGGGACTCTTAAAATCTGTTCGTAATTACGTATTTGCGTAATTACGTAAGTACGTATTGGAAGCCTTACTCAGGACCGATCAGAGTGGCACTTGTTAGGGGAGGCCTATGTCCAGCAGTGGACCTCCAAAGGCTGATGGATAGATGGGTAGGGTAGCATAGTATGGTGTCTTTAAAGGTGGTAATCCCCTCGGGTTCCTCACCGTCGGTGGCCTGCAGACGTCAGGGTTTGTGTAGGTTTACAATAAATTAAAATCAATACGTGGTTTACTTATTGAAACATTCAAGCGTCATTACGTGTGAAATCGCAGCTTGTTAGTAAATGTTACTACAGTATAGACGATTAGTCCTGCGTGCGTTAGAAGACTATTCTGTATTTTTTAAATATGTGAAATTGTATAGTATATACATATAAATAATAATATCCGGATGACCGAGCTTTGCTCGGTTTAGTGTTGCTTAACAACGCCATTTACTGAAGTAGCTTTATTGCTACTTGCCAATAGATGTCAGGAAGAGTATATTGTAGAAGTTTATCATTGCCTCAAAACACCGATAAAACGACATTTTCTAAAAATGAATCCTAGCTAGATCGATTTATCGCCCCCGAAACCCCCTATATATTAAATTACATGAAAATCGTTGGAGCCGATTCCGAGATTCCAATTATATATATAAATACAAGAATTGCTCGTTTAAAGGTATTAGATAATTGTATAGTCCATTTATTAGGCGAGTCCTAGTTTTTAACTATGTCTTTTTAACGTAATGTGTACTTAATTAAAAAAATGTAACAGACACAAAATTAAAATAAATTATAATTAGATAAATAATTGAATGCCAGAACTATTTTTTTATAATATATTTTGAAGTGAAAATGCCTTTGGCCGCGTTGAGAACATTTGAGATGGGCTGAAAACATACAGCTCACGACCGGTAAGCGACACCTACCTGTAGCGCCATCTCTGAGAGAAGTACATAACTATAGATACTTAATTTACAGCTCGTATTAATATCAAGATTGTAGTTTTAAATTAACGAGGCGTTAGCAGCCATTCACTAAAAATGTAATGAATAAAAAAGACTATTTAGAATACACATGTAACTGTTCAAATTTTCACTCCCGGAGTGTCATTAAATATTTTCTGATTTTAATTAATATTTCAATAAATAATAGTGCCAAGACTGTTTACTGAATGAATTTTACCAAGAAAAAATAACCGACTTCAAAATAACTCAAAAACTGCTTGTCAGATCTAGCTCAAATTTAAATGGGACCTGAAGACAAGCACTAGCTCTTGATTAAAAAAATAATAATCAAAATCGGTTCACCCAGTCGAAAGTTCTGAGGTTACAAACATAAAAAATACAGTCGAACTAAGAAACTCCTCCTTTTTCGAAGTCGGTTAAAAAATTTAAAATAAACTAAATGCACTGTACATGTATATGTGCTTTATTTATACTATAATAAAACTCAACTGTCGGTCTGTTTGTCTGTCCGGGCATCACATGAAAACCCTTGAACGGATTTCGATGAAAATTGGTGAAGTTGTTACTTATATTCCGGCTCATATTTTAGGAAACTTTTTATCCTAGAAAATCAAAAGGTTTCCCTGGGAAATGGGAAAAAAATATATGGTATATTTTTAAAACATCAACCGTATTGCTTCAGATTTGCAACTAAAGTAAAACATAATAAGCAACTAGTGTTCAATAAAATCTACAACCTTTGAATATTTGACTTGATTATGAAGAGCTCGTGGTTTAGTAAACATGAATCACGTACAATAGGGATGTTGACTTATTTTAGGATTCAATTTTATTTTATAGATAGAACCTCAATATTCACGAAAAAAATGTTATAAAAATAATAATCTTCAATTTAAAAACAAAAATTAATAAATAAAAATCATTATCAAATTTCCCACCAAAAACGTCACGTGACGTCACTAAACGATATTCAATACTATCTGTCTACTAAGTTTGTTGAATTTCCCTATAAAATTGTTCCAATGACGTCATATTCTCAAAATGGCGTTTGAGGTCACGTGACAGTGAGTACAATTTTTAACATTTTAAATGAATGATATTTAATTGATTGTGATTGATTTCAATAAAATAATCATATTTTAGGCCTTTAAATGTTACCACTAATATTTTAGACATAAATTTATATTAATTTATAATTAGTGTCAACATCCCTATTTAGTTGGGACCGTTCACTCCGAACGGAACAATGGTGCTTCTCGAAGCGAAGCACGGGCGGGTTGATAACAATATTGCGACTTTCTAATTTTTAACAAAATGTAAATAACTTTATTTTCTTTTTTCAGGTTCATTGAGGATAAACGGGGGAAATACGGATTTACCAACATTAGAGGGAAATACGGATTTACCAACATTAGGGGTAAATCAAGTTTGAAAGTAAGTGTAGAGTTAGTTTCCTCAAGATATTTTCCTTCACCGAAACAAGTACTTAATTAACTCGTATATTATGTGCGTTAATACCTTGCCCGCGGCTTCGCCCGCGGTACAGTGATTTTGAAAAGAAATTTTTGATTAATTAATTTAGATTTATAGAAACACATAAAAATAAAGTGCACCTATATGTAGGATACATATTATTAGATATTAGATGATGCCCGTGCCAGGCTATCTCCATTTCAAATTCCAGCCAAATCGGTTTAGTAATTTTGGCGTGATTAAGGAACAAATGGAATTTCAAATTTCGTCAAACATGGTACATATTAGAATAATGTGGTGCTAACAATAATATTTCAGAGGTTAGCATATTTGGCTGAATGCAGCATGCAATGTCAAATTTACATTTAGTTATTCAATTATTATTATCAAAATTACATAATGTCGAATTAACAATTTATTTATTAGATTATTTATCATTTTCATAGTTGCCTAATATCAGATTTACATATATTTTTATTTTATTTATTAACTTATTATCTTAATTACATAAAATTTAATTATATTTGCGTGAAAAGTTCAAGGTAATAGGTATACTTACAGTAGCTTCCCAGTATATCTTTAATAATGTAGTTTTTATAAGGAAGAATATAAACGCGTATAAACAAAATTTTGATATTAATAATCGCCAAACAAAAAGAATGTATCAATTAATTACGCCTTCGTTCCGCCTAAGCAAAGTGCAACGATCTTTCATAGGGCTTGGTGTACATTTCTATAATAAAATCCCAAAATGAATACGTGACTTGCCAATAGAATCTTTCAAAAAACCTGTAAAAACACAATTGTTAGGCAAGGGATATTATAGTGTAGACGAGTATTTAGATGACAAAGACGCATGGAAATGACCAGCTCTGCAACCAGTTCCACTCAGAATAGTAAACTTTTGTATGATAATATCTTTTTTGTAATATTTTTTTTAAAAGATGTGCTGAGGAGTTTCTTTAGGCTTTTCTTCTCCTCCCTGACAAAGCACCTTCCGAAAAGCCAAAAAATGACGTGCATAACATAAGTGTATCAATGATACCTATATGAATAAAATATTTTGACTTTGACTTTGACTATATTACCAATGATGTTTAAATAAATATAGATACGTTATGCCCTTACAAATCAACCGAAAAATCTGTTCCGATGTCCGCAAGGCACGCTTTATTGCTTTATCGCACGTCTTTATCGCTCTCGCGTCAAAACTACATCGCTATCTCTTTCTTCACCTAACTAAGAATGGGAACTAATTGGGAACTTTTTGAGTCACACAACGCGCGCGCTTATGACATATCTGCCTCTTTTTAATATATAATATCATTGTATATTACACAATGACTATTTAAGAATTTTTCAATGTTATAAAAATTAAAGTGTAGCAAAAAAAAATCAGCCTACTTTTAAAACATTTGTCAGATAGTATATCTTTTATGGTATCAGGTATCTTATTAAATACCTATTTTTATACACATTCCATACGCATATTTTAGAAGCAAGGACGTACCTACATGGCGTGCGTGGACTGCTATCATAGACGAGTCTATTGGGTTTTCTGGAAATTCGCGAATAAAGTTCTTCCGCCGTTTTAAATAAATTTTGTTAGCCCTTACAATAAAACTTATCTCTAAAATGTACATGGATGTAAAAGTCAATATATATGAAGTTTTTTAAATGATGGCCTACAAAACTCATAATTATGGTGGTACTGTGATACTGTATTTCTCTGTTCACAGCCGATACCGCACCGGTACTGCACCGATACCGCACGTGAGTCGTCCGTGTCACGTCACGTCTACTCGTCCTACGTCATAAAAACGGTTTTGTTAAAATAAAAGCTTTCAAGTTTTGTTTGTGTTTGACTCTATCGATATTAGTCACCGTTCTAAATCCATGGACAAGGAATTTCAACTCATTGACTCCCACAGGATTAGTGCGCTCATCTGTTTTTTGCTAAAAACCAAATTTTTATTCATACCTATTTATAATTAGGAGAATATATAATTACCAGGTTGCCGGCCGCTAGTATTTTTAATTAAATTAGCAGCCGGATATCTTTAAAATAGGCTGTTATTATGTAATTTGTTAGATTATCCTCACAATATTTCAAGAGAAATTATTTTGGAATATTTTGTAACTCCTCTTTTGTAGTTATTCCTTGTATGTGTAAGTATTATGTAATTCTTATTTAAGTAGTTTATCTTATTTATAATATTGTATGTGCACCCTACCCTTTTCACACTTATGTCTTTGTCCTCTGCCTAAAGGTTGTCTGGAAGAGATCGCTCTATAGCGATAAGACCGCCTTTTGTACTACATGCTATTTATATTATGTTCTAATGTAGGTTACTACTATTTGGTGTGTACAATAAAGAGTATTCTATTCTATTCTATTCTTTTGATGGTTGTGGATAGTACATGGTGATAATAATAAATAATCGTCCACTACGGTCAAAAGTTGACATTAGAATGAAGTTTATAAAACAAAACACGTGTCTAAAAGTAAAAGATTGGTCTATGAAGAACACAGAGCAGAAAAACAGAAACGGAGTATTATTGCCGAATAACATACGATGTCTTGTCTGTGGACCATCAAACTGTGGCAAGACCAATGATGTTTAAATAAATATAGATACGTTATGCCCTTACAAATCAACCGAAAAATCTGTTCCGATGTCCGCAAGGCACGCTTTATTGCTTTATCGCACGTCTTTATCGCTCTCGCGTCAAAACTACATCGCTATCTCTTTCTTCACCTGAATAAGAGTTCCCAATTGGTAACTTTTTGAGTCACACAACGCGCGCGCTTATGACATATCTGCTTCTTTTTAATATATAATATCATTGGACAAGACCAATAGATCCAAACGGTATAAAGTTTTGCAATGTGTTCCTTTATTCAAAATCCCTGCAACAACCGAAATATTAATTTTTAAGTGAAATACTCAAAAGAGTGGAATAGGAGAATGCACATATCCAGTACTTTCAAAAAAATAATTGTGTCACAATGATTTTTGGACAAAAAATTAAATTAAAATATTTCAAGTATTTTACCCTATTTCCTCAAAAATCCTTCTTGGGCTTAATTTTCTGATATTAATAAGTAACTTTACTTCCGTTTTGCAAAAAAAAGCCATTGGACCATTTACTATTAACATTGACTAAAGTTAGTATGTGTAATTTATTAAGATAACATAATCAAATAAAGGTATTTTTATCAAGACACAAAAATATTAAAGTCAGTACATTTCTCCATACTAAATGGGCATTCTCCTTTAACATTCTTTGCATGTAACGACAAAAGCCAAGTGATTTGTCCAGAATAAGCGCAGGAGAACCGTGTGGTTATTTATTTATTTATTATTATTTATTTATTAAACTTTACACATATAAAGATACCATATTAATATTAGTGCGTCTACATCACTGTTAAAAAATACAAAGTTTATCTTAGAGTGATAAAAACAAAATATTATCATCAACGCGGTGTAGCTTGCCAACACTCGGTACACCGGATCCCAGCACTCTCGCACAAAACAGGCTGCTCCAAAACTGGTTATATGCTCTAAAACTGGTTACAAAAAACAGGTTATATTCGATGATGTGGCGATGGAAGATCAAGACACTATACGACAATACTTTTCCATAGGACTTCACAGAGGACTCGATTGTTTTTATCTCTGTCAAACCTAACTATAGCAAAATACCAAAACAGTTGGTACGGGATACTATTCAAACAGGATGACTTAAATGATCGTGTAAACATCGACATGTCATGGGAAATGATCCAAAACCTTTGTCGTCATTGTTGGAAGGAGAAGTATTCGTTTTTAGTTATTGACAAGGAAAAAAATATTAATATGGGCAGTTATCGTAAAGGATTTGATAATTATAAGAAAGAAAAACCTAATTACACGCTTTAATTAGCTTTAAACGGTCAGATTTCTTTCAAACTTCGTAGACTTTTCGAGGACCGATGACAATTCAATATTTAAAGAAAAAAAAGAAAGAAAGAAAGAGAGAAAAACCTAATTACAAGCTTTGATTAGCTTTAAACGGTAAGACATATTAATTTAATGCAATTATATGAATATAATAGGTACATACATCAAACCATATCTTATTAAACAAAAAACAAACACAAAACAAAATAGTAAATTACTAATAAAAAGAATTTTATCCAAACACCGATTACATCAATGATATTAAATATTAAAAAGAGGCAGATATGTCATAAGCGCGCGCGTTGTGTGACTCAAAAAGTTCCCAATTGGGAACTCTTATTCAGGTGAAGAAAGAAATAGCGATGTAGTTTTGACGCGAGAGCGATAAAGACATGCGATAAAGCGATAAAGCGTGCCTTGCGGATATCGGAACAGATTTTTCGGTTGATTTGTAAGGGCATAACGTATCTATATTTATTTTAACATCATTAGATTACATCTACTGGGATGATCCAAATGAACTGGTTACAGGTATCATTTATTGATGGCTTCTCAGAATGCGGGAAATACTAATTATAAAAATGAAATCACCTCTATTAAAGAGGAACCTATTGAAGCTGGAATCATCATAAAATAGTAAAATGTAATAAAAGTCGCTTACACCATGTTAATCAATCACAATAAGAATGCACGTATACAAGTTTGGACAGTACCTTCAAAGAGAAAATCATCGTGCAGTTGGTGGCGGTGATGATAATATAAAAATTGAAAAAAATACTACTCGATAAATATCTGTGAACCTGCCTCAATGACGTCATGCAAACTGGAGAGATAGCAAAGAAAATCGAGATGTAAAGAGTAAAAATATTATTTTGATTTGTGTGATAATTACATATTGTTACTTTCGGCTTCATTTTCACTCTGAGTAGAGTGAAGATAAAGCCGAAAGTAACTCGGATAACAAAGATGTAGAAAATAAAGTATAGCAAGACCGACATAGCAATACATTTTGTGTAAAAAACCATTACAAATGGGCCAAAGTACCACCAGCTAAATGTTATGTGCATCACCCTTGTGATTTTAGGTGTTTCAGTATTTTCATAGATGATACTTGTTTCATAATTTATATGTATACGGATAAGGCTATTAAGAAAAACAGTCAGATTTATTTTTTATATGTATTATTTCTACATAATTCAATTCTTGTTTCTTTTTGTGTTTGATGCTAGAAACGTTACTTTTTATGTTTGAATTTGTAAATAAAGACTTTTATTACATAGATAGAATGTCTTTTATTCATTTAGAATCAAGAACAGCTCACTTTTCCCAAACAGATGCCCGATACAGGGGTTTTCCTGAAAGGAGACCTAGGTGTGCGCGCGTGTAGATATGTGATTATAAATAGCGTGTGTTGTTAAGAGTTAAAACATTGGCTATGGCTAATGTTTAGGTTAAACGGAAACTATAGTTGGATTAAACACCTATCAGAAGTTCTTCACGCCATTATTGTTTTTTCTGACGCGGTTTGAGGGTGTTTGCAAAATCTACGGTTGGCGGGCGGTGGTCCGTGCGCGGGCGCAAGACGTCACTCCAGTCAGAAAACGGGCCCTGTCTAGTTCGGTACTCGGCTCGGTTTCGGTTGTGAATCTACTTATAATATCAGTTTACGGCTTCAATAGAAGAGTTCTACAGATAATTCGGTGCAGTGAAGGAGTACAGAAGAAGCATCACGTTCCGATCGGCAACGTCGGCTCCAGCCTCCAGCCAAGGTGAGTGGACCCTTTTTACTGTGTTGGGGAGGCAATATTTGCGTTGAACAGTTAAATAGAAAAACTAGGATCAGACCAACTCAACCACTGACTATCGAAGGCATCATCACCCAAACAGAAGTAATGAAAAAATATAATACCAAAATACATCGCACTATCGGCATGGCACCGGCGAATGTGAAACCCCCAATGCTGATAAATTGTTAGCTGGAGTATAATAAAATAAATAAAAAATAAAAATAAAAAAGCCTTTTATTCCATGTACAATATTACAATATTTAAAAAAACAGTTTAATCAAAAATAATAATATAATATTAGGATTTAAGTAACTTAATTCTTTGTTATTAAAATCAATCAATTTAAACTTATCTAAGAAATTAATATTTTAACTTTTAATTAACATAAATGGTATTTAAATTAAATTATTCATAGAATCATTAAATCAGTAAATCATTAATTTTATAAAATTATTTATTATTATATAATATTATATTTAAATTTGCCATATATGTATTTATAAATTTTATTTTAATAATTTATCATTACATGGACCCCTCTCAGGTAAAGGCCTCTGTCTGTCCTGAGCAATTGCCATCCACTGAGGACCGGCTACCCTTTTGATATCCTCTTCCCAGCGCGTTTTCGGTCTGCCTGCGCGACGTTTGCCAGTTGGACCATTCCAGGCAGTTACTCTACTTGTCCATCTATTATCTTGCAGACGAGCTACATGACCAGCCCATCTGAATTTTAGTTTTTGAGCGTACTTCAGAGCATCTATCGCTTTAGTATTGTTTCTAATTTTCGAGTGTCGAATTTTTTGTATTTTTTTGATTTTTAACATACTCCTCTCCATACTTCTTTGGCAGGTTATTATTTTATTTTTTATCTTACTGGTAAATTTCCACGTTTGGCAGGCATAAGTAAGAGAGGGGAGGATGCATGTATCCATCATTTTTTTCTTCAAAACCACATTAATATTTAAGTGTGAAAGGAATAAAGTAAATTTCGACGACGTAAATAGTGCTCTTTCGCATGTGTCGCGTTGGTTCACGATCAATAATTTACTTTTAAATGCAAAAAAAACTAAATGTATAGAGTTTGTGCTACCTAATGTTAAAAAAGTCAGCAAATCTCTTAAACTAAATAATGAAACATTGCATATGGAGGAATCAACGGTCTTTTTAGGGGTGACCTTAGATAGTAAACTTCAATGGGGCCCACATATAACAAATCTCGCGACAAAACTTGGTAGGGCTGCTTATGCTGTTAGGAGAATAAGGCAGTAGTTATACTGACGTCGAAACTGCTAGGATAGTTTATTTTGCTTATTTCCACAGTGTTATGTCATATGCAATCTTGCTGTGGGGCAAGGCAGCCAATATAGAACAAATTTTCATTCTCCAAAAAAGGGCTGTTAGGGCTATCTATAAACTTAAGTCTCGGGAATCTTTGCGTGAAAAGTTCAAGGTAATAGGTATACTTACAGTAGCTTCCCAGTATATCTTCAATAATGTAGTTTTTATAAGGAAGAATATAAACGCGTATAAACAAAATTTTGATATTAATAATCGCCAAACAAAAAGAATGTATCAATTAGTTACGCCTTCGTTCCGCCTAAGTAAAGTGCAACGATCTTTCATTGGGCTTGGTGTACATTTCTATAATAAAATCCCAAAAATAATACGTGACTTGCCAATTGAATCTTTCAAAAAACGTGTAAAAACACAATTGTTAGGCAAGGGATATTATAGTGTAAACGAGTATTTAAATGACAAAGACGCATGGAAATGATTAGCTCTGCAACCAGTTCCACTCAGAATAGTAAATTTTTGTATGATAATATCTTTTTTGTAATATTTTTTTTTAAAAGATGTGCTGAGGAGTTTCTTTAGGCTTTTCTTCTCCTCCATGACAAAGCACCTTCCGAAAAGCCAAAAAATGACGTGCATAAGTGTATCAATGATACCTATATGAATAAAATATTTTGACTTTGACTTTGACTTTGACACAGGCATTTCGCTCTTAAACACCTCCTTCAGTCCCCAGTATTTGTTCCATGTGTTTTTAATTCTTCTGTCTACTTCTAGTTCGTTATTATTTCTGTCAAAACCTACTTGTTTGCCAAGGTAAATATATTGATGAACATATTCCAGGGGTTCGTTTTCGATTATAATTGGCATTTGTGTACTGTTTGTCATGGTTTTTGTTTTGGAAAGATTTAATTGTAATCCGACCTCCTTGCTGGCATTATTGAGAGAATTTATCATGTAATTAAGCTCTTTATAATTTTCCGCGAATTAAAGGAGTATTCATATATACAACCATATAAAGATAAAAGGACGAGGCAAGTTCAAGGTTGGGGAATATGTGCGTATCAATAAACATAAATCAACTTTTGCCAAAGGCTACATTGGTAATTGGAGCACAGAAATTTTTTAAATAGCAAAAGTGCAAAACACAAATCCACCCATATACTTGCTTTAGGATGACCGGAGTGAACCCATCTTAGGGTGATTCTATGAAGAAAAAATGCAAAAAGATAAATACCACAATATTTATTTAGTGGAAAAAGTGCAGGGAATAAAGTTTATATAAATTGGCTCGGTATGAACGAGAAGAGTTGGATAGATAAAAATAATATTTTATAATTATTGTCTGCTTGTTTTGCTATCGCTTTGCCCCTAAATATCAAACTACAATTTATTCATTGTATTTTAAACATTATTGTCTCATAAATAAAGATGTTTTTACACGAACCCCGCTATGTGTGTTTTTCCCTCACCAACCTATAAAAGCATGAGTTGTATACGAGTAGCTACTTTTGTGAGTCGACATCGTAGAGACGTGAGTGACTAACCCAAATAAAAAACAAAATGTTCTATCAATGTCCGTTTTGTGGAATAAGTGTTGCATCCAATCAACTTGTGGCACATTCAACATCGAAACGTCATATGAGTTTATGTAATCAAGATTATGGAGATTATTTAATGCACGTGATTGAATCATTATTTAAAAGCCGAATAATTACATATCGTGTTAACGGCTGTCAACACTTGAATCTGAATAAGTATTTCAGGAAAGTGAAAGGTAAAATAATTAAAGTTCTCCAAACTGAACTAGAAAATCATGAGAGAATTAAAATCAACTGTGAATTTTTCTGCACTTTTATCATCACCACTGCCACTAGCGATGAAGTTATTCGTGACTTGAAGTCGTTCAACACAAAGAACGTTTGTCTGGAACAATCATCGAATTTAATAGACTTTTATGACAACATGATTTCCTCAATAACATGCAAGATGGAAGAATTTCAAGAGCGTGATAGTGGTTGGGCTTTGGAGAAAATTGAATTCCTGCGTGTGAATTTAAATAAATGCACAGAGTTGAGAGGAGGTTCATCATACATACCTCTACCTCATTGGATAAAAGTAAAACGTGCTTGTGTCAATGTGAAAAATAATGATGAAGCTTGCTTTTTCTGGGCCGTGTTATCAGCTTTGTATCCTGCGCCTGTTAATAAACGTTTGGACCGTGTGACGTCATACCCACACTATGAAAGTGTATTCAAGACTCACGACATCAAGCAACCGGTGACCATTAAGGACATTAAGCGATTTGAAACTTTAAATAATATAAGTGTTAACATTTACGGTGTTAAATCTAAGCAAATCATTCACCCATTGTATATATCAACAAAGGTAGGTAGCAAACATGTTAACTTATTATATCATGAACAAAGTGGTAAAGCTCACTATTCTTGGATTAAAAATTTATCCCGTTTAATTAGCTCGCAGATTAGCAAACATTCTCACAAATTGTTTTTCTGCGATAAATGCTTACAATCATTTGCAAGTGAAGCTAAACATCAATTGCACACTAGAGTGGGATGTGAGAATAAAATAATAAAGTTACCAACAGAAGAGCAAAAGCATTTAAAGTTTAAAAACTATAATTGCAAGTTAAGTGTGCCGTTTGTTGTTTATGCTGATTTTGAATCAATTCTAGAACCTTTAACAGAAAACCAATATACGCATAAACACATTCCATGTAGTTTTGCCTACTATATACATTGCAACTACAATGAATCACTATCTAAGTTTGTAACATACCGTGGTGAAGACTGTGTGGAGAAATTTGTTAACTATTTACAAAACGATGTTATTGTAATCTCCGAAATCTTATCAAAAATAATTCCGATACACAGCACTGAAAGTGTAAACAATATAAGACATATTAAGGAACAAAATGAAGTTTGTCACATTTGTGAAGAGTCTTTCTCACCCACAGACATTAAAGTCATTGATCATTGTCATCTGACGGGTAAAATTAGAGGCTTAGCACACCAATCTTGCAATGTGAATTATACGTTGCCCAATTATGTACCAATACTATTCCATAATCTATCCAGTTATGATAGCCATTTATTCATTAAGGAATTGGCTAAAGACGGGGGTAATATAGAGTGTATACCTCAAAATAAAGAAAAGTACATTTCATTCACTAAAACCTTAAAACATAAGAATATTAATATTCGATTTATAGACTCGTTTAAGTTCATGTCGTCGAGTTTAGACAAACTTGCGAAAAATCTGTCACCTGATCAATATCAAATATTACATCGCTTTTATCCCAATACCGATGAAATTGCTCTGTTATTACGAAAAGGTGTTTTCCCCTATGAATATGTAGATTGTTGGAGTAAATTAGACGAAACTCATTTACCCGATAAGGAAATGTTTTATAGTCGATTGACTGAAACTCAAATATCTGAAAGCGATTATATTCACGCTCAAAATGTATGGAAGACATTCAACGTATCAACCCTGGGTGAATACTCAGATTTATATTTGAAAACTGACGTTCTCTTACTGGCCGAAATATTTGAAAACTTTCGTAAAGTCTGTTTAGCATCATACAAACTAGATCCATGTAGATATTTAACAGCCCCTTCATTATCGTGGGACGCCATGTTGAAACATACAAAAGTTCAAATGGAACTGCTTGTAGATTATGAGATGATACAGTTCATAAATAGTGGTATAAGAGGTGGCATTAGTCAAGTGTCAAAAAGGTATGCGAAAGCGAATAACAAGTTTTGCGAATCATTTCAACCCAACGCGGAGAGCTCCTATATCGTTTATCTAGATGTTAATAATCTGTACGGCCACGCTATGACTCAATACTTGCCTATAAATAACTTTCAATGGCTATCACAAACGGATATTGATTCATTTAATATTCTTACACATGAACCCGACTCGGAAGTGGGATATATTTTGGAGGTGGACTTGGAGTATCCAAGCAATTTGCACGATTTGCACAATGATTTTCCTTTCTGTGCGGAAACAAAATCTCCACCCAAAGGTCAAAATAAAAAACTTTTACTCACTTTAGACGATAAAAATCACTATATAATCCACTATATGAACTTAAAACAGAGTGTACAAAACGGATTAATATGTAAAAAAATTCACAGAATACTCTCTTTCAATCAATCCCCCTGGTTAAGAAGTTACATAGAATTAAACACGTTAAAAAGAATGTCAGCCACCAATTCATTTGAAAAAGACTTTTTCAAGCTTATGAATAATTCCATTTTCGGAAAAACAATAGAAAATGTCGGCAAAAGAGTAGATGTAAGACTCTGTAACAGTTGGGAAGATGTAAAAACTAAAACAAAACCAAAGTATGGTGTTGGAAGACTTGTGGCTCTACCAAATTTTCACAGTTGTAAAATATTTTCTGAAGATTTAGTTGCCGTTCAAATGAATAAGACTGAAATATTTTATAATAAACCAATCTATGTGGGATTCTGTGTCTTAGAATTATCAAAATATACCATGTACGATTTTCATTACTCATACATGATACCAAAATACAATAATAATGTTCAATTACTGTACACTGATACAGATTCATTCATATACGAAATTAAAACCAACAACTTCTATGAGGATATTAAACCCGATGTGGAATTAAAATTTGATACTTCAGATTTTCCAATTAACAATCAATATAACTTACCTCTCACAAATAAAAAGGTTCTGGGTCTAATGAAGGACGAATGTTGTGGGAAAATAATCAAAGAATTTGTTGGTCTACGCTCTAAAATGTATGCATATACTCTACAAGGTGATGATAATTTTGATTGTAAAAACATCAGTACTGTTAAGAAAAACAAAGGAACTTCCGCTCCAATTGTACGAAAATTACTCTTTGAAGACTACAAAAAATGCTTAGATCAAGAAACTGTGTACTATGACAACATGTGTACTTTTACAAGTGATAAACATACGCTTTATACTCAAGTTAAAAGAAAAAAAGTTCTATCAGCGAATGATGATAAGCGATGTATAATAAAACATGCTGGATATATTAATACCTATGCTTGGGGCCACAATAAAGTACAACTATAAAAGATAATTTGTTTTTTATTAACACTCCCCTCAACCTAATTGCTAATTATTATTTAAAATAGCAACTTTAACGAGCGATGACAACATTCCACCGCCTAATCGCCACCCACGCGCGCCCCTCTGGCATTCAAGGCTAAAACAATCGTGGGAAAAAAATAAAAAGGCGTGCCTAGCCGCATCAACGCAACTAATGATATTATATATTAAAAAGATTTATTTAAACATCATTGGATGACATCGCAGCGGGCTATGGAGAGGGCTATGCTCGGTATTTCTCTACGTCATCAGAAATGAGGAGATCCGTAGACGAACAAGGGTAACCGACATAGTTCAAAGAATTAGCCGGCTGAAGTGGCAATGGGCTGCCCACATAGTGCGAAGGACCGATAACCGTTGGGGAAGAAAGATCCTCGAATGGCGCCCGCGTCTCGGAAAACGGAGTACAGGACGCCCCCCGACCAGGTGGATCGACGACCTGAAGAAGACAGCGGGCATCCGCTGGATTCAGAAGGCTCAGGACCGGTCAGAGTGGTGCAAGTTAGGGGAGGCCTATGTCCATCAGTGGACCTCCAAGGGCTGATGGATGGATGGATGGATGGATGGAAATAATTAGTGAAATGGTCATAATAATAAGGGATGCACAGTTAGCGACGTAACATCGCCATGTTGCCACCAATAACAGCCACATATTAAAGACTAACTGACCCGGCGAACTTCGTACCGCCTAAGAATGTAACAAATCAGTGTAATTAACCCTCTTATGGGTTGAATTTTGGAAAAGGCTGAAATACATAGCTCATTATTCTTGCCTTACTCAATTCATACCAAATTTCATGCAAATATGTCCAAGGAATAAAAAGAAAATGTGTGCAATTCACACGTGGTAGAAGTGAAACTTTCCAAAATTTTGGTTTCAAAATAATGAGATGAAAAAGCAATAAATCGAATCTTAAAGCAATAAATCGAAGCGCCATCTATGAATACAACTTAGCACTTTTTAAAAATCTATCTAGCAATAAAACGAATGTTCTATCTTATTCCTCGCGCCATCTATGAATACAACTTAGCATTTTTACTGTCTGTATAATCGGTTGGTAAATCGACAGAATGAAAGAATGAATTTCTTATTTTTTGTTGATAAATTCTTTGAAAATATTTAAAAGAGCATATGAAAGTATTTAAAAACAGTATAAAAATAAAACTAAAAAAAAATAAAACTAAAAAAAAATAAAACTAAAAAAAACAAATACTTCGAGACGCGAACCTGCGCATCAGATATTGTGTAATTCTACGTCCTGACCATTAGGCTACGTAGAAATTAAGTTGAAAGTCGAAATTAGCGGTTATATTATCTTACCTGTCGTTGCATCCGGTTTCAAATCACTAACGATTCTAAAGAAGTTTCACTTCAAAAAGTTTCATATAAAATTTTATTCCCTTATTTCACCCCTTTGGGGTTTGAATTTAGAAAAATCCTTCCTTATAGGATACTCCTTCCTTCCTTATAGGATATTCCTTATAGGATTAAGAGAAGTAATACAGGAACAAAATATAAAAAGTACCCAAAATAATTATAGAGCTATGCGTAGGATTCTTCATTACTTCAGTTAGTTTGCGTTAGATGGCGTTAGGCGTCACTTACTCGACTGATATCTCTATTCCCCTATGTATAAGTTACTCAGCTCTATGGGTCTACAACAGCTGTGTTCGAATTTCTACTAATCAGACACTAGCGCCATTCATTACGGGTGGCATAACTCAGCAAACTTCGCTCTGTCTACAACAAACAGCTATGTTCATATCGCTCTATTAGTCCGACACTAGCGCCATTTGAATGGCCATTATTGGAACCTCTATTTTCAGTTGGACACTTTTTCAACTTTATATGAGATAGCCCTCCTTCTACTCTATCCTCCATGGGCGAAGGTTACACGTACAAGCAATGATGTTTAAATAAATATAGATACGTTATGCCTTTACAAATCAACCGAAAAATCTGTTCCGATGTCCGCAAGGCACGCTTTATTGCTTTATCGCACGTCTTTATCGCTCTCGCGTCAAAACTACATCGCTATCTCTTTCTTCACCTGAATAAGAGTTCCCAATTGGGAACTTTTTGAGTCACACAACTCGCGCGCTTATGACATATCTGCCTCTTTTTAATATATAATATCATTGCGTACAAGCATGATTGTAAGTCGACAATCATTATGAAATTTTTTAATCATGATTGCACGCGTAGTCTAGAATCTAACTCCCACTATTTTGTGTATTGATAAAAAAAGGAAAAATATAACAAAAAAAATGTTTTTACAATGAAATATTTATTAACCGAAATATATTTTTAAACAAACAAATAACAAAACGAAAAATAATTTAAACAAACAATTTTTAACAATTATTCAATTCTTCTTTGTATTCCTGTGAACAAATAAATACTGTTAAAAATAATTTTCGTTATTGAAGTAAAACTTCTTCAGGCGCGACTTATAACGCAGATTATTTTTCGGACGGAAGTATTCTGACATAAATAAGGCTCTATAGTCTGTTGAATGTCAAATGACAACAAGACCATAAAAAAACCTGAAGTATAGATACATATTTCTATTGATATTACATTGTCACCAACGTCAAATAAGTTTTACTTCAATCGCGCGTAAAGATTACACTGACAAGAGTTGACGAGCTGACGAGCAACCTGAGTTTTTTATGGAAATAGCCGGCAAACGAGCTGACGATCCACCTGATGGTAAGTGGCTATCGTCGCCCATGTACCAGGACATCAGGAACACCAAAGGCATCACTGATGCGTTGTCAGCCAAGAAAGAAATAAGAAAAAGAAAAAAAGAGTTGGTCATTGGCCACGGACAGCAGAAATATTTTAATGACGCTGTAGCCTAGTTAGTAGAGGCCCTGTGAAGCGAGGGGTTCCGGGTTCGATTCCCGGTGGGTAGATATTTATGTGACAGATAAATATTAGTACTCGGGTGAAGGGTGTTATTGTGATGTGTTATATGTCGTCCATGCCACTCGCGACTTAGAAACTTACTGCGGGGGTGTCAGTGTGTTTATTTATTTATTTAGCTATAATCGAAGTGTTGATGGCCAGGAAAGAAGAGAAGCAAGAACGAAAGTATTTATTTATTTATTTATTTATTTAATAGGTAATCCAACAGCGTTTACAAAGTCAATTATTGCCAATCTAATTACTCAAATACTATGGCCAAAAACGGATTACACAAAAAGTAATAGTTAAAAAAATATATATATACGAACAGTTATGCTTAAAAGTAACTTGTGTGTGTGTGTGTGTGTGTGTGTGGTGTGTGGTGTGTGTGTATTAAAAGAAATACAATATTTAAATCGCCATTTTCACTTGAACTCTACGGTCTATAACAGAAGAGCATTGATGTAGTTATACTTAGAATTTGTTTATAGTATGAATAAATAGTAACTGTTTCAGTCAAAATATTATCAACTTACGTGTAATAACGATGTTCATCTTATTCTTGAATTAACCAAAGATGATACTTCCTGTAAAAAGGAATTTAAAAGATTAGTACAAAAAATATGGTATTTTAAATAGATCCTATGCTATATTGACATACTGTAAAAAAATTACGCAACTGTAATATTATGTATTATAATCAGTTTAGCGTTTAGAGCAGAAAGATAAGCTCAAAGTTATACAAAAATTAAGCTAAATGTTTGTTTATCTAAGTATCTCATTAACTGTGTAACAAAGTGTAACAAAGGTTACGCAATAAATATTTTTTCATTTTTTTTCATTTTTTTTAACTTGTTAAGAAGATCTTTTTAAAGAGATTTATTTAAAAGTTCTGCTTACCAAGTCCCTTTGTGACTTCTGTAAATAAATAACAAAAAATATTATTATATATTTAACTTATATACACACTATGGAGTATAGAGGTAAAAGGAGGGTCATTTTTGTGTATGAGAAGTGTAAATAAAAACGCGTCAAATTACGAATGGCGCTGCGGTGCTGTCTACAACCGCTATGTTCATTATCGCTATTTCTCAGACACTAGCGCCATTCTGGAATGGCCATTATTGGAACCTCTATTTTCAGTACACAGCTGGATACTTTCAACTTTCCCCTCGTATCAGATGGCTTTCCTTCTACCTCTCTACTCCATGATACACACGAAAATTATAATTGTAATTTTTAATAACTAATTAATTATTGTTCTTATTATAAAAATAAACTATTTAATACTCACTACCGACGACTCTGCCGACCACTAAACAGGAAAGTAAATAATTTAAATATAGTGTTATAAGTAGATAAATAAATAATGAATTAATTACAATGTGAACTGAAGTATGTTTTACTAATAAGCAGTATGTTTTATTAAAAAAAAACACAGATGAGAAAGTAAAATTCACTTAAATTAATTTTGAAGACAATCTATATTATTAAGTAGTCTGTGAATTGTCATACAGCTAGCGCCATCTGTATTTTACGTAATGACTCTAACAAAGATGCTTAATTTGATTTTTGTCCTTCGAATGATGAAAGGTTTTTAATATTATTAGAATTATAAATGTTAAGATAATACTAATATTTATAATTCTAATATAAAAAATTTTCAGAGTCGGTACGTAAATGCGAGTTGGCTTGTATGGGACCGAAGCAGAGCCATCTAGCGGCAGTGAGAAGAAAAGTTTCGGTCCCATACAAATTGTAGCCAACTCGCATTTACGTAGCGAGCCCGCTATGTCACGTACAACTCGCACTAAGGCCTCGGTATTGAAATCGAAACGGAATGTAATCAGTAACTTACTTGAACTGGTGAGTGTAAGTTGTCCTGAAAAATTAAAATTAAATAATATTATTATAATATTAATTTACAATTAAAGGCTGAAGGAATAGGGATATTGACTAATTTTAGGATTCAATTTTATTTTATAGATAGAGTCTCAATATTCACGAAAAAAATATTATAAAAATAATAATCTTCAATTTAAAAACAAAAATTGATACATAAAAATCATTATCAAATTTCCCACCAAAAACGTCACGTGACGTCACTAAACGATATTCAATACTATCTGTCTGCTAAGTTTGTTGAATTTCCATATAAAATTGTTCCAATGACGTCATATTCTCAAAATGGCGTTTGAGGTCACGTGACAGTGAGTACAATTTTTAACATTTTAAATTAATGATATTTAATTTATTGTGATTGATTTCAATAAAGGAATCATATTTTAGGATTTAAATGTTACCACTAATATTTTAGACATAAATTTATATTAATTTATAATTAGTGTCAACATCCCTATTGGTATCACCAACGTTAACTATTATAGTAAAAAAGTTTGTAACGATCAATAATTTTTTGTTAAAAAAATATTTAAGCTTATCATTTTTTCGGATAAGTATCAAAAGGGAGTACCGGAGTACCGTGCAATAAAGTAATTAATGTCGTAAAAAATACAATTAAAATTATTATTTAATGTTTAATTACTCACCAACTGATTCAGTCAGACCTAAATAAAAAATAAGAATATTAAAATTTGATTAAATTCCGTAAATTAGTATTAATATAATATAAATTAATAGTATCAATAAATTTTCATTCATTCATTCATACTATCTAGTTCAGGGATTCCCATAGTGTAAATATCGACCCCATGGCGCCGGAATCGGTTTCCCAGGGGTCTTATTGGTTAATTAACACAGGTTCTTATTGGAAACTTTCAAGATACTGTTATTTTACGTGTACCAACTTGTTATAAGAACGATTAACATTAAGTTTTTAAATTGGTAAATATTTTGAATCTGTATAGGAACAAACTAGAGATGCTCCCGTCGAACAACAAATGTATAAGGAGTGGCTGAAAAACAGCGCTACTTTGGACCAGTCTGATATACAGCACAAGCTGAGCCACCTCCTTTTGCCCACAGGAGAAAAATGCTGTCATGCCCTAAATAGTTTGGAAATCCTTGGTCTAGTGACCTAGTCGGTTATCGTTTGTAAACTTACCCTTGATGATGGCATTCAAGGAACCTGAAATAAGGATTAATAGGTAATTAAAATTGTATAAAGCTGCTGTTAGGTTGCCAAGCCTCGGCAAACCTTACTGCAGTTGAATGCGACACCACATTTTATTGGTCACAAACGTCGGCAAGCCAATGCAAGCCAAGACAATTGGCCAATTAACGCTTGTCGCTTGTGTTGGCTAAGGCTTGGCAATCATGTAACTTCAACATAACAATAAACTGTACAGAAAAGAGATATTAACTTTGAATCTTTATCTCACACGCAAAGCTTGTTTGAACGATACGTTATTAGATATTAAATTATGACTTGCTTCACTGATCGTGATCACACATGGTGAAGAAAACACACAACTGACAATGTATGTGTGTGATAGTTGTTCAGTATGCTGTAAATTGATAGTAATTTCAAATTCTCACCAATTATTCCGGTGAAACCTAAAAATTAATAAAAAATTGATTAATAAATATTACGATCACATAGTAACTTATAGACACAAGATATAAAACGATTCCTTTGTCAAATGTTTGGTTTTGTTATTAAAATTAATTTCGGTATTTGATAATAGATGGCGTAAATTACTGCCATTCTGACTAGTGATAGGAATAGATTGACGTCAAAGATTGTAAACATCTATCACTTTTAAGATTAGTTAAATATACATTTTCTAAAAATATTTATAAATTGTTTATCCATCGATGATGCAATAACTTACTGGATGCGTCCAATTTGCCTCCCTGCAGAAGTTCTGGAAAAAATATTGTAAAATAATATTAAATGTAATAAAATAAAGATTTTAATCATTAGGAAAACTAGATTATTTCCAATATTTTTAATAAATTATGAAATGAAATTAAAGGGAAAGAAATGTTGTGCCCCACAAATATGTATGTTATGTTCGATAAATCAACATCATCGGATATATCAACAATCCTTACCAAAAATAGTTCATACTAAAAGTATCGTAAAAAACCATCATAATAGATCTATTTTCAAAACTGATTAAATAGTAGTTACTTACCCTTGATCAAGAGAATAATTTGAGCTGGAAATTAAATAAAAATATATTATATAATTATTTTATTCTGGTAGAAAGTGAACTAAAGATCTGATAACTTTGTATATGTATAGAAATCATAATATATTTTGACGTCATCAAAGTCTTCCAACAAAAGGCATGAGACTTTTTAATGACGTCACGCTTTTTCTTCACTCGCTAGCGCTACTATCTTGTTACGAATAAAGTATATTTTCTTGGTATTATAAAAGTTGTGCTGAAGAGTAATTTTACCGTTTCTTCCATAATAATAAAGTGATTTTAATCCTATTTTAATAGCAAAGTAATGTATAAGCGTAAGTAGTGTATAATCGTAATCATAAATAACTGCATAAATAAACTCATTTGAATTTGATAGGAATAGATTAAGTACTTAGCTATCGCAACGTTCACGAATTAGGATGACCATAAATTTTAGGTGTTCGCTGGATATTGATAAATTTATAATTTCTGCAAAGACTCACCGATGAAATCCGATAGATCTGAATAAAAAAGAAAAAGAATTTTATACAATATAAATTACATTGATAGTATAATATAATAAATGCAAAAAATCACGGTAAATTTTATTATATAAAAGCTTAATTGCTTATCAGAATGAAATAAGCATAGCTTGCATGTTTCGGTCCTACAAATTATAATAATCAAAAGTGGACGCGATCAACTAGTGGCAAAAATTTCTGGATCGTTCCCATGCTTCAGATGGCACAGAAAAGCCGTAGGTCCTGGTTGTTATTGCAAGATGACAGTCGATAGCTATGTTGGAGGACTTGGGCCGGTATGAAAACTTCAGACATTTGGACCACTAACCCCTCCACCAATCCACACTAGCGTAGTATAATATGCCCTAGGCCTCCTCAGGAGAAGAGACTCGTGATTGGTAGAGGGCAGTTATTGCGTTGAAGTAAAGCTTGGCAAGTCTCGTATAGTAATTATGGTGTTTTGTTACTTACTTGGCAGTAAAGCGCGGTTGACTGAGACTGAAAATGAGGAAAAGATAATATTTAATATAATAAATCATTTAAAAGAATACCTAACTAATATAAGTATTCAAACTCACACACCCTATACATGAGATTCTTCATAACTTTATAAGACAGATAAATACAAAAACAAATAATTATGTTTTCAAAGACTAAAAACTTAAAAATCAGGTTTTTCCTGGTCACAATCAAGTGGTAACGTTAGTTATAATAATTATTATCGATTGCTTATACTTACGAGTAATATCGAGTATACCTGAAGAAAGAAAAATAATTAAGTATTTTTAATTTCATTATTATAATATCGGAAAAGATATGTAATAGCGGTTAGACAAGTAAACAAGTGAAATAATTTTATTGTATTCATATTCTCGATACGCGGCCACCTTCATGTAGTGCCTAATCTGTTTCATAGATGGCGTCATAACAGTATACAACAGAAAACCACCGATCTCTCGCAGTGACAACCAATTAAAATTATATAATAAGACATTCTTTGAACTAACAATTCTGGACATGAGAATCATTAGGTCGGATGTGCACATACGACGAAAATGACTTTTTAGTATACCGATATTATGTTTTTGTTTCTCTTTCCAACGATCTGACCGTGGTATCTCTATCTCTTACCGTTGTAAAGATACACTCATGCATAATGTCGGTTATACAGACTTTTTCAAATACCCGAGAGCCATAAGCATTTATATCTACTTAAATCTTTATGCACCAAATTATTAATAGTTTTATGATCCGTATTTCAACTTAAGCTATTATGAATCAAAAATGTTTGGCCTAATATGCTGGTAGCATCAGCAGATATGCATTTATGCCTCTAAAGTTTACTTCAAATTTTAGTACGTATCTTCAAATATAGTATTATGCTTAAAAAAATGTTGCTTATCGCTACAAAGGCATAAAATCTGTTCTTAATATAGGATTTTATTGTTGTAATAATAATGTTTTGTATGAATATATTTCAGGCATAAAGTCTGATGTACAAAAATTTTATAGATTAAAAATTGTATTAAACTCATTTTAACAGTTAAGGTGATACTTGTAATAAAAATTAAAAGGTACTATTGCCTACAAAATATTAAAAAAAGAATACTGACTGAAATACTTATAGTTCAATAATGCTGAAGAAAAAATGTTTGTCAATTTTGTTTTTGCTCTCCTGAAAAGTTAGCATTTTACACATCCGACCTAATGCTTCTCATGTCCAGAATTATTATGTTAAAGCTTCAACCACAGAAACAATTTTTGTTATTCGCTACTTACTTGTAGCAATACTTATAACGGAGGCGTCGGGAGCTGTAAATTAAAAATGGATAGTTAAAATAAGGTAATTTTCACATACACATATAAGGTGGGTGGACCATGGAAGGCCACTCTAACGATTAAACAGTCAATATTCGTTATTTACTGGTTAAATGAATCAAACAAATCATTAAGTAACGCTTTGTTATATTATGTGTCATATAAAACATTTTTTTTATAAAAGGTTTAACCATTATTTAATAAACTTAAGTTTAAATAACCTCTGCCAAATGGCCTTGCAAGGAACAGGCTCCATACAAGGCCAATAGTATAAATCAGTCGTTTAACCTAAAACTAACATTGTGTTAATCAAAATATCTACATATACTTAAATTACATAAAAAGATCTTTCATTAAAGCGGAATATTAAATGCCTACCATAACATATTCAGATAAAAAATAATCAACGAACATTACTAGAACTCTATCGTAAAACTAAGAATGTATTTGTGTAATTGTTTTAAAAATAATATAAATGAGTACTAAATCGAAATCAAATAAGTTGCCAATAACCTTTATAGTAAAATAATAAAAATATAAAACAGATTAAAATGGCCTTCTTAAGGGTCTGTTTCTTGTAAGGCCAAAATGTTAGAACACCTCGGAATTGGGGGCCTTTACCTAAGTGGTAGCAATTATATTAACTTGCACATTGTTTTAAATTTCCAGATATGTATTTACAAGTAAAAACTAAGTATTAATATTTTCATAGTTTCGAGATGTTCCTAGGAAGAACCTTGTGCCCTAGCAAGGCCAACTGTCAACTTTTTGATCGGCCTTACAAGGAACCATTGGCTTTCCTAGGAAAACTACCAATATTTTAATTGTATTGGAAATAAAGTAATATTTTTTTCTTCAGTGCCGTAGCAAATCCTTATATTATCAATTTAGAGTAAAAAATAAAGAAAACAATAGTTTATTTTCTTGAAAACTCACATTTTACTGAGAGCACATATTACAATTTTAACATCGATGACCGAAGCCAACAAAGAGAGGGCCCGCATTGACAAAATAGCGGTGCGAGGGACTCGCCGCCACGTCTGTGTACTTGAATTCGATGGATGTAAGTGTAAGTGGAAGGAAATTATCATTGGATGGCAATAAATACGACTTCTAAATAATTGGCCTTACAAGGAGTATGGCCTTCCATGGTCCACCCACCTTAGGTACTACAAACATACTAGCAACACCCGTTTTGTATTTAAAATAGGGATGTTGACTAATTTTAGGATGCAATTTTATTTTATAGATAGAACCTCAATATTCACGAAAAAAATATATAACAAATAATAATCTTCAATTTAAAAACAAAAATTGATAAATAAAAATCATTATCAAATTTCCCACCAAAAACGTCACGTGATTCAATACTATCTGTCTACTAAGTTTGTTGAATTTCCATATAAAATTGTTCCAATGACGTCATATTCTCAAAATGGCGTTTGAGGTCACGTGACAGTGAGTACAATTTTTAACATTTTAAATTAATGACATTTAATTTATTGTGATTGATTTCAATAAAAGAATAATATTTTAGGCCTTTAAATGTTACCACTAATATTTTAGACATTATATTAATTTATAATTAGTGTCAACATCCCTATTATTACATATAACAATTTACATACAACATACAACGATTAATTTACCTTTGGCCTTATCGTCTGTGGCAACTGAGCCTTCCGTATCAGCTTTTACTGCGTCTTTTCCCTCAGCACTGACTTTGTCAGTCACTTCGGCTGCGACAGCGATGCTGATCTAAAACATGATTAAATAACTAAATAACACTACGCTTAGCCTCACACCAGGGTTCCCTTGGTGTCTTGGACAAGAACACACAACCAGACCGGGAACAGAAACTCAAACTCATTAGGGAACATACCAATTTTTTCCAACTTTTTAGCCCCCTCCCCCCCCCACCTTCGTGACCATCCGTAGTATATGAGAAGACCCCCCCCCCTCCCCCCTAATTTTCACGTGGTAATTGATAAATAAGGTTTTCAATAGGTACTTTTTTACAAAAACAGAGTTAAAATATAATAATTTTGCTTATATTTGACGACTTTGTGGCGCAATGGTTGCTAAAATATTGACTACGTGACAAAAACCTAAACCCCCCCCCCCCTCTGTGACCAATCGTGGTGTTTTGAAGACCCCCTTCCTCCCCCTAAATGAGGTTTTGGTATGTTCCCTAATTTAAATTTCCGCCTCGCTGGGAATCGAACCCAGGACCTGATAAGCATAGCGCTCAGGGCTGAGACCTCGATGTCCAACAGCACAAAAACAACATTTAAGAAGCTAATTTTAAAAGCATTTTTAAAATATTACCTAGTTACACACATAACTTTGTCAATTGTATGTAATATTCAACCTCGAGCATTTAATATTAGTAGGATAAAGTTGAGACATATAATCAATATTTTTATATTCATTAAGAATTCAGATAATAAAGATTCAAAGCCTTAAAATGTTGATAAACTTTGCAACAACTTGCAAAAATAAAATCTATCCGATTGAAAACTATCATGGTAGTTACAGGAGAATGATAATAGATGGCACTTTAATATATTTTCTTAATTTTATTATAGTTTTAGATGTTATTCATTAAAAAAAATTGATACATCATTTTAAGGGTAGGTATAAAATACTACAGAAGACGTACCGTATAATTTTGAGCAAAAATGATAATGATGACATAAAAATATAGATAAAAGAAAGCTTACCAGAGCAAGGAGAACTACGACGAAGGTCTTCATTGTGGGTGATGAGATGTCTTCAGCGGTCTTCACGGAGAGAACTTGTGATAAATGTGGTGAAGACTGAAGGAAACTTAGCGCTTATATACGAAATTCGCAATTGCAATAACCTTGGCTCTATTTACAGATGTAAATATGATTATTTACATAACATAAAACTTAAATATGCAGATAAAAAAAATTGCGAACACTAAAAAGAAATGCAAATGTAAGTTTCTGTTATCTTCGGAACCATACTTTAAAAAAATCTTTCGAAATTTGGATCACTATCTGCATAAACTTTAGCTTGATAAAATTTAGCCGTATTGGGGCGGCTTAGAATACTAACCTCAATCCTATGCCGGATGGGTGTCGTAAGAGGCGACTAAATCCAGCCGGCTGGTGGTAGGGCCCTCGGAGGTATTATATTGGTAGTATTGATTTTAATTGTTAATTACCATTATTACTATTATTATTTCTCCATGAGGTTCGCCTGGATAGCTACCACCCTCGAACATGAGTCAGCCGCCAAACAAATCGTCGTGTTCCGGCTGGGGGCTTGAGAGTCAGTTCTTTCTTTCTTTTTCTTGTTTCTTTCTTGTCCGGCAACGCATCACTGATGCCTTTGGTGTTGCTGATGTCCATGGGCGACGATAGCCACTTACCATCAGGTGGATCGTCAGCTCGTTTGCCGGCTATTTCCATACAAAAAAAATATACATATAGGTACACTTATTCCGATATATGAAATGTTACTAATATTATAAATGTGATAGTTAGATTGTCAGATGATTGTGTTACTATTCTCTTCTATTGGAACGAAGTTCCTTATCGCGCGTTGTGAAAGGGGGCTAGACGGAAAATTACGACACTTTTTTATTTTACGAATGACGACACTTTTTTTGAAGTGATTCAGTGAGTTTTACAGAGATGGCGCTGTACTGTACAACTTTCTGAATCACGCTAGCGTGCTGGCGCTGTACAACAAAACTTAAATCGAAAGGAATTTCGTTCCATCCGGGTGTCCCTTGACACCTCTCATGTTTTTTTTATGTGTTTTAAAATACCGCCATCGCTGATATCTGCTTAGACCAATTGTAGCCTGGTATAGAATGCTTTTAACATTAAGTTCGCCTTTTGTACCACACTTTTGGTACAATAAAGTTTAAATAAATATAAAGCAGAAGGAGGTATTCTATGGTATTGGTTATGAAATGATATTCCTTTTACTTTGCACCATGATATATTTCCAGTTCTCCTAACATTCACATCAACGTTCCAAAGCACTTCAACATTACGTGATCATTAATAATCTATTCTACATTATTGACAATTCCCTAATCTAAATATGACATGACATTTCTTATATGCCAGCCTCTGCATCAGACAAGCGCTGTAGAATAAAGAGGTCCGTCCCTGGACCTTCACTGGAGATTCATGGCCTCACCGATAAATGCAATAAAAAAATTAAAATGTGTGCAATTCATATGTGGTAGAAGTGAAACTTTTGGTTTCAAGATAATCAGACGAAAAAGCAATAAAACGAATCTTCTATCTTGTTCCTCGCGCCATCTATGAATACAACTTAACACTTTTTAAAGTACCACAAAGAGAACCACGAACATATTAACACTGTATAATGTTTCCTATCTCATTTTCTCCCACGTTAAATCTTATGAATTTATGTGTCTGTCTCTTTTTACTGTCGCTTTTTCTTTTCATCGACTTTCAAATCACATCGATGCTAAAGAAGTTTTTCACTTCAAAAAGGCAAAAGGCTTTGATGACAAAAATTTTAAGCCAAAAGTTTAGACAGCGTCACACAAAACACTTGTATTAAAGTAAAAAATTGGGTCGTAACAATTTTTTTGGATAGATGCAAAATTTGTCACTTGTACAAATAATCGCTTCAGTTATTAAGAATACAATACAATGCAACGGTACAAAGGCTTTATTGTATCTGTATTTATAATGTAATACACAATACATAAAAGCAGTATTTACATTTGCACTAGTGTTAAACCCGCGACTTTATGCAAGTAAAGATTTTTACTTAAGACTTTAAGACTTTATGCAATTGAATTGAATTGAACTTTGGACTTTTTCCCTGGTCATTCATATTCATTAGTAGAAGAGCACCACTGCACTCCTACCTCTTCCTGGGATGTCGTAAAAGGCGACTAATAGGATATTCGATAAGAATAGGATATAGGATATTTGTTATAAATAAATAAATAAAAAACATGAGAGGTGTCAAGGGACACCCGGATGGAACGAAGTTCCTTTCGATTAAGTATTGTTTTGTTGTACAGCGCCATCTCTGTAAAACTTAATTAATCACGCTAGCGTGATTCAGAAAGTTGTACAGTACAGCGCCATCTCTGTAAAACGCTCTGAATCACTTCAAAAAAAGTGTCGTCATTCGTAAGAATCAAAAAGTGTCGTAATTTTCCGTCTAGCCCCCTTTCACAACGCGCGATAAGGAACTTCGTTCCAATAAATTCCAGGAGATGGGCAGCAGCGTCTTCCTGAGTAGTATTAACATCTACTGCGGTCACCAACACGCACTGGCCAACATATAACACCAGGACACTGAGGACCGACGACAAGGTGAAAGAGCTGAAAGAAGAGATAGACAAGTTAAACTGGAGTATTGTGGGTTTATCTGAAGTCCGAAGAGAGGGAGAGGACACGATAATACTCAAATCCGGGAACTTGTTCTATCACCGGGAGGGCGAACATCTGTCCCAAGGTGGTGTCGGGTTTCTCGTCCACAAGTCCCTCGTCAACAACATTGTGCAAGTCGGGAGCGTGTCGTCCAGGGTAGCGTACCTTACATTCAGAATATCCAAACGTAACGTTGAAGGTTGTACAGGTATATGCGCCGACTTCGACACATCAAGACGATGAGGTAGAGGTTATGTATGAGGATATCAGTAGAGCCATACATACCTCTAAAGCTCATTTCACGGTTGTGATGGGGGACTAGCGTGCAAAATGGCGCCGAGAGGAAAGTGGGTCCCTTCGGAATTGGACGACGGAACCACCGAGGCCTTGCTGGGTAACTTTTTGGAGAAGGAAGATCTCTTTATGATGAACTCCTTCTTCAGAAAAAAGCCTCAACGCAAGTGGACTTGGATAAATCCTGATGGTTCCACAAAAAGCGAGATAGACTTCATTCTGGCAGACAAACGGCACATATTTAATGATGTCTCTGTGATCAGCAGGTTTAAAACCAGAAGCGATCACTGTCTTGTAAGAGGTACATTAAATATCGACGTGAAGCTGGAACGGTCACGCCTGATGAAGTCTATGCTTCGCCCAACACCTGTCCAAATCCAGGGATCCGAAAACTTTCAACTTGAGCTGCAAAATCGTTTTGCGTGCCTAGAATCATGCACGTCGGTGGAGGAGTTTAACACCAGGATGGTAGCAACTGTCCACGAGGTAGGGTCGAAGTATTTCAAGACCCACCCCAGTGGTAAAATACTTTTTTGAACCTTGACAAAGTAGTAATATAAGAAAAATTTAAAGTAGAAATGACAATGAAGCGTAGGGTGTAATAAATCGCGATCAAAGAACGTAAAGTTTGTAACGCCTGCTATAAATAAGTAGCAATGTTTTAGCTAAGGGTATTGCTCTCGTACCGCAAACTGGCGCGTAAAACAAACCCAAGGGATCTTCAACAATCTTCAACAATATTTATTTGCAAATATGACGTCGCATTTCAAAGGCATCACAAAAAACCGATACGTCTCCATTGAAGTACTATTACTTCGTATAGAACAGACACCCCGAACATTGAGTCGAGTGCATTCATTGTGGCCAGGGTGGCTCACTTCATTCACTCACTTGCTTGTCACTCACCTGCGTTCATTGCGGCCGCATGCCAAAATTGTTTAGTAACAAACTGAAAAAATGCCGTCTTGCGTGATGAGAACCTGTCACAATTGCACGTAAAAAAATTACAAAAAAGAAAATGGTATTACTTATCATCAGTAAGAAAACAAAATATTAACTTAAATCAACTAAAACGAGTTTATTTCAATTATTGTGGAATGTTCCCGCCATTTTTGAATGAAATGCAAATAAATTGACTTGAATCAATTCAAGTCAGTTCAGTCAGTTCAGGTCAGTCAATTGAATTGTATTGAAAAAATCATGAGTCGGGCTTACACACTTGGCAAGTAAGCGTGTTAATGGACAAATAAATAAGCCCGATAAGAATGACTATAGTACCTACTCTTTGGTAAATAATAAATTATGTGTATTATATTACTCAGTGAATTCAATTAAACATTAAATCAAACATTTGGAAGAGCTAAAGATTTAGAGTCGTTGACTGTTTGTCGTGGTTCGGCAAGTGTCATAAACAAAGTTACTCTATGTAAATCACCTTCTAGAGTTTGAAAAAAGAACGCGTCATCGCGGTTTCGGGACACACATTTTGTTCGAGATGTCTGTTCTATGTCATTATACTTCAATGTACGTCTTCCTTGCACTTGGGACGTTAAGGGAAATAACCAATAACAGAATAAACAAAATATATTAAGTAATTATTATAATCATAACACTTTGGTTACATATTAGGGTTATCATTTAGCATAGAATTTGGCGAAGTAACTAATCAAATAATGCTTAAATTTTAATTTTACGAAACCATCATGAAAACCCCATTGTGCCCCGTGGTTGGGGCAGAATGGGGTACATGGTTATTTTATTCACAATACGTGCAAATGTGAATTTCTTCTGAGTTCTCGTCGTCAACACGAGCACAGGCTGTATGACACCATCGTCTGCATAGCTGGCAGGCCACCCAACCCTCCGGCCTCCGCAGACTTTAAATATGTATGTTTCTCATCAAGGCAATACAGGCATAAAGTATCCTCGTCTACGTTTTGTATAATGTATATATTGCCTCTCGAACTTTTCTTTTTGTACGTTCGTACCATAAGTAATACCTACCTAAAACAAAATTAAAATTCCAATATCAAATATTCACATCATTCCTTTAGGCTACCTTACATAATTGGGTACCCCGTCATGCCCCCACTGGTAACATTATTTGAAATAATTGATAAAAAAAGATAGTTAGAGTGATTTTGTTTAAAATTTTGTACGGGAAAAGTTGAAAATCGACTTCATGAATAGACTGAAGCGCCTGATGAATTGTTTTAGTATCTAAAATCATCGTTGCATAGTTAATTGTATCAGGCGTTACTTTGTGGAAATCCATTGATAATGTAATAAGTTAGTATTAGTCTACTTTGCAACAATCCGAGGTTAACAAAGTTTTTGCGACTGACCATCGTCGAGTCAACTTACCCTGAAGATGCTCCGTTTCGGGGCACAAGTGTTGGTGTTGGTATGTATGTTGGTATACTTTTAATTATTGTAGTGCATGTTTCTGTTGTAGAAAAGAGGGAAGTGCCGTGTATGTCTTAAAGTATATACCATCACACATGTTAACCGTGGATTGCTGCAAAGTAGACTAATACTAACTTAATAACCATCTTTGCATTATTCTTTAATATTCTGCCCCCATATGGTGAAAGGCCGTAACTACGAAAAAGCAGTTTTGAGATAATTGCACTTTTGTCTGAAGCAAAGTTTTAAGCACTATCTACAGGCTTTTTTTATGATTTTAATCTTTGATAATTCGTATAATAATTCCTTTTTTCTATTACATTTGGTTTTAATTATAAACTGAAACACAGTTTTTTTTTAAATTCATTTTTCCCTTTCATTTTAGAAAAAATATAAGGAAAATTATACAACCCTAAACAGAAAAGCCTGAACTAGATAGTTAGGTCTTTTCTTGTTATGATTTCAGTTAACGTCTTTTCTCGCTAGAATCGAAGATTTTATACTGTTATTCCTTTTAAATAGAAAAGCCTTAATTAAAACATTACGCCTTTTATCATTAGTATCTTCATAAGATTTGGTGACATAAAACTTATTTATTATTATCAGTCTTTGACAAAATGTCTTTTTTTATATCCTGAAGGACTGACGAAACAGCAGACAGGCCACCTGATGGTAAGTGGTCATTGGTTTGGTTTACTCAATAGGTACTTGTAATGAATTTAAATGATATGTTACAATTTCTTATAATAATTATGTGCCGCTGGTGCACTAGGCCGCGATCCATGAGTGCACGCATTAAGGGTGGCGTCGGTAGCCCGTCTGTTGCTGGTCAGTGGTCGTGCTGCGAGTGCTGCGACCAATAACTCAAAATATGTAAGTTATTTGAAAATTAACAGTAAAGTTCGGCGAGAATACAAAAATTAAAAGCCCTAACGTCTATTAGGGTTTTTGATTGTAGGATATCGAATCATTGCTGGTGAATTATGCTAATTTGAAAAGGCCTAAAAATGAAATTACGGCTTTTCAAACATGAGAATTGCTTTTACTAATAAGAAAGGGCTTAAAAAACGAATTTATGGCTATTCATCCTAGATAACAACGTTTCTGGGACTAAGTTACGCCTTTTTATCTACTTGTAACTCGGGCTACGACTGAGTTAGAGCTATATCACCTACACAGAAAGGTTGGAAATTTCTTCGTGATTCCGAATCTATATTTAACTCATTTTTGTCAAAAATTGAGTTACGGCCTTTCACCGTATGACGGCAGTATTGTTTGGGGCATATCGGTCGGATGTTATCAAAATCTATGGTAGTATGTTAAACATGGTATGGTAGTCATAGTATACCTAGTAGTACGCTAATGGTAAGTTCAGGTTAACATTTTAGTGTTTGTATTATTTTAATTTAAAATTATTTTAATGTTAAAAAATAAAAAGTAGGTACCTAATGTCAATTTAAAGAGTATTGTCCATAACTACATTTATTCGAATGTGGTTAGCGAAAGGTTTACTAAGCGAAGCTAGGACTTTAATTTACTAATTTGGAATAAGCAGTTTTTTTTTAAATCTGAACATTTTTGTGTAAATAGCCGGCAAACGAGCTGACGATCCACCTGATGGTAAGTGGCTATCGTCGCCCATGGACATCAGCAACACCAAAGGCATCACTGCCGCTTGGCCAGCCAGGAAAGAGAGAAGAAAAAGAAAAAAAGAAAGAGAAATAAAACTGGGGGCAAGCCCCCAGCCGGAACACGACTAGTCATACGCGCGTATAAAACGCTAATCTGAAACCGCACTAATATCTAAATATCCGTTTGAGGTGTGTTTATGAAATTTGGAGCACATATTATGTATTTCGTAAGTGTCAATAAATGAGCCAAATTTCACAAGTTTATGTAGAATAGTTTTCGAGTTATGAGGGGGTCAAAAGTGGCTACAAATGGCTCGTGTAACACACACGTCTACATACACACGGTGCTGCTCGTCAGTTCTGTTACCATGAACATGGCTTGACACGCTACCGCGTGTCTAGATTTCTTATTTTGTATTATATTTATTTCTTAAATGATGATTGTAAAATAATTGTGTTGCACTAGTCTTGCTAGTACGTATTATTTACGTTTGTAAGGTTCTTAATAACAAACAAAGGTATGGCTGTTAGAAGTTTATTCATTATTACATTCAAAGCAATTAAGTGTTAATACAAACAAATATGGAATAAAAAAATCATAATCATTGAAGTCAAATGTCATAGAACAGACATCTCGAACAAAATGTGTCCCGCCGGGAGGTTCGAATTCAAAATTGAGCCCCCGTTCTCCTTTCAAAATGGAACGAATCCATTGAAGATTGGAGCCACGTGGCGATAATGCATTGAGACATATCTACATGGTGCTCGCGGTGTCGGTTCTATAATCTAGTAATAATACTTCAATGCCTACGGAAGTGATATTCATTTTAACTGTCCGATCTTTAACTTTCGCTGAATGCTTAGTAACTTCATTGTAGTTAAAAGTATCTATATAGGAAGGGGCATTGTATTTCTAAATTACACCACACCACACACAGACACGCACATGCCACAGACACACACAAACACACACACACACACACACACACACACACACACACACACGCACGCACGCACACAAGAATGCATGCTGGACACAAACCGAAACTTAGTTTAGTTTTAAAGTTTCTCATTTTAAGTGATGTAAAAATCTTATGAGAAATAAAGTTCTTTAAACCGAATTAACTGTTAGCCTTCGTAGTAGACCTTGACGTCTTTGAAGAACATGTTAGGTTGCTGGAAGTAGGACTCGGAGACAGGGCGGTCGAATGGATAGCCCAGAGGTTTGTTGTCCCTGACGTAGGTTCCATTTTCAGTCGATGGCTGGTATGGATAGACCATAACGAACAGCTGGTAGGGGAAACCTTCCTCAGTACCTCTTGGCAACATAAGCCTTCTTGGCATGAAGTTGCGTTTCTTGGACATGTCAACAGGAATCTTGCCTTGCTCAATATATTTCAATAGCTCAATGGTTGGCATGGAGTCCTCATTGTAAACGGAGAAGTCATTGGATGAACGCACAACTTTGTTCTGGCTAGGTTTCAGATTGCATACAAACCAGTCCAGATCAACGAAGTTTTTCCAGCTCTCTTCCAGAGTAATAGGGTTGCCATTGTTGTCGTATTTGGGACCTAAGTAGAAACTGAATACGAACTGAGAATCGACGTCAGATTTAATATCAACGGTGACGCTGAAGGGTTTTTGATTGAGACGAGATTGGCGGATCCTGGAAGATGGGAAGTTACTGGATTGGGACTCCCCCATGTTGTAATAAATGCCGTTTGATACATCAAAGTCGTAGTAATCGAAGTAGGTCACCAGTTTGTCGACCTTGACGTCATTGATCTCAACTCCAACGGACTGAAAAGTATCCTGAGTGTAAGGAGTAACGTACTGTTTGTACTTATTTATGTATGAGAGAATTTTGTTGTACATTTGGTAGAAGACTGGGTCACGCAGGGAAGTTTGGTAGAAGCTGAGGGCCGTGGGCTGGAAGGTGTATCTGCAATTTTAAATAAAGCTTTTAGATATGATGTTAAAGACTGTAGTAGTTTTTTACGATCTCATAGAAAGGAAAATATTTGTTTGCAGTAATGTGATCCCAAAAAAGGATTAATCGGTAATTTCTATTCTAAACGGTAATCTATATTACTGCCTTCTGCTTGGCAAATACCAATTCTTCTTGGCAAACGTCTTTAACAGACTTTTATATCAGAATTTGTATTATTATGTATGTTATGTAAATATACTTTTGAGTATATAGTTGACATTAAAGATGAAAACTCACTCGTCTACGGGTTCTGGGGCAGCACCAAGAAGATGACGGGCAATAAGTTCATACGAGTCGTAGTACTTCTTGGGGTGAACCTTGTATGGATCGTAGTTGGCTTGCCAGTAGTCAGCAACTGGGGCGTTCTACTTTTCTACCGACAATCTGAGTGATAAATTTTTAGATTTAGAAAAAAAATAAAAGTGTATTTCTTTTAAAAAATGTATTTTTAAATTATTTTCCAGTTATCGAAGATTTCAAAAACGTATAATGCATCGAAGTTTTATTTTATACCTTTTATTTATTTTAAGTTTTAACGGAATAGTAAGAAAAAATAAACACCTCAGTCACAAAAAAAAATATTTATTACTTATTATGTAAAATCAAAATTTTCACTTTTTTTTTACTTTGCTTAACTAGAATACAATCATCTATTATTATGTAACTCGATTTATCGAAATTCTAATTAGAAATATATAAAAAAATTACATTTAATACCACTCTGTCACATTTTTGCTCGTTAAGACAACAAACTTTGAAATATTTTGCAAATAATTGAAATAAACAGAGCTGAAATTCTGTTAATACCTTGTATAGTCAATATGTAATAATATGATACGTTATTTTAGTATATGTTTTCAATAAACTGAATCTTATGCTACTTTGACGTTTAACTACAAGAGGGACAAAATTGTGACAGAGTGTCACAGAGTGGTAGATATTAATAAGCCAACATTTGAACTTAATCCTTTAACATTTTTAAGTTTTTAAAACGATAGCAAAACATAATGCTTCTCTTATAATGCTACATAATATATTATTTCTTGGTAGAATCATTCTTTGGTACACGTAAAATCAGATTAATCTTCTCTTTTCTCTTATTCTACTTTTCAAATACTTCTATTGGTTTATCAAATTCGTAATAAACACGCCTTCCTCTTTTGACTTGGAATTCTTGGAATTATTATTTATCAAATTTTCAAACATCACATCTAATACATCTGATTTTACTAATTTAAATATTTTTCCAGTGTCATCAACACTTATAAAACACATCACCTGAACATTTATTTATTTATTTATTTTAATCCTTTATTGTAAATTTAATACAATGGGCGGACTTAATGCCTAATGGCATTCTCTACCAGTCAACCCTTGGTTACGATGAGAATGTGTGGTAGGCTTAAACATTATAAATGCGAGATTAAATTAATAATTGTTATACAACTAATATATAAAACCTAAATACATAAATAAATACATACAATATCCATACATAAATAAGTACCTTCATAGATAATTATGTAAATTTATACACATACAAAATATATATATATAAATAAATAAATATATATATATATAAATATACATACATATATATATATTGCACAATTAACATTCAAATACATAATATTAACGGGACTCTAAATAGTGCTCTCGAACAAGTTTTTTCTCGAACAACATCTCCATCTTCATCCACACAGCTTTTTGCAACTCCTAAGGAGGTGTACTCGACTTTGCTTTTACTGGGTACTTTTACTAACACATATTATGTATAATTTTTTATTAATAATGGGTGGACGTTGTCTACAGATAGGTCGTATGAAGTTCCCAGTTTTATGTGCACAATTTTTTCTGATTAACGAGAGGCTGATCATCTTCATCTTCTGAAGTAGAAGTATAAACAGTCTCATAAAATCTCTTTGTAGGAGCTCTAATTATGTTGGTTATATCAGCCAGTGGTTCCTTTAAATCTGAGGTTGGGCTGTCGTTAACTTCTATCTCATGTTCAGGCAATGGGCGATAAGTCTTCAAATTGTAACAATCACAAAATTTGTCGCTAAAACAATTCAATATTTGGTAGCCCAGCACTCCAGGTTGCTGAGCAACTAGTTGGTGGACGTCCATAGTACCTTTCAACGTTACGTCGCTGCCTCTCCACCGCAGATAATGCCATTTTTTAATTACCCTGATGATAATACCTAAAATGAATAAAATAATTGATAATGTAATATATAAAACACAAAAAATATTATTAACTATTGTGAAAATCAATCAAGGCAAAGTTCCAGTCAAAAATTACCACTCCGTCACGAGTTATGCCACTCCGTCATAGGTTTTTTGCGACAGAGGTGCTCGTGACAGAGGTGTAAAATAACGGTGTTTGAGGATTTCAACGATCACAAAATTACGAATTGTTCGTAAAAGTGGGTGAAAATGACAGATTTACTAGGAAATTATAATATTACGTATATAAATGGAAATTACAATAAGATTTCAAAGTATTAACTTACGTGACAGAGCGGTCGCCGAATTAACACACGCACCTCTGTTCACTACTTGCGGGGGACTAACTCGGCTCCCTCCAGGGTGGGGCCTCAAGGCGTGAGGCCAAGGGGCGAGAGGAAACCGTACTATTGCTTGGTGTTGAAGATCAAACAGCTAAGGCGCGTTTTTTGTTTTTCGAAATGCGTGACGGAAGATAGCAAGAAAAAACATATGCAGCCGGACCCAACGATAAAATATTTTTTTGTTTAATAGTATGAATCTTTACGATTACGAAATTCTAATTAATTGAATGATAACATTTCAGAAGTTCTATAAATAATTTTATATTAAGGGGTCCTATATGATTTTTTTTCAGCGAGATCATTTTATAATATTAGGCGGTGCAAAGAGACACATTTTATTTGTACGTAAAACACCTCTGTCACACATTTCGACTACTATGTCACAATGATTTTGTAAAAAGCAAAAACAATAAAAACGAGATTTTAGTATAATTATAATGACTATATGGTCCAAAAAAATCTTGTGAAAATAAAATTTGAGAAACTGTAATTTTGAACGAATACCGATTTTTTTTCCTGAGGAGACACGTCATTGTCGGTAGAAAAGTAGAACGCCCCAACTAAGTTGATGGACTTGGAGTTGCGTTGATCGACATCCTGATTGTAATGAAATACCAAAAGACGAATGTTATAAATAATGCAATCAAAAACATAACTTGTAAAAAAAAACAAGTGTCACAATTCAGTTCTTCTACCGTAATAATTTATTCAGTCCCTACTTTAAGGGTTCTGTCTTAAGTTATTTCGTAATTAGCTAACCTAACAACATCTTACAATGGCCATATCAATATTAAAAATCTTTTATGTTTTATAATAAATAAATAGATTGACTTGGTCAGAGTGAGTGACAAAATTAAGAAACATTGACTAGTTATAATTCTTAAACTACTGGTTCAAATTAAATTAAATTTGAAATATACTGTGTTTATACAATGCCTGCTTTATTACTGAAAATTCAGGCTTCTAGTTTTATCCACAATGAAGTTATAGGGGGTCGAAAATTCCCTGAACTGCTTCGCGAAAAGGATGGTACGGCCGTGCCGCTTTTTTGTTCGACTTGGCGGGAGCTCTACCTTGCCCCCAGATATTGCAAGAGATCATTAATACTAAATAAAAAACATATGACTTTACTCATAGCCTTGAAGAGGCCCATCTCGAGGTATTGGATGAAAGTCTTCTCTTTAGCCTCGAGGAACTGTAATTCCATTTGGTACTCCTTGTAGGGGATCTGGTAGTCATTTGGCCTTTGGACAAATGGAAGCTGGTAAACCATGCGAGGGTAGTAGCCGTTCTGGATGGGACTTCTCCATGATAATTCAGGGATTTCACTGAGACCATTACAAAGACGCTCCAAGTAGTAACGAGCCATAAGTTGCTGGTAGATGTAGCAGTAGACTTCACCACGACGCTTCATTGCTGGGTAATCTTCACCGTCCATCCAGAAGGGGAAGTAGGCATGGTAGTCGTAGTAGTAAGCGTTCAAACCAATGTCCTCAGTGAAGTAAGACATTTTGTATTCATCGTTAGGATAGACAAGGGAGTCTGAGTAGTTGGAGTAGAATACGCTACTGTTATTTTCAGTCACAACACCGTATCGGAAAGTTTCCTTGTCCCATGGTACGTTCACAAACAGTTCTGGGTAAATTTCATAGGGTGCAGGAAGGACAATACCCTTTGTGTCTGGGCGATGAACGACTGCGATGTAGTAAGCATAGAGGAATATGCCTTCATTGATATACACACGAGCGAAAGCTGCGGTCTTGTAGAAGGTTTCAAAGTCCTTGGCGTAGAAGAACAAGTAGAACAAAGCAATAGCTTGTTGCTTCTGCTTCTCATGGAAGATGGAGAAAGGATAGTACTTGGGCATAAATCCAAGCTCGTACAGAGTCAAGAACTCTTCAACTGCCTTCTGGTTCTGTTAAAAAAATAAGCTTAAGAACGATATTACAAGCGTCTGGTATATCGATTTACTATGTTGGGCACTTTTTAGGTTTCCGAAGTAAAATCGGAACTCTTATAGTTTCGTCGTGTCCGACCGTACGTCTGTCCGTCCGTCTGTCCGTCCGTCTGTTCGCCCGTCTGTCCGCCCGTCTGTCCGAAGCAAAGCGCCGAGACCTTTAATGCTAGAAAGCTGTAATTGGACATGGGTATACATATTTATTAAAAATCCATCGTAGAATAAAATATTAAAAAAAAAATTCAGAGTACCTCCCTATAGGTAACGTGAGGATGATTTTTTTTATTCGTCACGTACCTATCGTTGCAAAGGTCTTTCAAAAATACTATGGGTCTTTTTTTGAAAAAGCAAAACAACAACCCATAGTTGTCCCACTGCTGGGCTCGGGATCTCCTCTCACAATGTGAGAAGTACCTATAGGCCATAGTCAACCACGCTGGCCAAGTGCGGATTGGTAGACTTCACACACCTTTGAGAACATTATGGAGAACTCTCAGGTGTGCAGGTTTCCTCACGATGTTTTCCTTCACCGAAGCAAGTGATAATTAACTTATAATACGCACAAAATATTTGAAAATTAGAGGTGAGTACCATAATTTGAACTCGAGCCCCTTCATTCGAGAGACTAACGTTGTAACCGCTATGCTATCACTGCTTTTTTGAAGATTTTTGGAATTAGGAGTCTGTTTGCGAAATATTTGGCTTTAAATTGCTAATTTTGGTTAGAGTCCAGTGTCCCCCCCTGCTGGCTAAACGATTAGAGCTGGACAAATGAAAAAATTCTCAAAAATAGTTTATATTATGACGAATTTACAAGGAAATGTTAGCTATGTTACCTTAAGGAGTTGATGAGTAATAGTCGATAAAATTACTACTTCGGAACCCTACATTGACACGCACTTGACCGGTTTTTTAAGATTAGGTAAATATTATAAATCCAATCTTTTTATGGAAATAGCTGGTAAATGAAGATCCACCTGATGATAACTGGCTATTGTCGCCCATGTACCAGGACATCAGCAACACCAAAGGCATCACTGACGTGTTGTCGGACAAGAAAGAGAGAAGAAAAAGAAAAAAAATCCTTACTGTGTAGTTCTCAATGTTGGCTTCGACATTGTAGTCAGGCGCAAGCTTGTAGTACAATACAATACAATACAATACAATATTCTTTATTGTGCACACAAAAAGTACATAAAATATTACAATTTTAGTATTATTAGACACAATAGGCGGTCTTATCGCTGTAATAGCGATTTCTACCAGACAACCTAAGGGTAGAGGACACAGACGTTCAAGAAATGCGTAGGTAGAGGTGCAAACAGTAAAAAGTTTACGAATTAATATTTAAAACAAAAGATAAAACAAACTATGTAGATAAGAAGGTACATAAATAAAATATATATATGTTAATTAAGATATATACAAATAAATACAATATATATATAATATAGCATATACACATATATATATATATATATATATAATTATAATGTATTTTATGTCATCAAAGCAATCCACGAAAGCTAGTCAAAGGGTTAGATAGAAATCCTTAACTTTATTCTTAAAGGAGAGAAGGGACTCAGAACGTCGGATAGATAAGGGAAGAGTATTCCAAAGGTGAACGGAGTATACAGAAAAAGATTTTTTATAGAAGGAAGTTGAGCTAAAAGGAGTGCTAAGGAAAAGATTATAGGAGGAACGAAGATGAAGGTCATGCTCATGTGTATCACACCTGTATTTAAACCGCTCTTTTAAGTACGGCGGTGATGTAGGATTGAATAGGATGCAGTAGAGAGTAGAAAGTATATGAGCATTCCGGCGAAGGCGGATAGGGAGCCACTTGAGCATTGAGCGGAAGTCTGAAACATGGTCATATTTGCGCAATCCAAATACAAACCTTATACAAATATTTTGTAATCGCTCAAGTTTATTTAATTGCTCCTCTGTCAGGTCAAGATAGCAAGTATCAGCGTAGTCAAGGATGGGCCAAAGAAGAGACTGAACGAGATGTATCTTTGTGGATATGGGAAGAAAATATTGTAGTCTGCGAAGTGAACCGAGTGCTGCGAATATTTTCCTACTAACGTCATTTATTTGCGGAGTCCATGAAAGACATCGATCCATGACAACACCTAAGTTCCTAACCGTGCTGCTGTAAGGAATAATGACTCCGTCAAAGAGTATCGGCGGCAACAGAGAAAAATCAATGAGAGCACTTAACCTGCGACTACCTATTATAATAACCTGCGTTTTCAAAGGATTCACAGTAAGTCCATAGGCTTTGCTCCAGTTTAAAATAGAAAAAAAAATAGGGTGTAAGCTAAGCATTGAAGTATTATTACTAGCGTATAGAACCGACACCGCGAACACCATGTATGTCCCCATGCATTGGCGCCACGTGGCTTCAATCTTCAATGGATTCGTTCCATTTTGAAAATGGAACCTCCCGGCGGGACACATTTTGTTCGAGATGTATGTTCTATGACATTATACTTGTCACAAGTCAATATATTTCGTAGTTTATACGCTATTAACGTACTTAATACTTCGGTATAATTAAGTTTTTAGGATTTGCGGAAAATTCGTCGAAAACCAAAACCACCGCAGCTTTGGCTTGCTGGCCGACTCAGCCGGCAGTAGCGCAAACAAGACTACGTGAAGTCGGTTTTGTAGCGATTTGTTTTTATCACGGGGTTCGAACATTTTTATATGAAACCTGGCATACCTACCTATAAGTCCGCCATTTTAAAAAACCTCGTTTCAGCGGCTAGTGATGTGTCAATCGACCGAGTAAGTAATTATAATCAAATAGTATTACGCGATGAAATATCGTAAATGATAATTTTTTCGTACATTTCTCAAAATGGCCGCCATTGAGTCCGCCATCTTAATAAAAAAAATATCCTAAAAATATCAAAAGTAAGGATACACTCGAGCAAACATAAAAGAAATATTGAAAAAAAGTTGAAAAATTAAAACAATTGCTAGTTAAACTCGCTTGGAGAGAGTTCTGTACGCTGATTATGTATTTTTCTATTTTATTTATTTTTACCGTTTTGTTTAAGACCATAGGGTAAGCCCTCCCCTTACCCTATTTATTAATTTTTTGCTTTAATTTTCGTTTTTTTTAATAATTTACTATGCATTGTAAAACTATAACAAAAATACAATTATATTTGAGATCCCTAATTCCCTACAACAAGTCTTTTTATTTGACATACCACACGATACGGTTAACAAAACAGTTTTTGTTTAATTTTGATTTCATTAATTTTTTTTCAAAATTTAGTTGTTTGCTTTATACTTTCGTATTTGAGTCACAAAAAAGTACATGATTACCAAATTTCAACTCATTTGGTCCAGTAGTTTCAAAGTAAATTGGTTGTGAACTGCGGTCGCCTAGACGCACGAGTGATCCTAGAAGGGTTCCATTTTTCGTTTTTTCGTATAAAAGCAAAAAAAGCAGCAACCCATTATTGTCCCACTGCTGGGCTCGGGGTCTCCTCTCACAATGTGAGGGGTACAGGCCATAGTCTACCACGCTGGCCAAGTGCGGATTGGTAGACTTCACACACCTTTGAGAACATTATGGAGAACTCTCCGGTGTGCAGGTTTCCTCACGATGTTTTCCTTCACCGAAGCAAGTGATAATTAACTTGTAATACGCACATAATATTTGAAAATTATAGGTGCGTGCCAGGATTTGAGCGGGCCCCCGCGTTCGGGAGACCAACGTTCTAACCACTAGGCTATCACTGCTGCTTGCTTTTTCGTATAGAACCCTAAAAATACAGTCGAATTGTGAACCTCCCCCTTTTTTGAAGTTAGTAAAAAAACGGTAAAAAAGCTTACCAGAGCAAGGAGAACTACTAAGAAGGTCTTCATTGTGGGTGATGAGATGTCTTCAGCGGTCTTCACGGAGAGAACTTGTGGTAAATGTGGTGATGGCTGAACGAAACTCAGAATTTTATACTAAAATTTCAGCAAATAATTAAAACATTAGACAATTAATTTGCTTATCACCCTCTTCCTCATTAACTAATGTCGTTTACCAAAAGTTGTCTGGAAGATTGCTACCTGAGCGATAAGACCGCCATTTGTTACCACTATTATACATAATTATATGCATTTTAATTATAAATTATTACACATTATGTGATGTACAATAAAGAATACTTGTATTGTCTTGTATTGTATTGTACAATTAAAACTGTGATTCATACAAACAATGACCTGTTGTGGATGCAATGCGCATATAGGTGCATACTAATAGACGTATTATGAAGAGTGAGAGTGAATTTCGTGTGTTTGTATGAAAGGGCTGGATAATGTTACATTATTTGGTTGGAGAATGGAGATAATAGCAGAAAGAGAAAAATTATTTTTGTGTTTATAGTCCATTTATCGAGGAAGGCTATAGACTATACATATACCATCATATGTTTTAGTAGTTAGTTTTTTCCACAAATTAACGCGGGTGAAACCGCGAAGCACAGCTAGTATATTATAATTAGTAATATAATATACGTAAGGTATTTATATTAGTGTATTGAATAGACACAATATTATACGAGTATGGTTGTAGTTATAGGTATATGTACATTGTTTACGACGTAGTACAACGAACTGCAACTATTGTCCAATTAATATCACAACACAGCGGCCGTTCTTACAATAAATAACCACCAATATTACGCACTTAGGGAAAATACCAAAACCACGTGACCCATTTTTTCCAACTTTTTAACCCCCTCCCCCTCTTCGTGGCCATCCGTAGTATATGAGAAGACCCCCCTCCCCCCTAGTTTTCACGTGGTAATTCATAAATACGGTTTTCAATACTTTTTTGCAAAAACAGAGTTAAAAAATAATAATTTTGCTTATATTATTTGACGACTTGTACACCAGGGTTGTCGTTTCATTGCATTTTCTGAGAAAATTTAACATGGCAGTGTATATTTTTTATATACCATCAGAAAGTAGAGATTTTAGCAAATAAAAAGCTCACAGATTTTTTTAAAAAAGCGGATATTTTGACAGGTGAATTTTCGATTGAAAATTAGGGTGATTTTTCGATATTAAGTCAAAATAAGGTGAAAAAATAAATATTTTAAATCAAAAAAATTACAGTATGTTTGGGACATAGAAAGGTAAGTTTTCACAAAATTTCGTTAAAAAAAAAAAATTTTTGTAAAAGATAAAAATAAAAAACCAAAAACTTGGTTTTTTGAATTTTTCACATAAATTTTGAGGTTATGTGAAAAAAGTGTAAATACAAAAATTGTAGACCTTTTTATTACCTATAACTTTGCCATTTAACTTTTTTCCATAAGACTTATAGTTTTGCTGGAAATTGAGATAAACCGTTTTTTACCCTTAAACCCCCCCTCCCCCCCACTTCCCGACCTCAGATCGCCCGTAAATTATTTTTCCTTTATTTTTTGTTATATTCTCTTCCTTTTGCAATAGGTTTCATCCTATTATAATTTTTTTTGTTTTTAAAAATTATCGACCCTGGACTATTGTGTGGCGTAATGGTTGCTAAAATATTGACTACGTGACAAAAACCTAAACGCCCCCCCCCCCTCCCCTCTGTTACCAATCGTGGTGTTTCGAAGACCCCCCTCCCCCCCCCTAAATGGGTCACGTGGTTTTGGTATGTTCCCTTATGTGTTAAATACATAATTAAAATGATTTTTACTTACTGTCATCATGTCTCTTAAATTATTATACTTCGTCAGTTTTTAAATAGATAAGATTTATAGGCTGAAGATCAGTTAACGCGAAACTGGATCCATTCAACCTGCTCCATCCTGGTATGTCCCAAGCAGTCCAAAGTAGATGAGGGGGTGACGTTGAAGCCGGCTGGCGTGGTGATGGTTAGATATTCAAAATTTGTGTTAGTTCACCAAATCACGCACTTTACTGTACAAGCAATTGAAAGGTACACCCTATAGTTGAGAATCTGGAGCATATTTCTCAGAAAAACTTATTTATCACCAGAACATGAAAAAAGACAGCACATATCGAACCCTCAGTGGAAAAAAGGCATAAGATGAAAATTGTAATTTTACAGGAGAGCAAAAAAACTGTTAAAATATAAGTCAGTCGTCAAAGGAATTTACATTACGATTTCTTGCACAAAACCGTTAAGATTATTGATAAAAATTTGAAAAAAATTGAGCATATGCAGCTTTTGTCCCTCTTGCCAATTTTATTGATAACTAAAATTCGAAGTAACCCGACTTATGCTTTTTTCCACAGAAGGTCATGGGCACATCAGCATTAATGACTGTGAATAATACATTTAATCACGTCAATTATTTTTATACATTTAATCACGTTTTAACATTCCTTATTTTGTATTTAGCTTTGAACTGGGAGATCGGTGAGTAATTAAATAAATTAATTTTGAAATTAAACTATACCGTTAAGTGTATGTTAACTACGATATGGCAGTTCCAAATTTTTTAATCTCATTTTTTATTTTTCAGAAAACCTCAGGAACATGTCCAAAGGTAATTATTGTATACGTTCAGCGTCCTCTCCGACCTATATGGACAAAACATGAGAGGTGTCAAGGGATACCCGGATGGAACAAAGTTCCTTTCGATTTAAGTATTGTTTTGTTGTACAGCGCCATCTCTGTAAAACTCTGTGAATCATGCTAGCGTGATTCAGAAAGTTGTACAGTACAGCGCCATCTCTCTAAAACTCAGTGAATCACTTCAAAAAAAGTGTCGTCATTCGTAAGAATCAAAAAGTGTCGTAATTTTCCGTCTAGCCCCCTTTCACAACGCGCGATAAGGAACTTCGTTCCAATAAGAGTCAGTCGTTTTAACAAAATACATCAGCCTCTTAGAAAGATCAGCCTCTTTGACTATTATCCTTTAGAAGGATCTAATTCTATCTATACCTAATGGAGGCCATACATAATCAAGTATACTTATCAAGTTTGCAGTTTGACTTGATGCGGAATCCAGTTTGCATGAGATAGCTATCCAGATAGCCATACAACGTCAAGTTTACTGGATGCCGCATCAAGTGTGCTGCAAACTTGACAAGTATACTTGATCATGTAAGACCTAGATTAAGCACGCATTATTATGCTCAAAGCTAACAAGTTGGATAAGTAATAAAACATTGTTTTTTATTAGAATCGTTTAATAACTCATGCGATACATGTAGTTAATATATGAGTTGCAAATATACTACATTGATTAACCCATGCTAGATAGTGCTGGTGTTGCTGGGGCTGCTACTTGGGGTGTTGCTGGGACTTGGGGTGTTGCTGGGACTGCTACTTGGGGTGTAGCCGGGGGTGCAACCATCGGTGTAGCCGGGGGTGCAACCTGGGGTGTAGCTGGTGGTGCAACCATCGATGTAGCTAGAAGATAAAATGTAATATTGGTATTAAATTTCTGGTACTTCAAAGCTCGCAGTAATAGTCAGCCTGAGTTCAAATTCTTCAATTTACAAGTTATTTGCATATTAGAACTATCCTGATTTATGGTCGTAGCGCACATATCAACTCGGAAAGGGATCGGCACCGGATCGCCTCGCCGTCAACCTAACGTAAGCTCGGCTACGGCTAGGTGACGCCGCGCTTACGGCTAGGCGACGCCGCGCTTACGGCTCGCCGGCCGCTGGTTGACGGAATGAATGACAGCAGTTCGCCGACGCAACGGTAGCCGCGGCGCGGCGCGCGCACGAGGAAACGGAAAGTCGACGGATAGCGTACGGTGAGACGTAAGCGCGGGTACGGCAAGTCGTCCACGCACCGTAAGCTTGTCTCGAGGCGAGGCGATTACGTTACGGATCCGATAAGTGTGCTTTACAGTAGGGAGTTTCATACAAAGAATACTGACATGCAAGAGTTGATACGTTTACGTTCCGTTTACGAGTTGATATGTGTGCTATGACCATTACTATGGATTTCATTTATAACGACCTTGGATTTAGCGACCATTTTTATATAGCGACGTTAAATCTTATATTAAATTCATGCGGTTATAGCGACTTCGGATGTAACGCTGACTTCAGGTGTAACGACTGGTTATACTGAATCATTCGTAAAAAAACATGAGAGGTGTCAAGGGACACCCGGATGGAACAAATTAATATTTAAATCGAAAGATTTAAGTATTGTATTGTTGTACAGCGCCTGTTCAGACTTAAGATATTTAGTTTGGTTAGTTGCGGATAGATGGCGTTAGTAAATTAATTCTGAATCACGCTATCAACTTATACTTGTAACATACGTAAGTTCAAGGAAACCATTAATTTTTTTGAATTCGCTCTGGATACTTAGTTTCATTTACCTTATATAGTTATGCAGTTTGTACAGCGCCATCTCTGTAAAACTTACTGAATCACTTCAAAAAAAGTGTCGTCATTCGTAAAATCAAAAAGTGTCGTAATTTTCCGTCTAGCCCCCTTTCACAACGCGCGATAAGGAACTTCGTTCCAAAAATTCCTAGAAATCCCATGCAGATATTACGACCAGAGTTCCGGATTTGTCGATAGGCCGTATAGGCCGCGGCCTAGGAGTGGCAGATTTCAGAAGATGATTTTGCTTAAAAAGTATCGTAAAAAAATTGATTCTTGTTTTTTACGCACTTTCTTAGTGAATAATTCAGTGCCTTCCTTACTATGAATGGAAAATGATTATTTTAGAAAGGTACATGGAGCGGTGGAAATAAATTGGCGTACACTGATAAAAAATATAAATCCGGCACTGCAGAGTTGGCTGCCACTTGCCAGAGATACAAAGACTTTTCTTATATTTTGTTAAATCCTCAGATGGTCAGCAACTGGTGACTTTTACCTTTTGTTTCCTAGACGAAAAAGGTGAAAACAATCCTGATTTGTGCAAAAAATATAAAGTTTCCAATTAAACTATATCTATTGTTGCGGACGGCGAAAACTTAGAATTAAGTTAAATTTTGTAAATAAATTAGAATAATCACCTTTGTAAATACGTAGAAGTAAGGTAAATTGTTAGATCGTTAAATGAGCGCAAATTAGTAATAAGGAAATGTAAATAATAAAGATTTCAATAAAGAAAGGTCAGAAAGGGACCCAAATAGAAAAATCACGTATGTTAGAGTGGGAGGGAAAATAAAGGACGCAGCTATGCGTTAGAGTAGGATGCGTAGCAAACATAATAAAACATGATTGATTTATGACCTTAACGGTCGAGCTACGCCCCTACTCTACGCTGATTGGTCCGCCCACTCACCGAGCGCTCTATTAACGTGACGACTTAAGGGTACGCCGAGTGGGATAAATACGCGAACATTCGGCCGTACAATTGTAGTTCGACAGCGGTATTCATAGAATAAAGATCTCTCTTCAAGGCATCGGGTTCTTATTCCAATACGCTACAGTCCACTGCTCCCCAGAACCAATAGTTTTTTGGTCATTCGGAGCCGGATCAAGAATCCACGACGGGATTCTGCTACGCAGGAAGCAGCTACGTCGGAGCCAGCCACGCCGGACCAGCCACTACGGGGCTAGCCACGCCGGACCAGCTACGCCAGTAGTAGCTACGCCGGACCAGCTACGCCGGGCCAAGCATTCTCGCCGCTACGGGCCACGCCGGAAACCAGCCTAGCCGGGCCGAGCCACGCTCTGCCAGTCAAGCTACGCCGTGCCGGAAAAGCCGCAAGCAGCGATACGGGGCCAAGCCGTACAGCCGAACCGTCAGGAAGAGAAATGAATACCAGAAGCCGAGTCCGCTCTGAATCGGGCTACGCGGATTCGGAGCTACCGCAGACGACCGTACAGTCAAGGATGCACCGGGTGTATGAAGAACCGCCGCAGTCACCGTCAACAGTAGCAGGAGCAATTCCAACGGGAAGGAGGTTGGAACGATCGCCGCCGCGACGAGAAGCTTCACCGGGGACGTCGGCAATGGGACCGCCGCCCGCACCGCTCAACACCGCCGCCGCGATGATCAATCCTCGACCTACGTCGCCTACGCACACCGCTCGCAGTAATATTTCGCGAGCAAGCGCCGAAGCAAGAGTGCGGATGGCGCAGTATGAAGCCGACAAGGAGCTCGCGGAAATTGAAGCACAGCGATTGAAGATCAAGGAGCGATTAATTCAATCGAAGTTAGCCGCCGAAGTCTCAGCAATCGAAGCAGCATCAGAAGGCTCAGTAAGCAGGCGCAGAGTTCAAGACTGGGTCGACAGAAGCGTCGACGAAATGAGGCCCGACCGGAGGTTCCAGGAAGAGCCACAGGAGGCTCGTCCCTCCATTAATGAGCAATGGGGGGACACGAAGCACAGAGGCATCAAACAACTCGCTGACGTGCTAGAGAAAATGATTTCCTCCCGGCCGCCGCCTCGCCAGACCGCCGAACTACCGATTTTCGACGGCAAGATAAACGAATGGCTGCCATACAAAGCGGCCTACGAAGATTCTACGAGACTGTTCAAGTTCACCCCTACGGAGAATTTACTACGGCTAAGTAATAGCCTACGGGGGGAGGCGAGGGAGGCGGTGTTATCCCTATTATTCACCGCCTCACATCCAGACATCGTTATGAGCACCTTAACGATGAAATACGGACGCCCAGAACACATCATCGACCGCGCAATGGAGGACATAAAGAAGCTGCCACGACTGGGGGCCGCGAACGCGGATCTGCATGAGTTCGCGGTCAAAGTACAGAACGCGGTGTACACAATAAAGAGTGTGGACCGCCGGGGGTACCTAAAGAACCCTCTGCTAGTTCGGGACATCGTGGACAAGCTAAGCCCGCATTTAATAACCAAGTGGGCCGAATACGCCGCCGCAAATGAAGAGCGCATCGCACGTCAAGATGAAGTCACAATACTGGCGGAATATCTAATGAAAGAAGCGGACTTGATGCTAAGATATACGCACACAAGACGCAGCACTCCGCCACCATTCAAGAGGGAGGTACTCAACAAGAGGGTACTTTCCAGAGGAGTCTACACGGCGGAGGAGGCACCCACAAACAATAAGTGTTTGTTGTGCCCGTCGACGGATCACTACACGACGGGCTGTGAAAAAATGAAGAAAATGAGCGTCAACGACCGATGGAAATGGGCCAAGGAAAACCGGGTGTGTTTTAAATGCCTAAACAGGAAGCACAGCCGCCTCACATGTAAACAAAAGGCGTGTGGGGTGCAAGGGTGTACATACAAACACCATGCACTGCTCCACAAACAACGAGAAGCGGAGGCGGCAAATGAAACGTGCAACAGCGACACCGCGGCGACCGTCATGAGTGTAACAGAGAAGAAAACACCCACAACGGTTCTCTTGAAGACTTGCAGAATAAAAATTAGCGGCCCACGGGGGGAGATACAAACACACGCTCTCCTCGACGAAGGATCTACAGTGACACTCATCGACGAAGAACTAGCAAAGAAAATAGCTAGCAACGGACCTCGTCAAACACTAAACATCAGGGGAATCAACGATGCCAAGCAAATACCAAGCCGCACAGTAAATCTACGCGTCAGGGGCGCACAAGAAGATACAGAACACGCCTTGACAGCCCGCACTGTGAAGGGGCTCCGCCTACATCAACAATATATACCGAAGAGCCTCGAGCGATACCCGCACTTACGGGGTATCGCAGGCAAAATTTGCGACGGCGAAGCCAAGCCCCAGATTTTAATCGGCGCCGACAACTGGCATCTCATTGTGTCTCGGCAGCTACGAGCCGGGAAGAAAAACGAGCCCGCCGCCTCCTGGACAAAGCTGGGATGGGTGTTGCACGGATCGACACCGAAAAAGGCGTTATACGAAGATGAAGCGACGGTGCTACACGTATGCGACCTGAAATTACACAAAATGGTCGAACAACACTTCGACGTCGACTCGATCGGGGTGTCTACAAAGCTGAAAATCAATAAAGAAGACAAGCGGGCCGTCGACATATTCACATCGACGGCTCAAAGGAAGAATGGACACTTCGAGGTCGGCCTACCCTGGAAAACCGAAGATCCCGAACTACCGAATAATTATGAGTCCGCACTGGGGCGGCTATCCACATTAGAGAGAAAATTGAATCGGGATTCAAGCTTCAAAGAGGGCTACGCGTCTGAGATACGAAAATTACTGAAAAAAGGCTACGCGACGGAGTGCGACGGCACCGAAGAAGACTCGCCGAAGCGGTGGTATTTACCTCACTTTGCCGTGGTTAATCACAACAAGCCCGGTAAAGTGAGAGTAGTGTTCGACGCCGCCGCCAAGACCCAAGGAGTAAGCCTGAACGACCGCTTACTAGAGGGGCCCGACCTATTGGCCTCACTCACGAAAATACTGTTCGGGTTCCGGGAACAAAGAGTCGCCGTCACAGCCGACATCGAGGAGATGTTTCTTCGTGTGAAAATACGGGCCGAGGACCAGCCAGCGCAAATGTTTTTATGGAGGGACCAACCCACTGAACCACCGAAGAAATATAAGATGACTTCGATGATATTTGGGGCTAGTAGTTCACCGTTCCTCGCTCACAGTGTGAGGAATCGCAACGCGGCGGACTACGCAAGCGAATACCCCGAGGCGTCAGCGGCCATACAGAATAAACACTATATGGACGACTACTTGGATAGCTATGAAACGGAAGAACAAGCAATCAAGGCGATACGGGAAATAATGTTCATCCACGAGCAAGCGAGCTTCAATCTACGAGGGTGGAACTCCAACAGCAAGTCAGTGCTCGCCCACATCCCGGCCGACAAGCTATCAAGAAACACTGATGTACAACTGGCCGCCTGGGAAAAGGAAAAGACGCTCGGGCTACGGTGGGACCCGCGGTCGGACACACTCACCTTTAATACCGACATCAAGAGGGTTCCCGACGACGTCAGACAGCGACGCCGCGCACCGAACAAAAGGGAAACATTAAGCGCAGTTATGTCGGTGTATGACCCGCTCGGCTTAATAAGCCACTATACAATAAAAGGGAAGATGATACTTCAACAATTGTGGGCGAAGAAAATCGAGTGGGACGACGAGTTGCCGCCTGAAGAAGCACAATCCATTAATGAATGGATGAAGCAACTCGACGACATCGCGAAGCTAGCAATTCCGCGATGTTACAACACGGACATGTCGCCGAAAGGAAACATAGAGCTACACGTCTTCGTAGATGCAAGCGAACAAGCCTACGCCGCCGTAGCATACTGGCGGATAGAGCGAGACGGCGACATACAGATATCTCAAGTGATGGCCAAAGCAATGGTCGCGCCATTGAAGTTGTTGACTATACCGCGTTTGGAGTTGCAAGCGGCGCTCATCGGGGCCAGAATGGCGAATACAATTATACGTGAACACAGCTGGAAGCCGCAAAGAGTCATATACTGGAGCGACTCGAAAACGGTACTACATTGGATACGCAACGACAAGAAGAAATATACGCCGTTCGTAGCGCACCGCCTAGCGGAGATCGCCGAGCTAACCGCTACGGAAGACTGGCGGTGGGTACCTACGCTGTCCAATGTAGCCGACGACGCGACAAGGATAGAAACAGCGGTGCGACCAAGCGACAGATGGTTCGTCGGGCCGGCCTTCCTGCGCGAGAGCGAGACGCAATGGCCTACGGAAGAGCGAGACGGAGATATACAAGAGGAAGTCTGTTATGCAATAGAAAATTTGAGCGACGCACTGCCCGACGTAACGCGATTCTCTCGACATGTAAAATTGATACGAGTGACGGCGCTGGTACAGCTCTTCATAGAAAAACTAAGAAGCAAAGATCGAGCGCTTCGCCTACAAGTGGCTCATATAGAAGCGGCGGAGCGGCGGTGGCTTCAAAAGGCGCAAGCGGATTCATTCAGCGATGAGATAGCGCGATTACAAAGGAAACAGGGACTGCCTCGCCACAGCAAGATCAGAAATTTGGATCCAATCATTGTGGACGACATTCTACGGGCGCGAGGCAGAATCGGCGCACTTAAAACTACATCGCCGAGCAACCAGCCAGCGATACTCGACGGTCGGCACGCCTACACAAGACTCCTCATCGACCATTATCACCGTCGAGCGGGCCACGCTAACAATGAGCGCGTCGTGAACGAGTTACGACAATTCTACTTGATAACACGTCTCCGGCCTACGGTGCGACAAGTGGCAAGACAGTGCCAGGTGTGTCGAGTATACCGCGCCGCAGCAAGAACACCGCCAAAAGGGGACCTACCGACGGCGCGTCTAGAATCAAGACATCGGGCGTTCACCTACAGCGGCGTGGACTACTTCGGGCCGATGATCGTCACCGTGGGGAGGCGACACGAGAAGCGGTGGGGCGCTCTGTTCACGTGCCTCACCACACGAGCGATACACATCGAGATAGTGCCGTCTCTTTCTACCGAGTCGGCGATAATGGCTCTCAGAAGAATGGCCGCCAGAAGGGGCTGGCCGCGAGTAATATACTCGGATAATGCGACGAATTTCCGAGGGGCCGACGCAGAGCTACGGGCAGCCTACGCAACATGGGCTACGGAGCTGCCAGACTACAGCCTGCAATACAAAACGGACTGGAGATTCATCCCGCCGGGGGCGCCGCATATGGGCGGAGCCTGGGAGCGCCTTGTCCGCTCAGTCAAGGCAGCGTTGGGCGCTACGCTGCGAGAAAAGTTCCCGCGGGATGAAGTTCTACACACTCTGCTCACCGAGGCTGAATACAGTGTCAATGCGAGACCACTCACCCACGTCTCGATCGACCCAGACGACGAGGAAGCCCTGACTCCAAACCACTTCCTCATCGGGTCATCCACGGGTATGCCGCACACCGGACCATGCGAGGAGGCGAGCCGCAGCACATGGAGGAGGTCTCAAGCCCTGGCCGACCAATTTTGGCAGAGATGGATCGCCGAGTATCTCCCGACGCTCGTCCCACGAGGGCAGGCACGCGTCGAGTCTCCGCCGCTACGGGTCGGCGACCTCGTCATCGTGGTCGACGGGTCGCTGCCGCGCAACACATGGCCGCGGGGTATCGTCGAGCGCGTGTATCCGGGACCAGACGGAGTCGTCAGAGCAGCCGACGTGCGCACCAGAGGAGGAGTCTTTCGCCGCCCTACTACGAAGCTCGCCGTCCTCCACGTAGAGGAGGCTTCGAAGCATCTACGCCGGGGGGAGGATGTTGCGGACGGCGAAAACTTAGAATTAAGTTAAATTTTGTAAATAAATTAGAATAATCACCTTTGTAAATACGTAGAAGTAAGGTAAATTGTTAGATCGTTAAATGAGCGCAAATTAGTAATAAGGAAATGTAAATAATAAAGATTTCAATAAAGAAAGGTCAGAAAGGGACCCAAATAGAAAAATCACGTATGTTAGAGTGGGAGGGAAAATAAAGGACGCAGCTATGCGTTAGAGTAGGATGCGTAGCAAACATAATAAAACATGATTGATTTATGACCTTAACGGTCGAGCTACGCCCCTACTCTACGCTGATTGGTCCGCCCACTCACCGAGCGCTCTATTAACGTGACGACTTAAGGGTACGCCGAGTGGGATAAATACGCGAACATTCGGCCGTACAATTGTAGTTCGACAGCGGTATTCATAGAATAAAGATCTCTCTTCAAGGCATCGGGTTCTTATTCCAATACGCTACAGTCCACTGCTCCCCAGAACCAATATCTATGATGTGGAAAACCCGTGATAAAATAATAGAATGCTTTGAATAAAAAAAAATCCTTGAAAAAAAAAAAAGTTTAAAACGCTGCTCGTTACCTTCGCTTGTGACGAATTCCGGATATATATAACGACTAAATAACATAAATGAAATCCACTCTCAAGCTGGCCTTACATGATCAAGTCTATTTGTCAAGTTTGCAGTTTGACTTGATGCGGCATCCAGTGTGCATGAGATAGCTATATGGCCAGATCTCAGATTAATTTATTTCTTTAATCTGAGGGCCAGATATACTGTAACTCTTCGTATCGTACGTATCTTGGCGCGTCTGAACATAGGCTTTGCGAACTGTAGCGCGTGTAAGACAGAGATAGCGACACGAACATGCTAACGTGCGACTGAGACATAATATGCCGCGTACCAAGCATTGCCGAATTATGTTACTGCGCAGCCTTCTGCGCGAAGTTCAGACGCGCACGATACAGCGGCCGTACTGTAGACCCATAGAGTAACTTATACATAGGGGAATAGAGATATCAGTCGACTAATTGACGCCTAACGCCATCTAACGCAAACTGACTGAACTAATGAAGAATCCTAGGCTACGCATAGCACCATAGTCCATACTTAATTTAGATAATTTTTTGAATTTGTTCCTATATTATTTCTCGTAAAGAATCTACGAAGTACAAACGCTTGCGCGATTCAGCCGACTGGTCAGCGCCATCTAACGGTAAGTATATGAGCGAACTATTTAAAGTAATAGAAGAAATGCTTTGTACTAAGTGAAAAGACCCTGTGTAGACATCTGAAATAACATTTAGACTACTTATGGCCGGTTTCTAAAGTCTCCAGTTAAACGATCAACAGCTATTGAATCAATAAAGTTAAGCTTAAGTTATATATTCGATAACTGTCACTGGGTTTCTGAGCACGCGAGGAGCCTTTCAATAACAGCTCTGCCCCCGATAGTTTAAAAGACGTATCTAACATTTTTTCCAGATTTGAGTTATATACATTGCCGGAATCAGAAAAAAAAGGCGCATCTGCACGTATTTTCAATATTCTTCTAACTTCCTCCAGTGCGGTTTTAGCACAACAAAATAAGGCGCTTCTGTTCATTTTTTACACCCGATTGAAGATGAAAAGACGAATTTATGTGAAACTTAATTAAAAAAGGTGTGTGTGCGATTCACACACGATAGAAGTGAAACTAAACAAGATATAAAAAACCCCTCGACAACAACACGTAAATTATTAAGTGCCATCTAGCAGCCGTCTTACACAAAATTACTGTAGCCCGCCATCTAGCGACTAACTAAGAAACAACAATCGGTCGGTCGATCGACAGATAGGTATTAAATAAGCAAGCTTGACAACGAAAATGAAATTCTTATTTTTTGTTGATAAATTCTTTGAAAATATTTAAAAGAGCATTTGAAAGTATTTAAAAACAGTATAAAAATTAAACTTAAAAAAAAGAAATACTGAGAGACGCGAACCTGTGCAACAGGTATTGTGTATCTACGTCCTGACCATTGAGCTAGAGCCATTGAGAAGTTAGATTCAACGACGAAATTAGCAGTTATATTATATGCATGCTTGCCGAGTATATTTCTGTCTCATTCTTTCCTACACATTTTTGTATTTGTGTCTCTTACCTGTCGCTTTTCCGTTGCATCTGGTTTGAAATCACAACGATTCTAAAGAAGTTTCACTTCAAAAAAGTCGCATTTATGTAGATAATGTCCTTATACTTTAAAGTTTTTTTTTTAGTTCAGGAATATAAAAGGCGTATATTTGTCCCTATTTCTAAGTGGAAGTTAATAAGACGCAAATGATCATTTCCGTCTAGCGCGCTCTTAAAAATCTGGTTTCACAATAAGAAATAAAGGCCACATCTGAACACTTGCGCCCTATTTTCTTCGTAAAATTATTTTAGCTTAGGCGCATTTGCCTTTTGCGTGTTTGTTTTTCACTTTGATATTTTAGTCACATAAGTAACTTAATATCGTTTTTAATCACTTTTGAAAACGACTTATTATATGATTATTAGCCAAAGAATGTTATTTTTTAAGACTGTTTGTTATAAGGATCTTCTTTAAGGATTATTAAATAATTTTAAATAAAATTTTTTGGTAGTAAATATGTAGTAAAATCTTCTTTAATGAAAAAATATTGTAATTTGGTATTTATTTGCATCTGTTCATCATAGTCAAATATCAACAATACAATTTAAAAACGTCAATTTAATGTTTATTTAGGTTTTTTTTTTATGTTTATAGTGTCAGAAAACGCGTGTAAAGTTGCGATCAGAGAGCTAGTTAATAATGATTATGATAGTAATAATGATTATGATAGTAATAATGATTCTCAATGCTCACCCATCTTAGGTGCACCACCTAAAGAACCTAAAATAGACAGAAAAAAAATTAGTTAACAACATTTTAATTTCTGGAACGCGCTTCCTGACGAAATCAGAAGGCCAGCTAGTAAGTTTACCTTTAATAATCTAACATTTTACCAAAAAAATAACCGACTTCAAATGAAGTACATTGTACTTTTGACATGGATACCATTGTCAGATCTCGCTCACGACAAGCACCAGCTTTCGATTAAAAAAAGAATCATCCAAATCGGTTCACCCAGTCCAAAGTTCTGAGGTATCTAACAAACATAAAAAAAATACAGTCGAATTGAGAACCTCCTCCTTTTTAAACGCTTTTATTTAGCTTCACTTCGGAGCATCAAAGCATCAAATCGATCAAAATGCTACTCTATTGACACAGCAATAAGGTTTATATTTAGCTTCACTTCGGAGGATCAAATCTTGTAACGTTAATTTGAATGACTTCCCTTTAATGAAAATTGATGAAATTTGGCAGACATGTGTATTTCCGATGACAATACACGAAAATCAAAAAAAAAATTGAAATAAAAGCGTTTAAAAAAAAAAAATTTTTTTGGATTCAACTTATTTTGAAGTCGGTTAAAAAAGGGTACACCCCTACGTTGTTCCGAAACTTTGGGTTGGCCACTAATCCTGGGAGGATATCCCTCCAATCCACACTGGAGCAGCTTGGTGGAAGCTCCAGGCCTCCTCAAGAGGAGACCTGTGCTCCGTAGTGGGCCGATAATGTGTTAAACCAATCGTTATCGATAAATAAAGTATTTATCCAGATAAATATCATTACTTCTTAAAATACTTACCAAACGCTCCGCTCACTGAAAAATTTAAGATTAAATTAATAGTTGAAACGTGAAAAAAAAACACAAAAAAGAGAAAATAAAGAGCAAAAAATGTATGAAAGAAAGAAAGAAAGGAATATATTATTCCAACAGTTACCACAGATAACAGGTATGGATATAATAAAACAAAAACATTAACACTACAGTTAAAATTATCACTCTCTGTAGAAAGCAGAAATGGTTCGCACTCAGTGATTTCTATGGAGGACCACAGCACTGGTATTCTGTGCGAACTATTTTGGAGTGCAGTTCATGCCACTATATTATACTTAAATTCTATAGTAATATATTATAATAGGGCTGAAATCACAAAGCAAAAGCATAATACAAATAGCTCTAATACAAAAAAGAGCATTAAATAAAAACCTTAAAAGGAAACCTATAAATTGTTAATAAATAATATTAATAATGCTGTGCCAGTATTTCGAAAGCAATAATACATAATATAAACCAATGATATTATATATTAAAAAGAGGTCTTTGATATAAACATATTATATATTAATATATAATATTAATAAAAATAGTAATAATTTTTTTATTTATTTTATTTATTTACTATAATTAAAACGGTAACAACCAATTACATTAATTATAAACAATATACAAATCTTAATATACCTATTACATTAATTATAAACAACACACTTATACTTCTCGCTCACAAAACTTCAAGCATACAGACAATATTACCGAATGGCAATTATAATGAAATAAAATAAAGATATTCAGCACAATATTAATTCACAATATGTATTAAATTTAAAAATCTAAGTACCACCACCTGTGCTGGTGTGTGCACATGCGTGTGTGTTTGTCTCTCTCTCTCTCTCTCTGTGTGTGTGTGTGTGTGTGTGCGTGTCTCTCTCTGTGTGTGTGAGTGTGTGTGTGTGTGTGTGTGTGTGTGTGAGTGTGTGTGTCTGTGTCTGTGTGAGTGTGTGTGTGTGTCTGTGCGTGCGTGCGTGTGTGTGTGAGTGTGTGTGTGTGTGTCTGTGTGTGAGTGTGTGTGTGTGTGTGTGTGTGTGCGTGCGTGCGTGCGTGCGTGTGTGTGTGTGTGTGTGTGAGTGTGTGTGTCTGTGTGTGTGTGTGTGTGTGTTGTGTGTGTGGTGTGTGTGAGTGTGTGTGTGTGTGTGTGTGTGTGTGTGTGTGTGTGGATGTGTGTGTGTGTGTGTGTGTGTGTGTGTGTGTGTGTGTGAGTGTGTGTGTGTGTGTGTGTCTGTGTGTGCGTGCGTGCGTGTGTGTGTGTGTGCTGTTAACAGTAAAGGAGTTCTCTCTCCTGGAACCAACCCTGAATGTATTATGAGGTCACCATTAACATAAAAATGCATATTCATCGGAATCAAAGCAATTGAAACTCGTAGGATGAGAGGAAGTATTTAGGTATAACTTGATACTTACAAATAGGTCCAAAAAAAGGTAAGCCTTTAATAGCACCCACTATAAAAAAAAATTAATAGTTTAAAAAAAATGTGTGCGAGTAATCTTTACGCGCGCTTGAAATAAAACTTCTTTGACGTTGGTGACACGTAGGTATTACTAAAACAAATCAACTAATAATATCCATCCATCCATCCATCAGCCCTTGGAGGTCCACTGCTGGACATAGGCCTCCCCTAACTTGCGCCACTCTGACCGGTCCTGAGCCTTCTGAATCCAGCGGATGCCCGCTGTCTTCTTCAGGTCGTCGGTCCATCTTGTCGGGGGGCGTCCTGTACTTCGCTTTCCGAGACGCGGGCGCCATTCGAGGACCTTTCTTCCCCAACGGTTATCGGTCCTTCGCACTATGTGGCCAGCCCATTGCCACTTCAGCCGGCTAATTCTTTGAGCTATGTCGGTCACCCTTGTTCGTCTACGGATCTCCTCGTTTCTGATACGATCACGTAGAGAAATACCGAGCATAGCCCTCTCCATAGCCCGCTGTGCTACCCTGAGCTTGTGGATTAGGCCAATAGTGAAGCACCACGTCTCGGATCCGTATGTCATCACTGGCAACACACACTGCTCGAACACCTTCGACTTCAGGCTCTGAGGTAGTGTTTTGGACGACAAGATATGACGCAGTTTCCCAAACGCAGCCCATCCGAGTTGGATTCTACGAGTGACTTCTTTCTCGAAGTTGGACTTACCCATCTGGATCACTTGTCCCAGGTAATTGTATTCGTCTACAACTTCGAGAGCAGCGCCGTCAACAACAACCGGTACGGGTGTCACATGGACATTCGACATGATTTTCGTCTTGTCCATGTTCATCTTAAGACCCACCCGTTGTGAGGCGCTGTTCAAGTCCCCGAGCATTGTACCTAGTTCCTCCAGGGATCCTGCCAGGATGACTATATCATCGGCATATCGCAGAACTAATAATATATTAATATAATATAATATATTAATATACTAATAATATATTAATAATATATTATATGAAATTACAGTTGACTCATATTTTTAAAATATACTTTACATAAACGAATATAAAGCTATAATTACCGTTAATAATACCGCTACGGTTAATAATACCGCTACCATTCGTTAGGTATGCCGTGATACTTATTTAATCTACAGACTTGTGATAAACAATGTAATCTTAATAGAATTATGTATCTGTACTTCAATTTTTTTGTTTTTTTTTATTTTACATTCAACAGACTATAGACTGTAGAGCCTTATTGCATCTGAATACTGCCATTCGAAAAATAATTTGAGCACCTTCCGAAAAGCCATAAAATGACGTGCAAGTGTATCAATGACTTTATATATTTTGACTATAATATTTTGACTTTGACTTTGAGTTACTCACAAGTCGCGCCTAAAGAAGTTTTACTTCAAAACTAAATAGACGGTTTTATAGTTCCCTATGTCCTTGTGTCGTGGGTGCCATGGACAACACACAAGACAAGGACACTCACATCCAGACCGAGAACAGAAATTCAAACTCATCATTCAAACCGCCTCGCTGGGAATCGAACCCAGGACACTTGGCGCGGCGATCCGGCTGGTATCTATCGCGCCACACGGCTCGTCATAATATCAGTCATTATTGATATATTGATATGATGTGGGGCATTATCAATATTGCTCGAGTTGCTCGATTGCCCTCTTACTAAGTCAAAGACTTGATGTGCTTCGGCCGGGGGCTTGGGAGCCAGTTCTGGTCCTTTCACTTTCTTACAGGGTTGCCAAGTTAGCCAGTGGCTACTTTTTGGCTAGATCTGGCTACATATTTAGCCACAATTTCAGCAACTCATGACTTGACAAGCTAATAATCACTTGTTATTAGCTAATAATTACTTGTTATTAGCTTGTCAAGTCATGAGTTGCTGAAATTGTGGCTAAATATGTAGCCAGATCTAGCCAAAAAGTGGCTAACTTGGCAACACTATTTCTTATTTCTTGGCAGGCAACGGTGGTGACTTTTTGTTGCTGAAGACCATGGGCAAGATAGCCACTTATCATCAGGTTTCTCCAGGTGGAATTTTAGTCTTCATTTCTACTCATGACTCATGCTACTAATAAAGTAAATGTTTGTAACTTTTACGCGCAAAAACTACGAATTTTCATATCTAAACCAATGATATTATATATATTAAAAAGAGGCAGATATGTCATAAGCGCGCGCGTTGTGTGACTCAAAAAGTTCCCAATTGGGAACTCATATTCAGGTGAAGAAAGAGATAGCGATGTAGTTTTGACGCGAGAGCGATAAAGACGTGCGATATAGCAATAAAGCGTGCCTTGCGGACATCGGAACAGATTTTTCGGTTGATTTGTAAGGGCATAACGTATCTATATTTATTTAAACATCATTGGTCTAAACCATGATTTGGAATAGAACATAGGGTTCTTATTATTCCGGGAGAATATTATAAATCGAAAGAATTACAGAACTTACTTATTCCGTCAAGCTGGGCGTAAGCTGCTGCGAAGCACTGGAAGGACAAAAACATTTCATTAAAGGAGATCGCCAAAATTGGGCCCGGTAGGAAACAGGTAGTGTATTTTAGCACAGCGAAAAACACAAAACACGTTTCTTGTGCCTTCTTAATAGCCTAAATTGCTATTATTGTTAAAGCGGACGCACCTGGCGCAAATAGGAGGTACCTATTCCGTTAAAATTTCAAGTAACCACTATAGCTCTAATTTTGATCATCAATTTTATTTAAAAATAAAATTTAATGAATAATAGTGTAAGCATATTTTCATAAATGTATGTGTAGCGACCCTACATTTGTACATTGTAGATGAGCAACCCTGGTTTGGTTACCATAGTATTTAGAGAATAACATGATTGTCATTCATTGTCAAGCTAGAAAATAAGCAAAATATTGTATTATTGAAAATATTGAAGATATAAACATGCCAAGAGAAGGAATAGGTATAATTGTATTTTTATTGTAATTATCTGAGATCCCTCTAAGGCTATCCTTAATATTAATTTAAATCGTGTAATTGTATTAAAAGCGTTGACAATTATACTTGATCGTGTATGGCCAGCTTTAAATATACTTCATCCTGTATTCAATCTGCGCGCGCAACTTTTATTAATTTCGTAAAAAAATCCAAAAAAAACGATAACAAACTGTGGCGTAATATCCGAGTGAAATGCCGCCAATTATACAGTATACTAATAATCCATACACCATGTCGTAACATTGGCGCCAAAATTAAAAAAAAAAAAATTAAATTCTTACCATAAAAATACAGAAAATCACGGAGAGTTTCATGGTGATTCGTGTCCCGGTCTAGCAAACAACAAATTACATTTAAAATCGTTATGTCCTCCATATTTAAACGGCCATTACAATAGAACTTAAAAACCTGAGTCAACATTGGAGACTATTCTGCAATATTGACTCAGGTTTGTACTGAGACTACGTTTCTTGAATTATTAACAAAAGGATTCCAAAAATTATAAACTTTACATATTGTAATGTTTGAGAGATATTACGTAAAATCAAGGCGTTCTCTATTTGACACACGTCATACGTATGCTATCGTGAATAGGGATGTCAAATAATTTTAGGATTCAATTTTACTTTATAGATCGAATCTTAATGTTCACGAAAAATATTATAAAAATAATAATGTTCAATTTAAAATCAAAAACTGATAAACAAAAATATGTGAGCTGTCATGAGGCGGCTGGCAGATGTGAAACATCGAAATTATTTTATACAACTAATAGGCATAAAAGTACAGATTGTGACAGGTACTAAATATGGCATGATGAAAAAATACAATATAGTGCGGCGAAGCGTCGCCACTCACCGCGCCAAAAAAGGTTTACCTATTATGTTTCACATCAAAATCAATCTCAAATTTCCCACCAAAAACGTCACGTGACGTCAATAACCGATATTCGATAATATTATCAATATAATATATATAATATTATCAATAATATCGTCAATATCCGATAATATTAGCGGTCTATTGAAGTTCGTTGAATTTGCTTATAAAATACGGACAATGACGTCATATTCTCAAAATGGCGTCTCAAAGATGTTACATGACGGTGAGTACTACTTTTAACATTTTAAATTAATGATATTTAATTTATTATGATTCACTTCGATTAAAGAATAATTTTAGGTGTTTAAATGTTACCATTAATACTTTAAAAGATAAAATATCAATTTACAATTATTGTCAACATCCCTATTGTCGCTTGCATGTCATTTTAAAATTTATACTAGTTTTTCAATTGTTTTGCAGTAATATTTTTAATATATAACGGACGGACATACGTTACGAAACTATAAGGGTTTCGTTTTGACTACGGAACCCTAAAAAGTTTTTTTTTTACATTTCAATGACGACTAATGAGAAAAAATGTACTATAAGATTTTTATTAAGGAATTAATGCAATTATTTACTTTTATAAAAATTTATTTTTAATTATAAAAAATGTAATGAAATATGATTGAAATGTACTGTGTGATTTATGACAAGCATGGAATAAAAGGCTTTTTTATTATTTATTTTATTTATCTCTTAGAATTAATATGCTCCAACTCCTACTACATCCACATTAACATTTCGCACTCTCAGTGGAAAAAAAGCATAATTCGTCTGTACGTTGAATTTTAGTTATTAATATGATTGGAAAGAGGGACAAATGCTGCATATGCCATTATTATTATTATTATATATAATCCTAGACTTACCACCTAGTGATCTATATAATTGTTCTCCCAGAAGGAGTCGAGATACGACTTTGTTGTCTATGGCGAATATTCTCCATCCCCTCCCGACACCTCGGGAAAAATCTGACATTTCCCATTTTCAAGATGGCGGCTGCGCGGCGATTGTCAACTTTTTTGTTTATGGCCTTTTGCAAAATGTTTTTGAGGGTATTCGTAAAGTTTAGGGAGGAAGTTACGAAAAAATGAGAAAAAATTGAAAAAACAAGATGGCCGCCGAGTTATTTTGGTTTGAATTTTTCCCATTTTAGAGGTGAGTTTGAGGGGTCGCATCGGGGAGGTTTTTCAACTTTTTGTTGATATTTTTTTTGTGTTGTCTTGAAAGTATCCTCGATTTTGATATTTTGGGGATATTTATTTTTTCGACAAGATGGCGGACGCGGTGGCGGCCATTTTGAAAAATGTACGAAAAATGTAATTTTTTGGGTGCATTTTTCTCCAGGTTGGCAACATGTGAGCGGGTCTCTTTGTTCCGGGCGGTTGTGTAACTTGACCCAAAGTGTTGCCATGTTTCATTTTTTTTATCTTCGTTCAAACATTTTTTTGGACTTTCTATTCAAAAACATGAAAAGTAGAAGGAGCAATATTTTTTATCAAAAAATCGCTTGGGCAAACGTGTCCTGATTGTCGTAATGACATTTGACCATTTTCGTCGATTTCGACTGGCAACACTGACTGCTGGAATTTTTTTTTCGTTTTACGAAAACCCGAATTGATCTCCCAGATGGAGTGGTGGGGGGTGAATACTTTGTATGGGGGAATTTTTGGTTCACCCCCGGATCTATGGGAAAAATCCGACTTTTCGAAAATCCAAGATGGCGGCCGAGGTGAAATGACCAACTTTTTTTTTTATTATGCAGCTACCCGAGATTGGTGTCGTTTTCGGCTAATGTTGGAAAAAGTGTTACGAAAAGTTTGGAAAAATTTGAGAAAACAAGATGGCCGCCGAGATATTTTGATTTAAAATTTTTCAATTTTCGAGGTGACTTTGCGGGGTCCGATTGCGTTGGGTTTTAAACTTTTTTGCGATTTTTTTGCTTTGTTGCCTTGCATCTATCCCCAATTTTGACGTTTGGGGTATATTTTTTTTTTCGCCAAGATGGCGGACCCCGTGGCGGCCATATTGTAAAACGTATGAAAAATCGCGTTTTTTGAAGGAAAAATTTTTTAGGTTGACAACATTTGACGGGGTCACTTTGTATGGGGCGGTTGTGGGACTTGGTCTGAAGTGTTGCCAGGGTATGTTGATTTTTTTTTCGTTCATACATTTTTGTGAACTTTCTATTCAAAAATATGAAAAGTAGAAGGAGAAACATTTTTAATCAAAAAATTTCACCAAAAATTTTTAATTGGTCGTCGTAATGACATTTGACCATTTTCATCTAAATTAACTGGCAACACTGGGAGGTAGAATTTTTTTTCCCGTTTTTTCACATTTCGAGTAGCCCAGCCGAAAGTATTGGTGGGGGGTTATAATGATGTATGGAAAAGTTGCTTGACTACTTATGGTCACTATGGGAAAAATCCGACCGTTCGAAAATTCAAGATGGCGGCCGCTCGGCGATTGTCAACTTTTTTATTTATTTGAGCACCTACCCAATATTGGTGTCATTTTCGAATAATTTTGGGACGACTAATACGATGAAATTAGAAAAAAATTAAAAAACAAGATGGCCGCCGAGATATTTTACTTTAAAAATTTGAAATTTTAGAGGTGACTTTGTGGGCTCGTATCGGGGTAGTTTTTCAACTTTTTTATAATATTCTTTTTGTTTTCCCTTGAAAGTGTCCTCAATTTTGATATTTTGGGAATAATTTTTTTTTCGACAAGATGGCGGACCCCATGGCGGCCATTTTGTAAAATATACAAAAAATTGCATTTTTTGAGGGAAAAAATTAGTAGGTTGCCAACACTTGAGGGGGTTACTTTGTATGGGGCGGTTGTGTAACTTGACCGAAAGTGTTGCCATGTTTGGTTTTTCTGTTCTTCATTCATACAATTTTTTGGACTTTCCATTCAAAAATATGAAAAGTAGAAGGAAAAATATTTTTAATCAAAATATTTTACCAAAACATTTCAAGTGAACGTCGTAATGACATTTGACCATTTTTATCTGAATTAACTGGCAACACTGGAGTCCAGAATTTTTTTCACTTTTCGAGTAATTGAGCCTAAACTATAGATCAGGAGTATAAGAAATGTATGGGAAATATTTCTTAATTAAATCATTCGTTTTGGGCAAACAATAAAATTTCAGTGTTGCCATACAAAAAATAATAATTTTCATACAAATTTATTTTTGGATTGAATATTTCGCTACTATAATGTATGGGGCATTTGTAGGTACTGATATTTTGTGAATTCTGGTGAAAAAAATTTCAGTGTTGCCATACAAAAAATAATATTTTTCATACAAATGTTTTCTTGTTTCAAATATTTGAGGCGGTTGTCTTCATTTGATGGCCTTATAATGTATGGGGCGATTGTAGGTTTCAATAGTTTGTAAATGATGGTGAAAAAATATTTTAGTGTTGCCATACAAAAAATAAAAGTTTTCATACAAATGTATTCTTTTTTCGAATATTTGAGGCTGTTTTCTTCATTTGATGTCCTTATAATGTATGGAGCGATTGTAGGTTCTAATAGTTTGTAATTTATGATGGTGAAAAATATTTTAGGGTTGCTATACAAAAAATAAAAGTTTTCATACAAAATGTACTTTTTTATGTAATATTTCGGGCTATTTCATCAATCTTATGTCATTACAATATATCAGGAGGTTGTTGGTACTTATAGATCGTACACATCGGAGGAAAAATGTTGCAGTGTTGCCACATAAAAATATTAATTTTCATACAAATGTATTTTGTGTCGAATATTTCAGATTGTTTGTCCATTGAATGTTAATACAATGAGGCGTTTCTTAGTATTAAAGGTTACTATTAGTTATCAACTAGCTGACCCAGCAAACTTTGTACCGCCTATCAATTTCTCCTTCTCCCCCCTTGCCCTCCCTCTCCCGCTACCTCTCCTCCTCCCTTTCCCTCCCCTCTCCCTACCTCTCCCCCTCTTAACCATTCCCCCTTCCTCCCTCTCCCGCTACCTCTCCGTCTCCCCCTCCCTCTTCCTCTCCTTCTCCCTGTTCCTCCCCCTTCTCCCTCTCCCTCTCGATCTTCATCCCTCTCACTCTTCCTCCCTCTCCTTCTTCCTGTTCCTCCCCCTTCTCCTCCCTCTCCTTCTCCCTCTTCCTCCCCCTCTCCCTTCCTCTCCCTCTCCATCTTCTTCACCCCCTCCCTCACCCTCTCCCTCTCCCTTCCTCTCCCTCTCCATCTTCCTCACCCCCTCCCTCACCCTCTCCCACTCCCACCCACTCTCACTCCGTCTACCTCTCCCTCTCCTTCTCCCTCTCCATTTCCTTCTTCATTCCATTCTCTCCCTCTCATATTCTGTTAATCGTGCCAAAAAAATAGACAAACCAAAAATAGTAGTTTGAAGTCAATTTATATGTCGCAAACAGACCCCTGAATCGAAAAATAAATTTCAAAGACCAATATTTTTGAAAAAAAAAACATTTATTTATTTTGTCTTTTGCGAAAGAGAAAGGCACGCGCGCTGCTTTAGCAGCGCGCGCCCCACGCGAAAACCTAGTTATTATTATATATAATCCTAGACTTACCACCTAGTGATCTATATAATTGATCTCCCAGAAGGAGGCGAGATGGGATTTTGTTGTCTATGGCGAAAGTTCTCCATCTCCTCCCGACACCTCGGGAAAAATCTGACATTTCCCATTTTCAAGATGGCGGCTGCGCGGCGATTGTCAACTTTTTCGTTTATGGCCTTTTGCCCAATGTTTTTGGAGGTTTTCGTAAAGTTTAGGAAGGGAATTACGAAAAAATGAGAAAAAAATGAAAAAACAAGATGGCCGCCGAGTTATTTTGGTTTGAATTTTTTCCATTTTAGAGGTGACTTTGCGGGGTCGCATCGGGGTGGTTTTTCAACTTTTTGTTGATATTTTTTTTGTGTTGTCTTGAAAGTATCCTCGATTTTGATATTTTGGGGATATTTATTTTTTCGACAAGATGGCGGACGCGGTGGCGGCCATTTTGAAAAATGTACGAAAAATGACATTTTTTGGGTGCATTTTTCTTCTGGTTGGCAACATTTGAGCGGGTCCCTTTGTTCAGGGCGGTTGTGTAACTTGACCCAAAGTGTTGCCAGGTTTTATTTTTTTTATCTTCGTTCACACATTTTTTTGGACTTTCTATTCAAAAACATGAAAAGTAGAAGGAGCAATATTTTTGATACAAATGTAACACAGGAAACCGTGTCGCGGTCGTCGCTATGACATTTGACCATTTTTGTCGATTTCACCTGGCAACACTGACTGCTGGAATTTTTTTTTCGTTTTACGAAAACCCGAATTGATCTCCCAGAAGGAGTGGTGGGGGGTAGATACTATGTATGGGGGAATTTTTGGTTCACCCCCGGATCTATGGGAAAAATCCGACTTTTCGAAAATCCAAGATGGCGGCCGAGGTGAAATGACCAACTTTTTTTTTTATTATGCAGCTACCCGAGATTGGTGTCGTTTTCGGTTAATGTTGAGAAAAGTGTTACGAAAAATTTGGAAAAATTTGAGAAAACAAGATGGCCGCCGAGATATTTTGGTTTAAAATTTTTCAATTTTCGAGGTGAATTTGCGGGGTCGGATTGCGTTGGGTTTTTAACTTTTTTGCGATTTTTTTTCTTTATTGCCTTGCATCTATCCCCAATTTTGACGTTTCGGGTATATTTTTTTTTTCGCCAAGATGGCGGACCCCGTGGCGGCCATTTTGTAAAATGTACGAAAAATTGCATTTTTTGAAGGAAAAAATTTTTAGGTTGGCAACATTTGAGGGGGTCACTTTGTATGGGGCGGTTGTGGGTCTTGGTCTGAAGTGTTGCCAGGTTACGTTGATTTTTTTTTCGTTCATACATTTTTGTGAACTTTCTATTCAAAAATATAAAAAGTAGAAGGAGAAACATTTTTAATCAAAAAAATTCACCAAAAAATTTTTAGTGGTCGTCGTAATGACATTTGACCATTTTCATCTAAATTAACTGGCAACACTGGGAGCTAGAATTTTTTTTCCCGTTTTTTCACATTTCGAGTAGCCCAGCCGAAAGTATTGGTGGGGGGTTATAATGATGTATGGAAAAGTTGCTCGACTACTTATGGTCACTATGGGAAAAATCCGACCGTTCGAAAATTCAAGATGGCGGCCGCTCGGCGATTGTCAACTTTTTTATTTATGTGAGCACCTACCCAATATTGGTGTCATTTTCGAATAACCTTGGGACGACTAATACGATGAAATTACAAAAAAAATAAAAAACAAGATGGCCGCCGAGATATTTTTCTTTAAATTTTTGAAATTTTAGAGGTGACTTTGTGGGGTCGCATCGGGATGGTTATTCAACTTTTTTATAATATTCTTTTTGTTTTCCCTTACAAGTGTCCTCAATTTCGATATTTTGGGGATAATTTTTTTTTCAACAAGATGGCGGACCCCGCGGCGGCCATTTTGTAAAATGTACGAAAAATTGCATTTTTTGAAGGAAAAAATTAGTAGGTTGGCAACACTTGAGGGGGTTACTTTGTATGGGGCGGTTGTGTAACTTGACCGAAAGTGTTGCCATGTTTGGTTTTTCTTTTCTTCGTTCATACAATTTTTTGGACTTTCCATTCAAAAATATGAAAAGTTGAAGGAAAAATATTTTTAATCAAAATATTTTACCAAAACATCTTAAGTGGTCGTCGTAATGACATTTGACCATTTTCATCTTAATTAACTGGCAACACTGGAGTCCAGAATTTTTTTCACTTTTCGAGTTGTGGAGCCTAAACTATAGATCAGGAGTATAAGAAATGTATGGGAGATATTTCTACATTAAATCATTCGTTTTGAAAAAGTAATAAAATTTTAGTGTTGCCATACAAAAAATTATAATTTTCATACAAATTTATTTTTGGATTGAATATTTCGCTACTATAATGTATGAGGCATTTGTAGGTACTGATATTTTGTGAATTTTGGTGAAAAAAATTTCAGTGTTGCCATAGAAAAAATAATAATTTTCATACAAATGTTTTATTTTTTTAAATATTTTAGGCGGTTGTCTTCATTTGATGGCCTTATAATGTATGGGGCGATTGTAGGTTCCAATAGTCCGTAAATGATGGTGAAAAAATATTTTAGGGTTGCCATGCAAAAAATAAAAGTTTTCATACAAATGTACTTTTTTATGTAATCATTTCATCAATCTTATGTCATTACAATATATCAGGAGGTTGTTGGTACTTATAGATCGTGCACATCGGAGGAAAAATGTTGCAGTGTTGCCATATAAAAATATTAATTTTCATACAAATGTATTTTGTGTCGAATATTTCAGATTTTTTGTCCATTAAATGTCAATACAATGTATGAGGCGTTTATTAGTATTAAAGGTTACTATTAGTTATCAACTAGCTGACCCGGCAAACCTCTCCTCCTCCCTTTCCCTCCCCTCTCCCTACCTCTCCCCCTCTTACCCTTTCCCTCACCCTTTCCCCCTCTCTCCCTCTCCCGCTACCTCTCCGTCTATCTCTCCGTCTCCCCCTCCCACTTCCTCGCTCTCCCTCTCCTTCTCCCTCTTACTCACCCTCTCCCTCCCCCCTCTCCCTCCCTCTCCCACTCCATCTCCCTCCCTCTCCCACTCCATCTTCCTCCCTCTCACTCTCCCTCCCTCTCCTTCTTCCTCTTCCTCTCTCTTTCCCTCACCCCCTGCCTCAACCTCTTCTTCTCCCTCACCCTCTCCCTCTCATATTCTGTTAATCATGCCAAAAAAGGAGACAAACCAAAAGTAGTAGTTTGAAGCCAAATATTTCGCAAACACACCCCTGAATCGAAAAATAAATTTCAAAGACCAATATTTTTGAAAAAAAAACTATTTATTTATTTTGTCTTTTGCGAAAGAGAAAGGCACGCGCGCTGCTTTAGCAGCGCGCGCCCCACGCGAAAACCTAGTTTATTTATTATTATATATAATCCTAGACTTACCACTGACTGAACTATACAATTGTTCTCCCAGAAGGAGCAGAGATGGGGTTTTGTTGTCTATGGCGAAAGTTCTCCATCTCCTCCCGACACCTCGGGAAAAATCTGACATTTCCCATTTTCAAGATGGCGGCTGCGCGGCGATTGTCAACTTTTTTGTTTATTGCCTTTTGCCAGATGTTTTTCGGGTGTTTTGTTAAAATTGTGAGGAGAATTATGAAAAAATGAGAAAAAATTGAAAAAACAAGATGGCCGCCGAGTTATTTTGGTTTGAATTTTTTCCATTTTAGAGGTGAATTTGCGGGGTCGCATCGGGGTGGTTTTTCAACATTTTTTCAATATTTTTTTTGTGTTGTCTTAAAAGTATCCTCGATTTTGATATTTTGGGGATATTTATTTTTTTGACAAGATGGCGGACGCGGTGGCGGCCATTTTGAAAAATGTATGAAAAATGTCATTTTTTGGGTGCGTTTTTCTTCTGGTTGGCAACATTTGAGCGGGTCCCTTTGTTCCGGGCGGTTGTGTAACTTGACCCAAAGTGTTGCCAGGTTTTATTTTTTTTATCTTCGTTCACACATTTTTTTGGACTTTCTATTCAAAAACATGAAAAGTAGAAGGAGCAATATTTTTGATACAAATGTCACACAGGAAACCGTGTCGCGGTCGTCGCTATGACATTTGACCATTTTCGTCGATGTCGACTGGCAACACTGACTGCTGGATTTTTTTTTTCGTTTTACGAAAACCCGAATTGATCTCCTAGAAGGAGTGGTGGGGGGTGAGTACTATGTATGGGGAAATTTTTGATTCACTCCCGGATCTATGGGAAAACTCCAACTTTTCAAAAATCCAAGATGGCGGCCGAGGTGAAAAGACCAACTTTTTTTTTTATTGTGCAGCTTCCCGAGATTGGTGTCGATTTCGGCTAATATTGGGAAAAGCGTTACGAAGAATTTGGAAAAATTTGAAAAAACAAGATGGCCGCCGAGATATTTTGATTTAAAATTTTTCAATTTTCGAGGTGACTTTGCGGGGTCGGATTGCGTTGGATTTTAAAGTTTTTTGCGATTTTTTTGCTTTGTTGCCTTGCATCTATCCCCAATTTTGACGTTTGGGGTATATTTTTTTTTCGACAAGATGGCGGACCCCGTGGCGGCCATTTTATGAAATGTACGAAAAATTGCATTTTTTGAAGGAAAAAATTTTTAGGTTGGCAACATTTGAGGGGGTCACTTTATATAAGAGGGTTGTGGGACTTGGTCTGAAGTATTGCCAGGGTATGTTGATTTTTTTTTCGTTCATACATTTTTGTGAACTTTCTATTCAAAAATATGAAAAGTAGAAGGAGAAACATTTTTAATCAAAAAATTTCACCAAAAAATTTTTAGTGGTCGTCTTAATGACATTTGACCATTTTCATCTAAATTAACTGGCAACACTGGGAGCTAGAATTTTTTTTTCCCGTTTTTTCACATTTCGAGTAGCCCAGCCGAAAGTATTGGTGGGGGGTTATAATAATGTATTGAAAAGTTGCTTGACTACTTATGATCACTATGGGAAAAATCCGACCGTTCGAAAATTCAAGATGGCGGCCGCTCGGCGATTGTCAACTTTTTTATTTATGTAAGCACCTACCCAATATTGGTGTCATTTTCGAATAATTTTGGGACGAGTAATACGATGAATTTAGAAAAAATTGAAAAAACAAGATTGCCGCCGAGATATTTTTCTTAAAAATTTTGAAATTTTAGAGGTTACTTTGAGAGGTCGCATCGGGGTGGTTTTTTAACTTTTTCCAAATATTCTTTTTATTTTCCCTTGGAAATGTCCTCAATTTTGATATTTTGGGGATATTTTTTTTTTGACAAGATGGCGGACGCGGTGGCGGCCATTTTGAAAAATGTACGAAAAATGGTATTTTTTGAAGGAAAAAATTAGTATGTTGGCAACACTCGAGGGGGTTGCTTTGTATGGGGCGGTTGTGTAACTTGACCAATAGTGTTGCTATGTTTGGTTTTTCTTTTCTTCGTTCATACAATTTTTTGGACTTTCCATTCAAAAATATGAAAAGTAGAAGGAAAAATATTTTTAATTAAAATATTTTACCAAAACATTTTAAGTGGTCGTCGTAATGACATTTGACCATTTTCATCTTAATAAACTGGCAACACTGGAGTCCAGAATTATTTTCACTTTTCGAGTAGTTGAGCCTAAACTATAGATCAGGAGTATAAGAAATGTATGGGAGATATTTCTTAATTAAATCATTTATTTTGGGAAAACTATAAAATTTTAGTGTTGCCATACAAGAAATAATAATTTTCATACAAATTTATTTTTGGATTGAATATTTCGCTACTATAATGCATGAGGCATTTGTAGGTACTAATATTTTGTGAATTTTGGTGAAAAAAAATTTCAGTGTTGCCATACAAAAAATAATAATTTTCATACAAATGTTTTCTTTTTTCAAATATTTGAGGCAGTTGTCTTCATTTGAAGGCCTTTTAATGTATGGGGCGATTGTAGGTTTCAATAGTCCGTAAATGATGGTGAAAAAATATTTTAGGGTTGCCATAAAAAAAATAAAAGTTTTCATTCAAATATTATTTTGTTATGTAATATTTCAGGCTATTTCATAAATCTTATGTCATTACAATTATATCAGGAGGTTGTTGGTACTTATAGATCGTGCACATCGAAGGAAAAATGTTGCAGTGTTGCCATAATAGAATATTGATTTTCATACAAATGTATTTTGTGTCGAATATTTTGTAAAAATTGCATTTTTTGAAGGAAAAAATTTTTAGGTTTGCAACATTTTAGGGGGTCACTTTGTATGGGGCGGTTGTGGGACTTGGTCTGAAGTGTTGCCAGGATATGTTGATTTTTTTTTCGTTCATACATTTTTGTGAACTTTCTATTCAAAAATATGAAAAGTAGAAGGAGAAACATTTTTAATCAAAAAATTGCACCAAAAATTTTTTAGTGGTCGTCGTAATGACATTTGACCATTTTCATCTAAATTAACTGGCAACACTGGGAGCTAGAATTTTTTTTCCTGTTTTTTCACATTTCGAGTAGCCCAGCCGAAAGTATTGGTGGGGGGTAATAATAATGTACAGAAAAGTTGCTTGACTACTTATGGTCACTATGGGAAAAATCCGACCGTTCGAAAATTCAAGATGGCGGCCGCTCGGCGATTGTCAACTTTTTTATTTATGTGAGCACCTACCCAATATTGGTATCATTTTCGAATAATTTTGGGACGACTAATACGACGAAATTAGAAAAAAATTAAAAAACAAGATGGCCGCCGAGATATTTTTCTTTAAAGTTTTGAAATTTCAGAGGTGACTTTGTGAGCTCGCATCGGGGTAGTTTTTCAACTTTTTTCTAATATTATTTTTATTTTCCCTTGAAAGTGTCCTCAATTTTGACATTTTGGGGATAATTTTTTTTTCAACAAGATGGCGGACCCCGTGGCGGCCATTTTGTAAAATTTACGAAAAATGGCATTTTTTGAACGAAAAAATTAGTAGGTTGGCAACACTTGAGGGGGTTACTTTGTATGGGGCGAATGTGTAACTTGACCGAAAGTGTTGCCATGTTTGGTTTTTCTTTTCTTCGTTCATACAATTTTTTGGACTTTCCATTCAAAAATATGAAAAGTAGAAGGGAAAATATTTTTAATCAAAATATTTTACCAAAACATTTCAAGTGGTCGTCGTAATGACATTTGACCATTTTCAGCTTAATTAACTGGCAACACTGGAGTCCAGAATTTTTTTCACTTTTCGAGTAATTGAGCCTAAACTGTAGATCAGGAGTATAAGAAATGTATGGGAGATATTTCTTAATTTAATCATTCGTTTTGGAAAAACAATAAAATTTCAGTGTTGCCATACAAAAAATTATATTTTTAATACAAATTTATTTTTGGATTGAATATTTCGCTACTATAATGTATGGGGCATGTGTAGGTACTGATATTTTGTGAATTTTGGTGAAAAAAATTTCAGTGTTGCCATACAAAAAATAATAATTTTCATACAAATGTTTTCTTTTTTCAAATATTTGAGGCGGTTGTCTTCATTTGATGGCCTTATAATGTATGACGCGATTGTAGGTTTCAATAGTCCGTGTATGACGGCGAAAAAATATTTTAGGGTTGCCATACAAAAAATTAAAGTTTTCATACAAATGTACTATTTTATGTAATATTTCTGGCTGTTTCGTCAATCTTATGTCATTACAATATATCAGGAGGTTGCTGGTACTTATAGATCGTACACATCGGAGAAAAAATGTTGCAGTGTTGCCATATAAAAATATTAATTTTCATACAAATGTATTTTGTGTCGAATATTTCAGATTGTTTGTCCATTGAATGTCAATACAATTTATGAGGCGTTTATTAGTATTAAGGGTTACTATTAGTTATCAACTAGCTGACCTAGCAAACTTTGTACCGCCTATTAATTTCTCTTCCTCCCCCCTTGCCCTCCCTCTCCCGCTACCTGTCCTCCTCCCTTTCCCTCCCCTCTCCCTACCTCTCCCCATCTTACCCTTTCCCTCGCCGTTTCCCCCCTGCCTCCCTCTCCCGCTCCTTCTCCCGCTACTTCTCCGTCTCCCCCTCCCTCTTCCTCTCTCTCCATCTCTATGTTCCTCGCTCGCACTCTCCCTCCCTCTCCTTCTCCATCTTTCTCTCCCTTTCCCTTTCCCTCGCCCTCTCCCTCACCCCCTCCCTCTTCCTCACTCCCTCCCTCTGCCTCTCCCTCTCATATTCTGTTAATCATGCCAAAAAAATAGACAAACCAAAAGTAGTAGTTTGAAGCCAAACATTTCGCAAACATACATACCCCTGAATCGAAAAATAAATTTCAAAGACCAATATTTTTGAAAAAAAAACTATTTATTTATTTTGTCTTGTGCGAAAGAGAAAGGCACGCGCGCTGCTTTAGCAGCGCGCGCCCCACGCGAAAACCTAGTTATAATATATAATCCTAGACTTACCACCTAGTGATCTATATAATTGTTCTCCCAGAAGGAGTCGAGATACGATAATGTTGTCTATGGCGAATATTCTCCATCCCCTCCCGACACCTCGGGAAAAATCTGACATTTCCCATTTTCAAGATGGCGGCTGCGCGGCGATTGTCAACTTTTTTGTTTATGGCCTTTTGCAAAATTTTTTTGGGGTTATTCGTAAAGTTTAGGGAGGGAATGTACGAAAAACGACATTTTTTGGGTGCATTTTTCTTCTGGTTGGCAACATTTGAGCGGGTCCCTTTGTTCCGGGCGGTTGTGTAACTTGACCCAAAGTGTTGCCAGGTTTTATTTTTTTTATCTTCGTTCACACATTTTTTTGGACTTTCTATTCAAAAACATGAAAAGTAGAAGGAGCAATATTTTTGATAACAATGTCACACAGGAAACCGTGTCGCGGTCGTCGCTATGACATTTGACCATTTTCGTCAATGTCGACTGGCAACACTGACTGCTGGAATTTTTTTTTCGTTTTACGAAAACCCGAATTGATCTCCCAGAAGGAGTGGTGGGGGGTGAGTCTTCTGTACAGGAGAATTTTTTGTTCACCCCCCGGATTTATGGGAAAAATCCGACTTTTCAAAAATCCAAGATGGCGGCCGAGGTGAAATGACCAACTTTTTTTTTTATTATGCAGCTACCCGAGATTGGTGTCGTTTTCGGCTAATGTTGGGAAAAGTGTTACGAAGAATTTGGAAAAATTTGAAAAAACAAGATGGCCGCCGAGATATTTTGATTTAAAATTTTTCAATTTTCGAGGTGACTTTGCGGGGTCGGATTGCGTTGGGTTTTAAACTTTTTTGCGATTTTTTTAATTTGTTGCCTTGCATCTATCCCCAATTTTGACGTTTGGGGTATATTTTTTTTTTTCGCCAAGATGGCGGACCCCGTGGCGGCCATTTTATAAAATATACGAAAAATTGCATTTTTTGAAAGAAAAATTTTTTAGGTTGGCAACATTTGACGGGGTCACTTTGTATGGGGCGGTTGTGGGATTTGGTCTGAAGTGTTGCCAGGGTATGTTGATTTTTTTTTCGTTCATACATTTTTGTGAACTTTCTATTCAAAAATATGAAAAGTAGAAGGAGAAACATTTTTAATCAAAAAATTTAACCAAAAAATTTTTAGTGGCCGTCGTAATGACATTTGACCATTTTCATCTAAATTAACTGGCAACACTGGGAGCTAGAATTTTTTTTCCTGTTTTTTCACATTTCGAGTAGCCCAGCCGAAAGTATTGGTGGGGGGTAATAATAATGTACAGAAAAGTTGCTTGACTACTTATGGTCACTATGGGAAAAATCCGACCGTTCGAAAATTCAAGATGGCGGCCGCTCGGCGATTGTCAACTTTTTTATTTAAGTGAGCACTTACCCAATATTGGTGTCATTTTCGAATAACTTTGGGACGACTAATACGATGAAATTACAAAAAAAATAAAAAACAAGATGGCCGTCGAGATATTTTTCTTTAAATTTTTAAAATTTTAGAGGTGAATTTGTGGGCTCGCATCGGGGTAGTTTTTCAACTTTTTTATAATATTCTTTTTGTTTTCCCTTGAAAGTGTCCTCAATTTTGATATTTTGGGGATAATTTTTTTTTCGACAAGATGGCGGACCCCATGGCGGCCATTTTGTAAAATATACAAAAAATTGCATTTTTTTAAGGGAAAAAATTTGTAGGTTGGCAACACTTGAGGGGGTTACTTTGTATGAGGCGGTTGTGTAACTTGACCGAAAGTGTTGCCATGTTTGGTTTTTCTTTTCTTCGTTCATACAATTTTTTGGACTTTCCATTCAAAAATATGAAAAGTAGAAGGAACAATATTTTTAATCAAAATATTTTACCAAAACATTTCAAGTGGTCGTCGTAATGACATTTGACCATTTTCATCTTAATAAACTGGCAACACTGGAGTCCAGAATTTTTTTCACTTTTCGAGTAATTGAGCCTAAA